>CP136057.1:663041120-663508620 GCA_032464435.1 Aegilops umbellulata
TTACTTATTGTATTGGTGTCCCGGACTGATTTCCATGATTGACGAACCCCGAGGTGCGTTTACGTGTCGGTCATCAACACTCGCAGTTTTGGCCGATTCTGACACATTTCATGGACTATTACTCACTGTTTTGGGGTCCTGGAGTGATTTTCACGATCGACGAACCCTGAGGTGCGTTTACGTGTCGGTCATCAACACTCGCAGTTTTGGCCGATTCTGACACGTTTCATGGACTATTACTCACTGTTTTGGGGTCCGAGAGTGATTTTCACGATCGACGAACCCCGAGGTGCGTTTACGTGTCGGTCATCAACACTCGCAGTTCTGGCCGATTCTGACACATTTCATGGACTATTACTCACTGTTTTGGGGTCCGGGAGTGATTTTCACGATCGACGAACCCCGAGGTGCGTTTACGTGTCGGTCATCAACACTCGCAGTTTTGGCCGATTCTGACACATTTCATGGACTATTACTCACTGTTTTGGGGTCCTGGAGTGATTTTCATGATTGATGAACCCCGGGGTGCGTTTACTTGTCGGTCATAAACACTCGCAGTTTTGGCCGATTCTGACACGTTTCGTGGACTATTACTCACTGTTTTGGGGTCCTGGACTGATTTTCACGATTGACGAACCCCGGGGTGCGCTTACTTGTCGGTCATCGACACTCGCAGTTTTGACCCTGTTTCATGGACTATTACTGACTGTATTGGTGTCCCGGACTGACTGTATTGGTGTCCCGGACTGATTTTCACGATCGACGAACCTCGAGGTGCGTTTACGTGTCCATCATCAACACTCGCAGTTTTGACCGATTCTGTCCTGTTTCATGGACTATTACTGACTGTATTGGTGTCCCGGACTGATTTCCATGATTGACGAACCCCGAGGTGTGTTTAAATGTCGGTCATAAACACTCGTTGTTTTGGCCCATTTTGGCCCGTTTCGTGGACTATTACTCACTGTTTTGGGGCCCCAGAGTGATTTTCACGATCGACGAACCCCGAGGTGTGTTTACGTGTCCGTCATCAACACTCGTAGTTTTGGCCGATTCTGACCCGTTTCATGGACTATTACACACTGTTTTGGGGTCCTGGAGTGATTTCCACGATTGACGAACCCCGAAGTGCGTTTACGTGTCGGTCATCAACACTCGCAGTTTTGACCGATTCTGTCCTGTTTCATGGACTATTACTGACTGTATTGGTGTCCCAGAGTGATTTTCATGATTGATGAACCCCGGGGTGCGTTTACTTGTCGGTCATAAACACTCGCAGTTTTGGCCGATTCTGACACGTTTCGTGGACTATTACTCACTGTTTTGGGGTCCTGGACTGATTTTCACGATTGACGAACCCCGGGGTGCGCTTACTTGTCGGTCATCGACACTCGCAGTTTTGACCGATTCTGACACGTTTCGTGGACTAGTACTCACTGTTTTGGGGTCCCAGAGTAATTTTCACGATCGACGAACCCCGAGGTGCGTTTACGTGTCCATCATCAACACTCGCAGTTTTGACCGATTCTGTCCTGTTTCATGGACTATTACTGACTGTATTGGTGTCCCGGACTGATTTCCATGATTGACGAACCCCGAGGTGTGTTTAAATGTCGGTCATAAACACTCGCTGTTTTGGCCCATTCTGGCCCGTTTCGTGGACTATTACTCACTGTTTTGGGGCCCCAGAGTGATTTTCACGATCGACGAACCCCGAGGTGCGTTTACGTGTCCGTCATCAACACTCGTAGTTTTGGCCGATTCTGACCCGTTTCATGGACTATTACACACTGTTTTGGGGTCCTGGAGTGATTTCCACGATTGACGAACCCCGAAGTGCGTTTACGTGTCGGTCATCAACACTCGCAGTTTTGACCGATTCTGTCCTGTTTCATGGACTATTACTGACTGTATTGGTGTCCCAGAGTGATTTTCACGATTGACGAACCCCGAGGTGCGTTTACGTGTCGGTCATCAACACTCGCAGTTTTGGCCGATTCTGACACGTTTCGTGGACTATTACTCACTGTTTTGGGGTCCTGGACTGATTTTCACGATTGACGAACCCCGGGGTGCGCTTACTTGTCGGTCATCGACACTCGCAGTTTTGACCGATTCTGACACGTTTCGTGGACTAGTACTCACTGTTTTGGGGTCCCAGAGTAATTTTCACGATCGACGAACCCCGAGGTGCGTTTACGTGTCCATCATCAACACTCGCAGTTTTGACCGATTCTGTCCTGTTTCATGGACTATTACTGACTGTATTGGTGTCCCGGACTGATTTCCATGATTGACGAACCCCGAGGTGTGTTTAAATGTCGGTCATAAACACTCGCTGTTTTGGCCCATTCTGGCCCGTTTCGTGGACTATTACTCACTGTTTTGGGGCCCCAGAGTGATTTTCACGATCGACGAACCCCGAGGTGCGTTTACGTGTCCGTCATCAACACTCGTAGTTTTGGCCGATTCTGACCCGTTTCATGGACTATTACACACTGTTTTGGGGTCCTGGAGTGATTTCCACGATTGACGAACCCCGAAGTGCGTTTACGTGTCGGTCATCAACACTCGCAGTTTTGACCGATTATGTCCTGTTTCATGGACTATTACTGACTGTATTGGTGTCCCAGAGTGATTTTCACGATTGACGAACCCCGAGGTGCGTTTACGTGTCGGTCATCAACACTCGCAGTTTTGGCCGATACTGACACGTTTCATGGACTATTACTCACTGTTTTGGGGTCCTGGAGTGATTTCCACGATTGACGAATCCCGGGATGTGTTTACGTGTCGGTCATCAACACTCGCAGTTTTGGCCGATTCTGACACGTTTCGTGGACTAGTACTCACTGTTTTGGGGTCCCAGAGTAATTTTCACGATCGACGAACCCCGAGGTGCGTTTACGTGTCGGTCATCAACACTCGCAGTTTTGACCGATTCTGTCCTGTTTCATGGACTATTACTTATTGTATTGGTGTCCCGGACTGATTTCCATGATTGACGAACCCCGAGGTGCGTTTACGTGTCGGTCATCAACACTCGCAGTTTTGGCCGATTCTGACACATTTCATGGACTATTACTCACTGTTTTGGGGTCCTGGAGTGATTTTCACGATCGACGAACCCTGAGGTGCGTTTACGTGTCGGTCATCAACACTCGCAGTTTTGGCCGATTCTGACCCGTTTCATGGACTATTACTCACTGTTTTGGGGTCCGAGAGTGATTTTCACGATCGACGAACCCCGAGGTGCGTTTACGTGTCGGTCATCAACACTCGCAGTTCTGGCCGATTCTGACCCGTTTCATGGACTATTACTCACTGTTTTGGGGTCCGGGAGTGATTTTCACGATCGACGAACCCCGTGGTGCGTTTACGTGTCGGTCATCAACACTCGCAGTTTTGGCCGATTCGGACACATTTCATGGACTATTACTCACTGTTTTGGGGTCCTGGAGTGATTTTCATGATTGATGAACCCCGGGGTGCGTTTACTTGTCGGTCATAAACACTCGCAGTTTTGGCCGATTCTGACACGTTTCGTGGACTATTACTCACTGTTTTGGGGTCCTGGACTGATTTTCACGATTGACGAACCCCGGGGTGCGCTTACATGTCGGTCATCGACACTCGCAGTTTTGACCGATTCTGACACGTTTCGTGGACTATTACTGACTGTATTGGTGTCCCAGAGTAATTTTCACGATCGACGAACCCCGAGGTGCGTTTACGTGTCCATCATCAACACTCGCAGTTTTGACCGATTCTGTCCTGTTTCATGGACTATTACTGACTGTATTGGTGTCCCGGACTGATTTCCATGATTGACGAACCCCGAGGTGTGTTTAAATGTCGGTCATAAACACTCGCTGTTTTGGCCCATTCTGGCCCGTTTCGTGGACTATTACTCACTGTTTTGGGGCCCCAGAGTGATTTTCACGATCGACGAACCCCGAGGTGCGTTTACGTGTCCGTCATCAACACTCGTAGTTTTGGCCGATTCTGACCCGTTTCATGGACTATTACACACTGTTTTGGGGTCCTGGAGTGATTTCCACGATTGACGAACCCCGAAGTGCGTTTACGTGTCGGTCATCAACACTCGCAGTTTTGACCGATTCTGTCCTGTTTCATGGACTATTACTGACTGTATTGGTGTCCCAGAGTGATTTTCACGATTGACGAACCCCGAGGTGCGTTTACGTGTCGGTCATCAACACTCGCAGTTTTGGCCGATTCTGACACGTTTCATGGACTATTACTCACTGTTTTGGGGTCCTGGAGTGATTTCCACGATTGACGAATCCCGGGATGTGTTTACGTGTCGGTCATCAACACTCGCAGTTTTGGCCGATTCTGACACGTTTCGTGGACTAGTACTCACTGTTTTGGGGTCCCAGAGTAATTTTCACGATCGACGAACCCCGAGGTGCGTTTACGTGTCGGTCATCAACACTCGCAGTTTTGACCGATTCTGTCCTGTTTCATGGACTATTACTTATTGTATTGGTGTCCCGGACTGATTTCCATGATTGACGAACCCCGAGGTGCGTTTACGTGTCGGTCATCAACACTCGCAGTTTTGGCCGATTCTGACACATTTCATGGACTATTACTCACTGTTTTGGGGTCCTGGAGTGATTTTCACGATCGACGAACCCTGAGGTGCGTTTACGTGTCGGTCATCAACACTCGCAGTTTTGGCCGATTCTGACACGTTTCATGGACTATTACTCACTGTTTTGGGGTCCGAGAGTGATTTTCACGATCGACGAACCCCGAGGTGCGTTTACGTGTCTGTCATCAACACTCGCAGTTCTGGCCGATTCTGACACATTTCATGGACTATTACTCACTGTTTTGGGGTCCGGGAGTGATTTTCACGATCGACGAACCCCGAGGTGCGTTTACGTGTCGGTCATCAACACTCGCAGTTTTGGCCGATTCTGACACATTTCATGGACTATTACTCACTGTTTTGGGGTCCTGGAGTGATTTTCATGATTGATGAACCCCGGGGTGCGTTTACTTGTCGGTCATAAACACTCGCAGTTTTGGCCGATTCTGACACGTTTCGTGGACTATTACTCACTGTTTTGGGGTCCTGGACTGATTTTCACGATTGACGAACCCCGGGGTGCGCTTACTTGTCGGTCATCGACACTCGCAGTTTTGACCCTGTTTCATGGACTATTACTGACTGTATTGGTGTCCCGGACTGACTGTATTGGTGTCCCGGACTGATTTTCACGATCGACGAACCTCGAGGTGCGTTTACGTGTCCATCATCAACACTCGCAGTTTTGACCGATTCTGTCCTGTTTCATGGACTATTACTGACTGTATTGGTGTCCCGGACTGATTTCCATGATTGACGAACCCCGAGGTGTGTTTAAATGTCGGTCATAAACACTCGCTGTTTTGGCCCATTCTGGCCCGTTTCGTGGACTATTACTCACTGTTTTGGGGCCCCAGAGTGATTTTCACGATCGACGAACCCCGAGGTGTGTTTACGTGGCCGTCATCAACACTCGTAGTTTTGGCCGATTCTGACCCGTTTCATGGACTATTACACACTGTTTTGGGGTCCTGGAGTGATTTCCACGATTGACGAACCCCGAAGTGCGTTTACGTGTCGGTCATCAACACTCGCAGTTTTGACCGATTCTGTCCTGTTTCATGGACTATTACTGACTGTATTGGTGTCCCAGAGTGATTTTCATGATTGATGAACCCCGGGGTGCGTTTACTTGTCGGTCATAAACACTCGCAGTTTTGGCCGATTCTGACACGTTTCGTGGACTATTACTCACTGTTTTGGGGTCCTGGACTGATTTTCACGATTGACGAACCCCGGGGTGCGCTTACTTGTCGGTCATCGACACTCGCAGTTTTGACCGATTCTGACACGTTTCGTGGACTAGTACTCACTGTTTTGGGGTCCCAGAGTAATTTTCACGATCGACGAACCCCGAGGTGCGTTTACGTGTCCATCATCAACACTCGCAGTTTTGACCGATTCTGTCCTGTTTCATGGACTATTACTGACTGTATTGGTGTCCCGGACTGATTTCCATGATTGACGAACCCCGAGGTGTGTTTAAATGTCGGTCATAAACACTCGCTGTTTTGGCCCATTCTGGCCCGTTTCGTGGACTATTACTCACTGTTTTGGGGCCCCAGAGTGATTTTCACGATCGACGAACCCCCAGGTGCGTTTACGTGTCCGTCATCAACACTCGCAGTTTTGGCCGTTTCTGACCCGTTTCATGGACTATTACACACTGTTTTGGGGTCCTGGAGTGATTTCCACGATTGACGAACCCCGAAGTGCGTTTACGTGTCGGTCATCAACACTCGCAGTTTTGACCGATTCTGTCATGTTTCATGGACTATTACTGACTGTATTGGTGTCCCCGAGTGATTTTCACGATTGACACACCCCGAGGTGCGTTTACGTGTCGGTCATCAACACTCGCAGTTTTAGCCGATTCTGACACGTTTCATGGACTATTACTCACTGTTTTGGGGTCCTGGAGTGATTTCCACGATTGACGAATCCCGGGGTGTGTTTACATGTCGGTCATCAACACTCGCAGTTTTGGCCGATTCTGACACGTTTCGTGGACTATTACTCACTGTTTTGGGGTCCCAGAGTAATTTTCACGATCGACGAACCCTGAGGTGCGTTTACGTGTCGGTCATCAACACTCGCAGTTTTGACCGATTCTGTCCTGTTTCATGGACTATTACTTATTGTATTGGTGTCCCGGACTGATTTCCATGATTGACGAACCCCGAGGTGCGTTTACGTGTCTCTCTGATTAAAATTGTGTTGCTGCCATTCTGCAAGGACGAGAGTAAGCCAAATCTTAAGCCACTTTAATCCAGCTAAATATCGGTTTCAAGCTTTAGACAGAGCAAATCAACATGATCCTCTAAAAAATGTAAAATCTACAACTAACATCTAAGAGACCCAGAACTTCAAACCAATGAGCAATAGAGTTTTAACAAAAGCCAAGCCCCCTAATGGAATTATTATTTCTAGAGCCCAAAATTGATAAATGAGCAAATGGGTAAGTTTCTAGAATAGCGCAGGTTAAAAGACAACCTTTTTAGAGCATTACAGATTATAATTCAACCAATAAACAGTAAGCTTTGTGAATAAGGAGCATAACTTCAGCTAAAGAACTTGTTCCGACGTGACAAGCTAACTCTAGCAGGATAGTACATTCCTTGAAATGAAACAACTTTTCAATGCAGAGAACATAAATATTGGCAGAGAGAGACTGACAGAAGTGCGAAATGACAGGGAGCGCCTCCGCCTTCCGCCAGCATGACTATGGCCAGAAGTCAGCGATCTCCACCTCCTGGAGGGCAGGTCCTACGGCTGTTGTAGCCCACGCCCGCACGGAGTTTCCACTGGTAACATGCAGATCATCAGGCTCATCGAACTCCCCCTCCTCCACCCACGTCGCTTCATCAGGGCAACCCTGCCCTTCGGACGCAATGATCACAAGGGAGCGGAGGTGCGACCCGAGGCGTGACGCGAGGTTTCCAGCGAGTGTGTGGAAGGCGGTGCCCTCGACCCCTCCCCCACCCTTCCGAAGACCAGGTGCGCGGCCAGAGGCGTCGAGGCGGATGCGGGGGCACTGGTAAGCCGCGGCGAGGAGCTCGCGCGAGGCAAGGCGGCACAATGCGATGTCTCTGGTATGAGCGACGCAGCCGAGGATGTCGGCGAGGATTGATAGCGGGAGAAATTCGAACAGGTCGCCAGCCTCTGACATGTGGGCCATGGAGGTATCGGATAGGGTGGGATCAGATGGAGGTTTGCAAAGTGGGATTGCTGAACAGCTTCTTTTCTTTTTTCTTTTCCATTTCCCATCATTTCCGTTTCCCGATTCATCATGTTTCCGTTTTGAGTTTCTATCAACGGTTCGTGTTACAAATGATCCACCAATGAGATTAGCATTAGTAGGTGTTGGAGCGGCAACATTCTTCGAGTGAGAAGGATCATCGCTGATAGTAGCACATATGCCTCTTGAAAAGTTGGGAGATTGATCTTCCAAGTTTTTTTATGTTGCTAAATGTGCATACCGCACATACCACCGCCACGGCAGGAGCCTGGTCTGGCTCGTGCCTTGTCGGGTGTGCTTCCATTTGGGCACTGGGAGATTTATCTTCAATAGGATCAGGAGAGACACGTGTGGTATCACCCGAGACTAGACCCTTGGTGCCAACATTCTCGTTCACTTGAGTGTCCTGAGCATCCTTTGAATTTAGAACAGGAGAGACATGTACATTATCATCCGACACTCTGGCTTGACTTTCTTGAGCATCCTTTGAATTTAGAACAGGAGAGACATGTACATTATCATCTGACACACTAGCTTGACTTTCTTGAGCATCCATTGAATTTAGAACAACCTCTGGAACCTGACCTTCAGATGCAACAGGAGGATTCTGCTGATCTCGGACCAGATCGATAGGAGCTTGATCAGGACGTGGAACTTGATCTTCAGTTGTACCAACAGGATGTAGCTGGTCTCGAACTTGACGGGAAGAAGCATCCACATCAGTCTGGCAGTTGTGCACAAGTGATGAAATAGCGTCAGAAATGTCGGCTGCCATTAAGGAGAAACGTTTGTGTTGAATTATTTCAAACTCTTCGGCCCAGATAGCACGATGTTTTTCGACAATCGAATTGATAACAGAATGCACCTGATTAAATAAGAAAAAGAACTGTAAGAAATATGTATAACAAAAAAGTTGAACTCATGAACCCTACATAACTGATTGACAAAAACTTGGGACTACAAGCATTAAAAGATGGCCAGTGAAAATGTTCTGAATATAAGACTAACATGAGTAGAAGAGTTGGAGGTTTCAGCTTGGGGGCTTGACGAATTTGGCCCCATGGACTTTGCGGCCGAGATAACCTTTCCAACTGCACATTCAACAGAACTCCGCACCGCGGCATCAACTTCAGTTGTCTCTGACGGCATCTTCACGATATGGAGTAGATCATATATCTCGGAACTAAATGATGCACACAAATAAATACAGGAAAAAATAATCAGACGATAACAAAAGTGAAGCAAGAAGATGTGAAAGAAGGTAAAACAAAGATTGTAAACCTAGATTAGCATTAGCAATCAGACAAAAAAAAGTGAACCCGATAGCTCTCCTACCCACGTTCGATCCGCAGAGAGGTCTCATTTCTACCTAAATAACGTAGAGTTAAGGGAGGGAACTTCCCCTTTTAACCACATTTTTTTTAGATTGGCATAGCAAGCACAGATAACTTTACAGCTAAAACTCGGCATGCATGTTTTGGGGTCTCTCTATCCTGTCAGTTTGAGTCACAAATATACAATCAGTTGATACGTGGCAGATATCGAAATACTTTCAGCCCACAAAATTTAATTTTTAAAATAATTATAACAAAATCATTACATAGAAGTGCAATCACATTTATCGGTCATAGGCAAGGATAAGCATGCAAGTAATGGGTGACACACAAATTACCCAACTGATGCATGAAGATCAAGAATTGTGCTGCAAAATGACGAAAATACTACACAATGTAACCTGGGGTAAGTGCATAGTTGCTTAAATTGCCTCAGAGCGATAGCCGGGCAATAGGAGAACAAACAAACACAAGTTTCTTAAACGAGCAACCAAAATTCCTGCGTAATCCCAAAAATGGATGGTAAGAAAGCTATTGCCACTGAGATGCTAACGGCCGGGGTTCCATTTGCTTAAACGAACAACAGTCTCTTGAGGTTCCTTGTCACGAACAAATGTCCCCTGAGCTAGCAGTAAAATTGCATTATCGCAAAAATTTGTCGCTCCCCTATAAATAGCATATGGAAGGGCGCAGGGCATTTGACTCGCAGTCAAAATAGAAGAGGAAGTGGTCGAGACTGTGGATCGGTGAATGCGTTTACCAACTCACCGTCGGGGGAAGGGGGGAGTTGAAGGAGGTTGAAGGAATCGAAGCACCAGATGGACGGAAACCTAGCAGCCCGAGAAGACCCGACGGCGGTGACACGTCACACCGATCTAGCCGGTAACACGTCATACATGTCTGAGTACAGACAACTACAAAAGAAAAAGGCTGAGAAGCCTGACTATCTACAAGAACCTCCCAAGGGTACAAGATCGTAGCTAAGGTAACAAGCTATTTGTCGAAGTCCATGCAGAACTACTACTAAGTCAGAAGTCTCATCTGCAAAAACATAAATTAAGCAACGTGAGTACAAAGGTACTCAGCAAGACTTACATCAGATCCTATCATACATGCATTATTATCAAGGAGGCAAAGTGGGGTTTAGTTGCAGCAAGCCAGCTTTGACTCAGTGGCTAACCTGCTCTACGACTACGAGTAACTTCTTTGAGGTGAGAAAGCGCACACGAGTCCACTAATCACCACATTGATACACCACTATGGATTTGTTCCCGTCTCCCTACGAGAAGGCCATCCATAGCACTCACACTTGTCTTGAGCATTTTAGCGTATCCACTTCAAGTCGTCTATGTACCACGTAAGCATCCAAGAAGTCCATAACCGCGGACCCAGCTATTCGAATAGATCATGTTAACCCTGCAGGGGTGTACTTCTTCACACACGCTCTCGCCACTTACCACCATGTACACGTCGTGTATCTCGGCAACCTTCAAGCTGAAGCCTGGCGAGGGAGTCGGCCACGACCTGACTAACCACACAAGACTCTCGTTCAGGTTTATCGCCTATTCGGGTTCCCTCCGCAAGGAGATCCGGCCGGGGTGTCGCTCACGGCCCCAAACGATGTGAGCAGGGTTCCCAAGCCCACCATCCGGGTGCCATTTGGTACACCGTGCCACTGTGCCTAGTCTGTCCCAAGCCCACCTAGTCGGGTGCCACTTGGTAGACTACTAACACTACCTACAAACACCAGAAACTAATTGCAACTCCTGGACAGAGATCAAGTTGGTTAATAAGTCGAGAGGGGCACTTAAGCATTCCAATGTGTGGTAGTAGCTAGTCATTGGACAACATACACAGAACTCAGTGCTTAAGGACAGTTCCAGTGAGACAACCCACCATGTACTCCTACATGGCCTCTCACCGCTACCTTTACCAAATCGTGTTCACACACTTAACTCTCAGCACCAGAACATATCATAACACTCCAATTCATTCCCAATGAATCAGACTTGACACAACTCTAAGCAATAGCAGGCATGGCATGGTAGGAACACAACATGGCTCAATCAACTCCTACACATGCTAGTGGGTTTCAACTATTTACTGTGGCAATGACAGGTCATGCAGAGGAATGGGTTCAACTACCGCAACATAAAGTAGCAGTTGAATCGTTGTTGTTCTAATGCAATAAAAGAGAGCAGGAGCGAGAGAGTGGGATTGTATCGGAATGAACAAGGGGGGGGGTTGCTTGCCTGGTAGATCAACAGAGGGGCACTGCTTCACAGACAGGTACTCTGGAACACTCTCCGGAGCGAGACCTATCGAGAAGAACGGTGCCGGCAATCAGTACACAACATATGCAACAATATGATGCATGATCATGGCATGTAGATGTGATGTTGTTTGTGCTAAAGCATCAAGCATTCTATTTGGAAGATTCAAATGCAACTCTAAACTAAGTCTCTTAAAATGCCATAAATGTGTTTTCACATATACAGCAGGTATAACTTGGTTTTTTATGCATGAAAATGGTACATATGGATAGATTGATTTTTCCTGATAATTTTTCATATATAAATTATTTCAAACTGAGCTACGGTCGAATTTCTGTGATTTTTTGAAGTTTTGAACATTTTCTAGAATTTCCTGTTTATTTTAAATCCAGAAACTGTTAATTGCGTCATGCTGATGACAGCATGATGTCAGCAGGTCAATGGCGCTGACCAGGGTCGAACCTGACGTGTGGGGCCACACGTCAGTGTCAAGGAGTTAAACAGGGTGTGTTTAGCCTAATTACAAGATTAGTGGGCGCTGGGGCCCATCTGTCAGTGTCAGGGTTTAGTTAAATGGTGATTAGCATTAAACTAATCACCTGGCAGGTCGGGCCCGCACGTCAGGCCGGCGAGGTCATCGTCGACGACCTCTGGACGTGGCGGTGTCCGCGATTCAGGCCACGGGGGCGGCGACTAAGGGCACTGTGGCATAGCCCGGGCTCTCGCGCATCCAGGGGAGGCGACGGGAGGACGCGGGGTGGCCGGAGCTCGCCGGAGCGGAGCTCGGGGCGGCGGCCGGAGCACGGCTACGGGCGGGAGCGGGCTGCGGGGCACGGGGAGGCCACCCGAGGGGCTCTGCGGCACCCTTGTGGCACCAGGAGCACGGCTGGGTGCTCGAGGGCGAGCTGCAGCGGCTAACACGACGGCGGCGACATGGACGGCGGCGAGGAGATACGGCCATGGCGGGGAACGGAGCTACGGCGAGGAAATCGAGCGCGGGGACAGAGGGGAAACGGAGGAGAGCTCATGGCGGTTCGGCGGGCGTGCTCAGCGGCTCGGGGGAGGCTTTGGAGTTGACGGAGCGGCGACGGCGATCTCCGGTGCTGGAGGTTGAAGTCGACGACGGTTGCGGCGATGCAGCGCGGCCCTGGTCGCGTGGGTCGTCGGAGCGGTCGGAGACGAGCAGGCGGAGCGTCTGGGCACGAAGCGAGGGCGAGGCCGTGACGGTGGGCGCGACAACGGCGAGCGGTGGCGACGGCGGCGCTCGGGCGTTCGCGGGAGAGGGCGACAGAGGCGGGGAGGAGGATTGGAGAGAGCGAGAGAGGCCTAGGGGGTCGCGTGGCTTCGTTCGCGACGGCCAGGGCGTCGAGGAATAGGCCAGGCAGGCAACTCGCGTGGCACGCGGAGCGTGCGCGCGCGCCGGACACACGCCTCGCCTACTGGCGCGAGGTGGGGGCGGTGCGGTGGCCGGTGGGTTGGGCCGGCTGCTGGGCCAAGCTAGGCTGCACAGTGCCGGGCTGCACAGGTATGTGGCCCAGGCAAGGGTTTTTCCCTTTTCTGATTTCTTTTCTAATTCTGACATTTGTTTGATTTAGTGTTAGGCACTAAATCATTTTAGTTTCTTCTGAAAATTATTGTAGGAACTAAATAGATTAATCCAAAACCCCACAATAAAAATCAGAATTATTGAAGTATATTTGAATATATAACAAATATAAATCCAATGCAAATAATTATGCATTAATTCAAAATGGCCAAAATAAATATTTATGAGCTCCTAAAAATATTGGTTTGAATTTTACCTCTGGCCAATATTTTCAGAGAGCAACATGAACATTTTCTTGGACCCTTTTGGATCAATTTTTATCTGGGTCATTTCCAGAAATGATTTCCGAGGGTTTCACAAATCCCCATTTCAAATCTAAATGAAATTTAAACATGATGCACACAGAAGGCTAGCCTAGGTCATACCAAAACTAGGAATGTGACAGTGGGGGTCCAATTGGGTTACCTTTTTTCTTTCTCCCTTCTGTTCTGACAGTGATCGGGCTGTCCGTCGGACATATAGGGAGGATATGGGGGGGTGGGGGGTCCGACTGAGTGGTATGGCATTTTGGAGTATGGTCTTCATAAAGCCTGATATTTTTAAAAATAAAGATTCAAAATTTCAGGTTTAAAAAATTTCTGAAAATAATTATACCCGTATATAAGGATGCAATATATATGTGTGTAAACTTTCACTATGAAATACCTTGAATTCCAAACTGCACAAGAGAGTGAACGGTGCATGTGCTAAAAAGCCACATATTATTTAGAGTGAACAGTGTATGTGCTAAAAAAACACATATTTGTTGTATTATGTTTATGATAAAAAGCCACATATTTTTTGTATTATTTTTTATTAGCTTTCATTTCGACGTATTTCATCGTGAAAATTTATACACATGTACATCACACATTTGGGTATATGTATTTTTTCAGAATTTTTGAAACGTAGAAGTATGATTTTTGAATTGTTCAAAATTGGAGCCTGAGCTCCATTTAGCATCTTTTTTTTGTATTTATTACTCATCCTTCTCACGAGCCTTGGCGTAGCGACAAAGTTGTTGTCATGTGATCACGGGTTTGAGTCCTGAAAACAGCCTCTTGCATAAATGTAGGGAAAAACTACGTACAAAAGACCCAAAGTGCACCGGGCTGCCCTTTTTACTCAGCTCTCACATATTCTCACCAAATAGTTGGTCAATTGGAGGATGAAGGATTGCTTGATAAGAAAAAAGACAAATGAATTATAGCCCACATTCCATTTGGTAGGGCTACATGGCACATGGACCAAATATATCCTTTGCATACATGGGTTACACTTGCCTACAAACTAATTTAGAAAAGAACCAGCATCAAGCAAGCATCTTCAGCAATATTGCTTGATATCAGGAATTTCGTGTTTTGCTGAGTTTGACTGAGACTTTTTCGATATCATGTTGAACGATCGAAAGAATCATTAAGAGGTGCACCAAATGATAAGTCACAAGGGGTGCCTCCACCTCCGTCTGTGAGGAAGTAAGCGTATGCACCAGCTTAGCCGCTGATTTAGGGATGAAGTGCAAATATGTATGTTTTGGTTTGTTAGGACAAAGAATGATTACTTAGCTCCTTATCTTGGAACATATGTACACAATGGTGCCAAAACAGGCCTTATACATAATCATATCCATGGTTCTACCGTAACATACATAAGCACACATTAGGCATTCTGAGGCCATCAACAAATGTACCATGGCCAAACCCAGTTTCACACACTGTTCAAGACGCTGTTCCGTTAACCAGAAAGTGTCACAGGTGCTTCTAGTTCTGTGACTCTTGATCATCTTCAAACGAAGTATCTATATAGGATTACTGCCAAGTACCCCATTGCCAAGTGATGTCTGGAAAACGCAGCGGCCAAGAGGATGCTGCAGCTTGGCGAGTGGCATCACTGGAATCAGCATGGAAAAGAACAGTCACCTCGCACGACCGCGCGCAGTTGTTAACCAAGGGTATGAATGGGCAGGTAGTAAGGATAGATGGTGGCATATGAACCACAAGCTTCCTCAAGCAGCTTCGGCAGTCATAACTAGTCATGGAGAACACAATGCGCCTCATCAATTCATATGAAAACCTCGGCGACAGCTTCACTTCGGTGGCTCTTGAAAACAGCTCTGGCTCCACCGCTTCGTAAAGTTCATTGCGGCCTGCAGAAGCAGGCAGCTCAAGATCTAGTGTCCTGACATCTCGACTCTCTGAAAAGAGCCTCAAGAGGGAATTCAGATCCGATGACTCTATCCGAAGGTTTTTCAGATTCACAAGGCCATCAACTTGGACAGTAGGACCAAGTTTATCTATGGTGAGTTTGAGAGTGGACACGGATGGAGTATCTAGAATGAGGATTCCTGGTCGAACACACTTCAACTCAAGATAAACCAAGTTAGGGGCATGAATAGCTAAGGATCGTGGAACATCTGATACCTCCCAGTGGCAATTCTTCAGCTGAGGAAGGTGAATCTTGGGGTCCTTGAGCCCCCCAACTCCAATAAGATTGAGAGTATGAAGGCAAGGGAAGCACTCATTCAATGTGCTGAGGTTCTCGTCATCTAATCTAATGGACTCAAGTGCCAGATGAGTCAGATTTGGCATTATCCTGAGCCCATCAACAGATAACCATGCCTTTCTCAGCCTCAGTGTTGAAAGATTATGACCTGCATGCCAAAATTTAGTCTGAGATGCATGCAGTGTCAAGGTAACCAGTTAAAGATGTAGAATGAAACAGACTAAGACCGTGCATATGGCGGGTGTGGCCTTGAATGTACGAATGGCATATATATCTGATTACATCGTCGTTTACTAGATACTGAAACAAGCAACATTTGCTTAGTTAGTGGAATTCCCATACAGCTACGAACCAAACAAGTTCTACTTTCTGGTTAAAACTGGGAATGGGTGTGAACAAGCTAAATTCCTGCCAATGTTATCTACTACTACAGTGTCACATCAAAATCAAGCAATGCCATTAACTGAAAACTAACAGCCCACAAGACTCAAATCAATGATCAACAGGCTCAACATAAACTGCTCGCCTCATATTGCAAAAGAGAGGTGATTCCACCAAATCTCCTTATTTCTAAACCATTTGATTAGTTTTTCGGCTCCGTGATTATATGCACTATGCAAGCCTAAAATTCTCCTGTTCCCAGTGGCAGCATTATTTCTACACAACACAAATAGCTACACACTTGAGCCAGAAACTGAGTTTACTAATCAAGCAAATCAATTCTTCAACATGTTCGCACTCAACTTTCTGATCTCTAAGAAACCAGTTTTTAGAGCAACTTGGCGTTTCATACAACATATAAACAGGTTAATTTAGCTCAAATTTCGATTTGCAACCGAAATGTACTTCTAATTTTGAGATAAGAGAGAGAGACTGACATAAACGGGAGATGACGGGGAGCGCCTCCGCCTTCCGCCAGCACGACTGCGGCCAGAAGTCGGCGATATCGACCTCCTGGAGGGCGGGGCCAGCGGCAGTGGCCGCCCACGCCGCCACGGACTCGCCGCTGGTGAGGTGCAGGTCGTTGGCCTCGTCGAACTCGGCGTGCTTCGCCCAAATCGCTTGATCGGGGCAGCCATGCCCTTGGGACGCGTCGAGCGCGAGGGAGCGAAGGTGCGGCCCGAGGAGCGAGGCGACGTTCGCGGCGGCCAAGCGGAAGGCGGTCGCGCCGTCCCCGCCCCCGCGCCCGCGGAGGCGGCGCGCGCGGGCGGCCGCGCTGAGGCGGACGCGGGGGCAGTGGTAGGAGGCGGCGAGGAGCGCGCGCGAGGCGAGGCGGGAAGCCGCGATGTCCCCGGCGTCCGCGACGCGGCCGAGGACATCGGCGAGGATCGCCGAGGGGAGGGAGTCGAGGGGATCGACGACGTCCGACATGTGGATGCCGAGAGCCAGAGACTGGTGTGGTGAGTGAATACTTAAAGATTTTTATTTTTTCATCACTCTGATAAGCAGAAGCGTCAAAGCAGCACCATTTGTTTTAAAATACTTTAAGAGTTTCTAGAAAATCTCGAGATACTCTAAATGTTTCAAAAATATCTGTAACTAATTCCAGTGTATTCTACTCCCTCTTTACAAGTATGAGATGTTTTGAATATTTCAAACTGGGTTAGATACGGACGGAAATGGATGACCAAATGACTATTCTACATTGGTAATCCGTGGAAGGCTTAGCCACCTACTCTTCTTGTTCCATTTTTTGTTACATAACCAAGGACGAAACGGTGTCGGTGATATTTTCAACAAAAACATGTAGCATGGTGGGTTTTTTTTTAAATGGGACCACAATTCTGGTGGTGTTTGACAATTTACTCCAAAAAAAGTATAGTATGCTTTATAGAAACGTTGAAAAGCATGGTCATCAATGCAAAAACTCACTTCTTAGAACTTTTAGTACAGGTCCAATATCAGCATAATTCACAACTGCACTATTCGACTACATGCAGATCAGAAGATGTAATAACCATAAACAAGCCACATACTTCTCCCCCCTATTGAAGCCAACACCGTCACTACTCGAGATTAGATTATTCGTCATCGCTAAGATAAATGAAGGAGAACTCCGTGTCAGCATGACCACCGGCATACCCCATTACACAAATAGGGTGCTTCAGTGCATGCATTCCTTGATTTTTGCACGCGTTGCAGTGACCTAAACAAAGATCAAAATCGTAATTTAGCATCAAGCAAACTAAACAAGATTCATATTTAACTAGATGAAAGAGAAGACAGCAAGGGCACATACCATCATCATATGAACTTAGTTCGTAGCAGGAATAATATTTTCTTCCATAGATCTCTTTCACTTCAGCAAAATAGGGCGTGGACGACCAATCGCCGTCTGACTTCTTCATCTTAACGGTGAAGTTGAAGTGATGGAAGGTATGGCCATCGCTCTCCATGCTGAAGCACTGACGTTGAAGCTCATCTAGGCCATAATCCACCACGTCCTGAAAAAACACCTTATAAACAAACTTGCTTTCAGTTAAAAAGACAAAATAGCAGGAAACCGCACGTACTTTGAATTGGCTCTTTCCTTCCTTGTACTTCTCAAAAGCCAACATGACTTCCTCACACATCCACTTTTTACCATTATCAATGATTTCTTCGGTAGACACTTCACTCCTGTAACAATACATTAAAATTGTTGCATGCTTCAAAATTTTATACGAAAATCATAGCATAACATACTGCGCTATATTCTCTCTTGGAGAGGCAAGGGACTCAGGGACTTCAGGAGATTCGAATGCCCCTTCTGATGCCAAAAATGCTTGAGCATCTAGTTTATGCTGGGTCGGGTTGCTAAAGCAATGTTTAGCGGCAATCATAGCCTCCACCATACAAGTGTATGTATGTTCTTCCAAGTACTTATGTATATCACGACATGTTTGTGCCCTGAATCAGAAGAAAAAAACAAAGGATCAACAAAATGCAGAATAATACCACACACATGAGCCTAAGAAGCAATATACAGCAAACGTTATGCCATGCATATTGAAAATTTGTTAGATAGCATTGAACTCCATATACATATACACTATTCTCTAAAGTGCACGTGCAACGAGTAAAGTTTAATTAATTATGCCATTAAATGGTCAATATATTGATCATGAGTCCTGATCACGTATGCACACTTCAGGTTGTCTAGTAACAGTAACGAGGTTGTCTAGTACTCCCTCCATTTCAAAATACTCTACTTGTCTAGGTTTGTACTAAGTCAAACTTATGTAAGTTTGACCAACTTTATAGAAAAGATTGCTAATGTCAACAACGTCAAGTATATATAATATGGAAACATATGCTATAATGAAGCTAATTTGGTCTTGTATATCTTGGTATATTTTTCTATAAAACTTGGTCAAACTTAAAGATAAGACTTAGGACAAACCTAAAACTTCCAAGTGTTTTAGAATAGAGGGAGTAACAATTATTGGTTATACATCTAACACATGATTAGTAACCAACAACTGTTCTAGTAACAGTTACCGGGTTATATATCCAATACACGGTTACCAACAAAATATCAAGTTATCCGGAATATGTAGTGATAGTTACTAGAATATGTAGTACTCCCTCCGTTCCATAATTCTTCAACTAAAACCACGACAAGAATTACGGAATGGAGGGAGTGATAGTCACTGAGTTTTACAAACAAAATTGTATAAACATTTTTATAATTCAACAAGAACTAACGAACACTCCTAGGAATCTAGCACTATTTGTATCTTAGGAATGGACAGTAACAAGTTATGCGGGTGAGAGAAACTAGGTTGTCAAGTTCTCTCTCCCAGACCCAGTTACACTTTGAGAGAAACATCACATGCCATCATTTTAGGAAGGGGAAGGGCATAACCTGTAACAGCGATATAGATTTTTCATAATCAAGCAAGGCTAGCTTGGTTGTCAAAAATAAAATCTCAATCTCACACCTCCCCATCCTCCATCAAAATAAATGGAAGCTCCAAGATGTGCAGGAAGCAGGTGCCAGGGACGGTGACACAGGAACCTCCAGGCATCCATGAGCCATAGCGCTTGGTTGTGAATGAGCTGATATGGTAGGAACGGAAGAGACAAAGTAGAGAATGGAGGGTGGTGGAGGATGGCAATGGAGAGAGATTGGGTGAGTGAGGAGAATGTGTAGGTGGCTTTGTGCTTGGGATGGTTCCACGGTCTCAGCCTCTCAGGTGTGATTCCCTGATCTTTGAATCAAGCAAGAAAGAACAAATATATTCCCGCCACATATTCTCTTAGCTAGTATATGTCTGTACAGCCTCCCGCAGCCATGTCTGACTATCTTCAATGCAGTAGTTATCTCATCTTGCATCTATGTCTATACGCCACACTGCACTAATGACATGTTGTTTTGTTGTTGTTTCCTTACTTGATCCATGTACATATAAACAAGTAAAGTTGTGGTACTCTGAGGCGTCTTGCTACAACAATGCATTTAAGACTTACAAACTATAAAACATATAACACGAGATGAACAAAAGCAAAATCATCATACATACCAAGGTTCTGATACATCTTTGAGCATCTCCTCAAAAATTTCAGAGCGAGTCTCACTGTCGTCGGCAGCATAATAATCACACCATTCCTTGGACCTAGAGCTACAAAATGTCCACACAACCAATGGTTATTTCAAAGCTATCATTTACTTGACATAAATAATCTTCTTCAACATTTTTTTGTGAAGCTGATGACGAATTAAGCATATTTGAATGATATCAAAACTCATGAAAGAATGTTATAGGTCCATTTTTATTGCTTTGAGGCTTCTAAACAGTAAATGGTACTCCCTCTGTCCCAAAATGCAAATGTCTTACATTTGGGACGGAAGGAGTAACAAATAATACGATAAACCTGTAAGTCATAAAAATCAATCAATAACTATTAACCCATGGTTTGAGCTGCGCAAAAAAGAGGGCAATGCAATACCTTTGAGTTGGGTTACATGTAGGAAGTGAGTCAAGTGACTGACCGAGTGTCGGTGCTTTAAACTCCCTATTGCGAACCTCACTGGCATCCTCCTTAACCCTGAGCAGACAAATAATCAAACATGATGGAGGTATTGCAATAATAACCATGCATTCTCGTTTTTCATTTTAAGGAGCTCTGCAGAGACAAATGTAGTAACATTGCAAAATAATATGTTGTATTTATTAGAGGCACACTTACGACGGAGCTTTAACTGCAGGACCCTCAATGTCGCTCACCTTGCCAGCATTCTTCTCAACCCTGACCAAAACATGTTGGTTGGTGATTATAGAAGTGTGAGAATGATTACTAGCATCTATAAAATAAACTAGCATTCCATACAATATTATTTCTTCAATGAGAACTGTAGGGCAAATAATAGCCAAAACAGATATTTGACATAAATAATCTTCTATAACAAGTTTTATCAAGTTGATGAATCAAACATATTTGAATTTTATGTAGAACGCATGCAGGTCATAATAAGCACCTCCCATTTCAACTAACCAAATCCAAATTAATAATAAGTTAATAACTAAACAATAATATTGTACCTTTGAGTTAATTCAGGTAGATCTGTAACTATAGGTCCCTCACCGCCACTCACCTTGCTAGCATTCTTCTCAACCCTGATGAAAACATGTTGGCCAGTGACTATGGAAGTAAGGGAAAGAATTGCTAGCTTCTTTAAAAGAAACTAGAAATAAAAAACTATTTATTATATGAGAGTGCAGATAATAGCTAAAACAGATCCTTTATCAAATTCTTGTGTAAAATAGGCACACAGAGAATATCATAAATAACTAAGAAAATTTACAGTAGCTCATTCGGTGATGGTTCTTGTTCTCGTCTGCCACGGGACCACCTGAGGCGGCCAGAATATAGAACACTTTGCCGAACATGGGTTGCATTTCCAGCTTGCCTGCAAGTATTGAATGGGTGAATTCATCTCTCTAAAGAAAAGAAAAATACCTTGGTTACCCTAAAGGAATAGCAGCAGCCCTCATGGCCACTCATGTGCGGATGGTGTTACGAGTTACAACCTAGTCCATTATTTTGTGCTTTATGGTTTTATAAACTTAATTTGCTAAATGTAAAAGCAGTTGATGCAAATCCCCTCAAAATATTATCTAGAAATTAAATGTCAATTCATAACACCTATATATTGTGGCGCCACATGCTCACAACACACTAATTACATATTGGTCGGTTGCTAATTTCTCAATTATTCCATTCATGTATCACACTTGATTAATTTATACGTGGCATATGCTACATTTGCAAATTTATAACTTGTAAGTGGTAACAAGAAACAAGATAAACCTGGAGATTGAAAAAAATCAATATATTAAGCCATGGTTCTAAGGAGCTCCACGCATGTCAATGTAGATGTAGACAATTTGCAAAACTTATGCGTGTGTTAGTAATAAAAATTACTCAAGAGTTCCAAGATAGATTTTTCTGAAGCTTGGAAGCGCATCAAGTTGTGTAGATTACACTTGCACGTAAATCTGTGGGAGCAAGCACCCATCATTCAAATTAACAGAACTACCAACATAAATTAGTCATACCTATGAGTTGACTCAGGCGTAGGGCGTGATTGATCAAGTGTGAGGGCTTCAAACTCCCTGCTGCTTACCTCATCCGCATGCTCCCCAACCCTAACCAAAACAAGCACGGCAATATGCTCATTCATCACTGATTAGAAATGATGGGAGGTGCTGCAATAGCCAATAATGACCATGGCATTCCAGTTTGTCCACAAAAGAATCGAAGGCTAGTGTAAATATTAAATAGCTAATATTTTACTGACCGGTAATAGGCACATTTGTGGTAACCATAATGGAAATAGAAAAAACCGCAGCTAGAGTCACACTTATGGTAGCTTTTTTTAGACAATACTTACGGTAGCTTATCTGAAGCAGGTCTCCTGGATCGCCTGGGGCGATCTGAATAGAGAAGGCTCTGGCGAATACATCCTCTCGTCGCTGTGGGCGACCTGCAAAGTTTGAAAGATCTGAAGTTAGGTTTGCTAAGATCTTATTGCTATACATTTGGTAGGCTATCACCATCCCATAATTATAGAAACTACGATTGGTATGTATTTTTAACCCACAATACATAGTCTCCACATATTGGAGTATATGAGAAAGAGACCACTGTATATGGGTACTGGCCAAAACCTTTTCTTTAACCCCCCGCACACATGTGTAACCTAACTTTTTTTTTCTTTAACCCTCCACACACACGTGCAACCTAGCTAATCAAAAGAAAATCATCTCTAAGCTGGTGTTGTATTGCCCTTATGATCAAAAGATTCTCTTTTTAATGGCAATACTTAGCTGCTCGTAAAAGGGGCAAGGGGCTCACACAACAGTATAGAACGAATAGAGCCTTCTCTGAACCACTTTTTCCTCTGAAACAAGATCTGTGTTGCATTGTTGCAACTGCAACATGACCCCTTATTGCAAAAGCATTTCCGGCTCACCGTTGTGTCATCGCATTGCAAAAAGACTTGTGTTGCAATTGCAACAGGCCCTTATTGCAAAAGGATGTCCGCCTCGCGGTCATGCTTGCAACAAGACCCTTGTTACAAACCTTCACTGCAATAGGATCCTTGCTGCAAAAGGCACCGAAGAGCTCGCGGAGCTCTCAACATTGGTCGTGGGTGGGGAGCTCGCAACATCAATGAAGGGCGTCGAGAGGAGGACAAGCTTGGAGAGCTTGGGGGCACCGAAGCCCGACTCATGTACCTTGTCCCGGCCTGGATCAGTGGAGGAGAGATCGGGGGGACAAGCTTGCAACAAAAGTATTGATGTAGAACTCTTTGCAAGAGAGATTGTTGCAGAAACATTTGTAACATTGGTTGTGTTGCAGAAATTTTTCCACAACATCGGTAGTTTTATTTTTGCGACAAAGGTCACGTTGTAGAAAATTTATGCAAACAACTATAGTGTTGCAGGAAATGTTACTTAGCCGCATCAGTGGTTGCATGCAGCTGAGTGCTCGAGGAGGCGATAGCCATGGACGCCGCTACCCCGTGGTGACGTGAAGATGGACGACGACGTAGCACACCACAAATATAAAGTGACCTTGTATTTAAAGACGAATGGAGTATTTTTTTTATACCGTAGTACCTATTAAAAATTAGAGAGAAGACAAGCCGATACACGTAGAAACGAGCGGATCCATGAGCCAATGCACGAAGAAAAACAACTTCTCTCAACCTTGGTATAAAAAGTTGAAAGTAAAACGTGATGTAATTTGGCAAGGAGGGAGTACCTTGGATTGGGGGCACGGATGCTGTAAGCAGTTGAAGGAGTTGGCGTTTGGTCCATAGATGGCTGACGTGGAGCTCGACGACGATGGCGGCTCTGCTCCATCGATCGTTAGCCCGATGTGTTTCTATACCGAGATTAGTCGACGAACACGTACTCATCTCTATATTTATACAGACGGATCTTACATATAGCGAGGAAAGAAAAGGATAGGAAGCGGCGAACAATCAAGATCGACATCTGACTTGTAAACCGACTCGAATTAAACCTGAAACCAATTTCAAAGCTACGTCGCTATGGGCCGGCCCAGAAACGGTCGCCACTACGCCTCGCTCGCTCGATTAACCGGTTGACTGGTTGATCAGTTGAGGGTTGACCATAGATTTTGAAAAAAATGATTTTAAAATCGTAAATTTCAAAAGTCCATTGACTGTAGACTTGGCAGTTGATCTTTCAGAAAAAGTTCGTGTATTCCATTAATTTGAAAAAAGTTCATGTGTTCATGAATTTAAAAGGCTTATGTACTTAAAAAAAGATCGTGAATTTGAAAAACAAAATTTACATGTTCCATGGATTTGAAAAAGTCCACAGATTTGAAGGAAAAAATCCCGTATTCGAGGGGGAAAAGTTCATGAATTTTAGGATTTCTTTTAAAAATGTTCACAAAAATTAATTCATTAGCAATAACTTGTGAGACCTCTTTGTTGTAGTGCATATTCCCTTACGGGTTTTTTTTCGAGAGTATGCCTAGGCGTACCATAGCTTTATAGAAGACAAAATTTGAATTACAAGAGCACTACCACTCGCTGCGAACAACGAGCGTAGTAAGAACACCACACCACAGCAGGGCAAGTCTACAGACAACCAACAACGACTATACAAAACTACAAGCAAAGAGCATGTCCTAACTTAGAATAGCACCATGTCACGACCAACGCCGGGCACCTCCGAAGACCACCACCAAACCCTGGACTTTGCTCGTTGACGCACCATACACCCTTGTATGCCTAAAGGAGGTGGCAAGTGGATGGCGAGACTTGCTCAGAATCGAGGAGGACACCGTATTGGAAACACCGTCGATGGTCGTACATAGCGCCGCCGAAGATCAATATAGGACCATGGCGAACACCGGAGGAGAGCCAAAAGGGGCCAGGCCGTGTCTCCAACCACAATGCTCCCAACAGAGGAACGACTTCAAGAAAGCCACCGTCATGCTGATCCAACACCGAATCAAGGCTTTCGCCCGGAGACAACACCAACTCCAAACGAGCGAGGGAAAATGCGAGCGCATCTCGGCGACGCCTCCAAGGAGGGAAACGACACCCAGGGGCGCCATCGCCGCCGGGCCGGCAAAAGCCGTGTAGATTTTCATCCGATCGTCGCACCTCACCACACCTCGAGGGATTTGGTCAGCACCGCCCAAGTAGACTCACACCGCCGCCACCGCAACACCTTGCCGCCGTAGCCGCAAAGCCAAAGACCGCCCAATCCTTGCTCAGCAGCTTGCGCAGCAGTTCCTGCGCAAGGCTAACCTTTCTTGAACTGTCTTGGAAGTGGTCTCGGTTCAGTATTATTTTGTTACGCTGCAATGGTGTCCAGTTTTTGTAATCTGCTTCTTCGTTGCGCTTTATGATCACTGGTGGCGAACTTCGATGCCCAGTGGATGTAATATACCATAAATCCTTTATTGTATAGTGTAGGTTTATTCTTAGTTACTATGCCGTAATTTCTACATTGTATAGAGTAGGTTTGTTCTTAATTCCTACTAGTTACTGCCATCATTCGCTATCTGAAAAAAAATCAGATGTAGTCGACCGGGCCGAATCATTCGCCTCTAATGGACCTGGTGTTTAGCGGGCCACAATTGGGCCGGCCTGCATCTTTCTTGGGTCCGAATGATTGGGGCCTTCACACTTTGCGTCAGGCCCACAACTTACACCGGCCTATATTTTAGTTGGGCCTTTTGTGGACCCAACGCTTAGTTTGGCCTAGGTAGCGTTGGGCCATTAACAGGCTGAATATTGTACTGGCCTGTTACGGCCCAGATGAAACCATGGTCCTTTAGCAGGCCAAAATGCATATTGAGCCTCAATTTTCACTAGTCGTCGACGGGCCTTCAGCAGGCTGAAAGGTATACCGGGCCTTTTTGGGCCTAGTTATATCACGGGCAGTTAACAGGCCGAAACATATCTCGGGCCTTAGTTGGCCCACTGATATCATGGGCCTTTAAGAGGCCGAAAGCTTAGTACAGACATCAACGGACCGAATTATGCGACATGCCTTTAACAGGCCCAAAGTCACGTTGGGCTTAACTGTTGCCACCTTTATCACGGGCCGTTAGTGGGCCCGATGTCCCGTCAGACCATATATGGCCCATGGGCAGCATGGGCCATTCCCAAGCCGAAAGTCACACCGGGCTGAAATGGGCCCCTGTCTACATCGGGCCTCTAACAGGCCGAAACTCACTGGGCTATGATTGGGCCCAAATATTCGGCGAACAATTAACGGGCCAGATCTGGCTTCGGGCCGTAAATGGGCCCAAATATTCGGCGAACAATTAACGGGCCAGATCTGGCTTCGGGCCGTAAATGGGTCTTTCTTAAGCAGGCCGTTATTGGGCTGGCCCACTAGTAGCTGAGTAAGTACTACGGGCCTTTGACTGGGCCGGCCTTTTTAACCTATATGGGCCTCTGTTGGGCCATGCCACGTGTCGATGTATCATAGGCACTTTGGGTCCAATGAGTGGATGACATCTGTCCCAACGGTGATCCGACACGTGTTTCCTCCAGCCAATGATGATTTTACCCGTGGAAAATCCCCATTGGTCGGGGTTGTTAACGGGTTATCGGATCCAAAACCGGACCCGATAGCTTAACGGCGTTCCGTTACGGTGGATGCCACGTTGTCGACGTTCTGGGAACGGGGGTCCCCAGACTTGCCTGCCTCGGACCTGCGGTGTGGCTCAAAGGAGGCCCAGTACGGCCCATCTTCATCAACACGAGACTCAAGACCCTCGCGAGGGGCCAAGCCTCGTGGGGAGGACGACGCAACGCTTCCTCAAGCGCGGCCTCCTCAGGCTGGCTCACAAGGAGGCGGAGAGATCAAGGCAGGGTACCTGTCGAGGTGCCCATGACGCAAGCCATGACGACCAAGGGTGCCAGGCGGGTGCCAGACCGCACAGTGTCCTCCCTTTCCTCTTTGGTGCAAAGGGGGCAAGCGCAGGTGAGAGGATCAAGCAAAGGCATCCATTTTTGTGCAACGAGACCAAGACCGGTCCAACGGTGGGAATGAGCTCATCGTGGAGCCCAGAACGGCGTCACCACACGGCCTTTGGCAGGCGAGGACCAACTTTGGTCAGGATAAGTGTACCAGATGTTCCCCTTCAAATTGGCCAATTATTGGCGCCCTTCCCGCTCAATATTTGGGAAGAGGCCCAGGGCCTTTGCCTATAAATAGGACTAGCCACCCCCAGGGTAGAGGGGGCATGATGGAGAGAGAGAGAGCAATCATAGAGCAAGTAGAGAGAAAGAGAGAGAGAAGGGCGGCTGAACTTCCCCAGCAGTTCATCGTCCCAGCCAAGAACAGGCCCTCGCGAGGCTGTTCTCCTTTGTACTGATCATCATCACCATCAGCCCAAGAGGCAATCCATCCACCACAAAACTAGAGTAGGGTATTACACCACAACGGTGGTCCGAACTAGTATAAACTCTGTGTTCTTTGTGTTGTTCTTTCTTTAGTTTAGATCCTTGCGAGACAGAGAGGTAGTGGGCAGAATCTCCGCGCGCACCCCAGAGTTCGAACCTTAAGGGTCTGCCGGAACCCCCGATCCGACATTTGGCGCGCCAGGTAGGGGTGCGCCAGAATCTGCCTTCCCACCGCTCCGCCTCTCGTCACATCGTCGTCACCATGTCCGGCGACCAGGCCAGCAACCAAGATCCATGGGCGGCGTGGCCCGCCTGCGCGGGGCCGCCCGCCCTGGGCGACCCCGCGCCCCAGGCAGCTCGTGGCCCGCAGGGTGCTGCGGGCCGCGGGCGGCGCGGACAGACTTCAGCAACCCTTATGCCGCGGCAGGCGCGGTCGGCGGCAAGGGCCTCCAATCATGTCGCGGCCACGACACCATACACCCGCCGGGAACAAGCGAACTCGAGGGCCGCGCTCACGGTAGCCCGAGAGCTGCTGCAGTGTAGGCTACTGGAAGGCGGCCGCGACGTGCTTTTGGAGCAGGTCGCCGAGCTCCTGGGCTTCGCCGCTTCGGGGGCTCACCCCTTCTGCGTCCAGCTTCCGTCTCAAGCCCAGGGCGGCACGCGCGAGGGCCCCGCGCGCTCCCGCGGACCTCTGGGCTACCCCGACATCGGCGAATCCGTCGGCGCCGGATTGACAGTGGCGCTACCCCCACCCCCGGCGCGCGTGAGGTATTTCAGGCTCGTGCCCACGTCAAGAGGTATAAGACCTCCGACGATTTTCTTGGCCTGCAAACTAAGGGAGAAAAGCTCAATCGTTGAGCTTGTGCTCAGATTGTCTGAGTACAACAATCACTTGAATCGAGTGGGAGTTGATCTTCCAGATAAGATAGTGATGTTTCACCAAAGTCATTGCCACCAAGCTGCTAGAGCTTCGTAATGAACTATAACATATCTGGGATAGATATGATGATCCTTGAAATATTCGCGATATTTGACACCGCGAAAGTAGAAATCAAGAAGGAGCATCAATTGTTGATGGTTAGTGAAACCACTAGTTTCAGGAAGGGCAAGGGAAAGAGGGGATACTTCATGAAACAGCAAATCAGCTGCTGCTCTAGTGGAGAAACCCAAGATTGAACCCAAACCCGAGACTGAGTGCTTCTGTAATAAGGGGAACAGCCACTAGAGCAGAATTACCCTAGATACTTGGTAGATGAGAAGGCTGTCGATAGAAGTATATTGGATATACATTATGTAAATGTGTACTTTACTAGTACTCCTAGTAGCACCAGGGTATTAGATACCGGTTCGGTTGCTAAGTGTTAGTAACTCGAAATAAAAGCTACGGAATAAGCGGAGACTAGCTAAAGGTGAGCTGACGAGATGTGTTGGAAGTGTTTCCAAGGTTGATATGATCAAGCATCGCACGCTCCCTCTACCATCGAGATTGGTGTTAAACCTAAATAATTGTTATTTGGTGTTTGCGTTGAGCATAGACATGATTTGATTATGTCAATTTCATTTAAAGAGAATAATAGTTACTCTGTTTATTTGAATAATACCTTCAATGGTCTTGCAGCTAAAATGAATGGTTTATTGAATCTCGATCATAGTGATACACATGTTCATGCCAAAAGATATAAGATAGTAATGATAGTACCACCTACTTGTGGCATTGCCATGTAAGTCATATTGGTATAAAACGCATGAAGAAGCTCCATGTTGATGGATCTTTGGACTCACTCATTTTTGAGAAGGATTGAGACATGTGAACCATGTCTATTGGTATATACGCATGAAGAAACTCCATGCAGATGGACCGTTTGGACTCACTTGATTTTGAATCGCTTGAGACATACAGATCATACCACATGGGCAAGATGACTGGAAGCTTCGGTTTCAGTAAAATGGAACAAGAAAGCAACTTGTTGGAAGTAACACATTTTGATGTGTGCAGTCCAATGAGTGCTGAGGCACACAGTGGATATCGTTATGCTATTACTTCACAGATGATTTGAGTAGATACTAAGCATATTTACTTGATGAAACACAAGTCTGAATTATTGAATGGTTCAAGTAATTTCAGAATGAAGTTGAATATCGACGTGACAAGAGGATAAAATATCTATGATATGATCATAGAGATGAATATCTGAGTTACGAGTTTGGTACACAATTGAGACATTGTGGAAATTGTTTCACGACTAGTACCGCCTGGAACACCATAGTGTGATGGTGTGTCCGAACATCATAACTGCACCCTATTGGATATGATGCATACCATGATGTCTCTTATCGAATTACCACTATCGTTCATGGGTTAGGCATTAGAGACAACCGCATTCACGAACCACACAGATCCGTTGAGACGACACCGTATGAACTATGGTTTAGAGAAACCTAAGTTGTTGTTTCTTAAAAGTTTGGGGCTGCGACGCTTATATGAAAAAGTTTCAGGCTGATAAGCTCGAACCCAAAGAGGATAACTGCATCTTCATAGGACACCCAAAACAGTTGGGTATACCTCCTGTCTCAGATCCGAAAGCAATAGGGATTGTTTCTCAAATCGGGTCCTTTCTCGAGGAAAAGTTTCTCTCGAAAGAATTGAGTGGGAGGATGGTGGAGACTTGATGAGGTTATTGAACCGTCACTTTAACTAGTGTGTAGCAGGGCACAGGAAGTTGTTCCTGTGGCACCTACACCAATTGAAGTAGAAGCTTATGATAGTGATCATAGAGTTTCGGATCAAGTCACTACCATACCTCGTAGGGTGACAAGGATGCGTACTGCTTCAGAATGGTACAGTAATCCTGTCTTGAAGGTCATGTTGCTAGACAACAATGAACCTACGAGCTATGGAGAAGCGATGGTGGGCCCGGATTCCGATGAATGGCCCGAGGCCATAAAATCCGAGAGAGGATCCATGTATGAAAACAAAGTGTAGACTTTGGCAGAACGGCTTGATGGTCGTGAGGCTGTTGAGTACAGATGGATTTTAAAAGGAAGACAGACCATGATGGTAAATGTCACCATTAAGAAAGCTCGACTTGTCGTTAAGATGCTTCCCGACAAGTTCAAGGAGTTGACTACGATGAGATTTTTTCTCACTCATAGCGATGCTAAGAGTCTGTTGGAATTATGTTAGCAGTTACTGCATTATTTATGAAATCTTGCAGATAGGATGTCAAAACATTGTTTCCTCGACGATTTTCTTGAGGAAAGGTTGTATGTGATACAACCAGAAGATTTTTGTCAATCCTGAAAGATGCTAACAAGTATGCAAAGCCCCAGCAATCCTTCTAAGGACTGGAGTAAGCGTCTCGGAGTTGGAATGTACACTTTGATGAGATGATCAAATATTTTGGGTTTATACAAAGTTTATGGGAAACTTGTATTTCCAAAGAAGTGAGTGGGAGCACTATAGAATTTCTGATGAGTATATTTTGTTGACATATTGTTGATCAGAAATGATGTAGAATTTCTGGAAAGCATATAGGGTTATTTGAAAAGTGTTTTTCAATGGAAAACCTGGATTAAGCTACTTGAACATTGAGCATCAAGATCTATAAGGATAGATCAAAATCGCTTAATAGTACTTTCAAACGAACGCATACCATGACAAGATTTTGAAGGAGTTCAAAATAGATCAGCAAAGAAGGAATTCTCGGCTGTGTTACAAGGTGTGAGTATTGAGCAAGACTCAAGACATGACCACGGCAGAATAGAGAGAAAGGACGAAGGTCGTCCCCTATGCTTTAGTCGTAGGCTCTAAAGTATGCTATGTTGTGTACCGCACCTGAAGTGTGCCAAACCATGAGTCAGTCAAGGGGTACAAGTGTGATCTAGAAATGGATCATAGGACAACGGTCAAGGTTATCCTTAGTAACTAGTGGACTAAGGAATTTTCTCGATTATGGAGGTGGAAAAAGAGTTTGTCGTAAAGGGTTACGCCGATGCAAACTTTGACACTAATCCAGATTATTCTGAGTAGTAAATTGGATTCGTATAGTAGAACAGTTATTTGGACTAGCTCCAAATAGAGCGTGGTAACTACATCTAGGAGATGACATAGATATTTGTAAAGCACACACGGATCTGAAAGGTTCAAACCCGTTGACTATAACATATCTCACAAGCATAACATGATCAAACCCAGAACTCTGTGAGTGTTAATCACATGGCGATGTGAACTAGATTATTGACTCTAGTGCAAGTGGGAGACTGTTGGAAATATGCCCTAGAGGCAATAATAAATTAGTTATTATTATATTTCCTTGTTCATGATAATCGTTTATTATCCATGCTAGAATTGTATTGATAGGAAACTCAGATGCATGTGTGGATACATAGACAACACCATGTCCCTAGTAAGCCTCTAGTTGACTAGCTCGTTGATCAATAGATGGTTACGGTTTCCTGACCATGGACATTGGATGTCGTTGATAACGGGATCACATCATTAGGAGAATGATGTGATGGACAAGACCCAATCCTAAGCCTAGCACCAGATCATGTAGTTCGTATGCGAAAGCTTTTCTAATTAATGTCGAGTATCATTTCCTTAGACCATGAGATCGTGCAACTCCCGGATACCGTAGGAATACTTTGGGTGTGCCAAACGTCACAACGTAACTGGGTGGCTATAAAGGTACACTACAGGTATCTCCGAAAGTGTCTGTTGGGTTGGCACGAACCGAGACTGGGATTTGTCACTCCGTGTGACGGAGAGGTATCTCTGGGCCCACTCGGTAGGACATCATCATAATGTGCACAATGTGATCAAGGAGTTGATCACGGGATGATGTGTTGCGGAACGAGTAAAAGAGACTTGCCGGTAACGAGATTGAACAAGGTATCGGGATACCGACGATCGAATCTCGGGTAAGTATCGTACCGATAGACAAAGGGAATTGTATACGGGATTGATTAAGTCCTTGACATCGTGGTTCATCCGATGAGATCATCGTGGAACATGTGGGAACCAACATGGGTATCCAGATCCCGCTGTTGGCTATTGACCGGAGAACGTCTCGGTCATGTCTGCGTATCTCCCGAACCCGTAGGGTCTACACACTTAAGGTTCGATGACGCTAGGGTTATAAAGGAAGTTCGTATGTGGTTACCAAATGTTGTTCGGAGTCCCGGATGTGATCCCGGACATCATGAGGAGTTCCGGAATGGTCTGGAGGTAAAGATTTATATATAGGAAGTATGGTTTTGGCCACCGGAAGTGTTCTCGGCATCACCGGTAGTGTACCGGGACCACCGGAGGTGTCCGGGGGTCCACCAAGTGGGGCCACAAGCCCCGGAGGCATGCATGGGCCAAGTGTGGGAGGGGACCAGCCCCAGGTGGGCTGGTGCGCCCCCCCCCCCCCCCCACAAGGGCCCAAGGCGCAAGGGAAAGGAGAAGGGGGCAAGCCCTAGGGCAGATGGGCCCTAAGGCCCATACTCCCTGCGCCTCCCTCTCCTCCCCTCTTGCCCCCCCCCCTTCCCATCTAGGGATACCGCCCCTCTAGGGGTGGGAACCCTAGAGGGGGCGCACCCTCCTCCCCTCCTCCTATAAATAGTGAGGCCTAGGGGCTGCCCACAAGACAATCTGATCTCTCTCTGTTGGTGAAGCCCTACCTCTCTCCTCCTCATATCTCATAGTGCTTGGCGAAGCCCTGCTGGATCACCACGCTCCTCCATCATCACCACGCCGTTGTGTTGCTGCTGGATGGAGTCTTCCTCAACCTCTCCCTCTCTCCTTGCTGGATCAAGGCATGGGAGACGTCACCGGGCTGTACGTGTGTTGAACACGGAGGTGCCGTCCGTTCGGCACTTGGTCATCGGTGATTTGGATCACGACGAGTATGGCTCCATCAACCCCGTTCACTTGAGCGCTTCCGCTTAGCGATCTACAAGGGTATGTAGATGCACTCTTCTTCCCCTCGTTGCTGGATTCTCCATAGATAGATCTTGGTGACACGTAGGAAAATTTTGAATTTCTGCTACGTTTCCCAACATTGGCATCAAGCCGAGAACGAGGTTTTCACCCGGATCCACTCGAAGAACCTCCATCACGCATCGTGTGCACGGGTCGCCGCCGATCTGAGCCGCCGCACATCGAGCAAGCCGCACCGTCCAGATCAGATCTGTCCGGAGGGCAATCCACGCATGGCGCCAACCCGCCACCAGGCCCTCCATGCCGCCACCGCCGATCCGAGGTCAGATGGTCCGTCGCCGCAGACCCGGACGCCGTCGCCAAACGCAGCCAAGGCCGCTGCCCGAAGCAGGGTCGGCCGCCGCACCCGCCACCATCGCCGCCCTAGGCCGAGGTGGCCGCCGCACCGCCGCCGGTCAAGGCAGGCCCGCCATGCCACCATCGCCGTTGTTCGATATGACACGTATTAAATAATATGAACCACACGCTTTGAAGTTGCATCTATTTCTTTTCTCCCTAAGAGGAAAAGCAAAAGAACGACTTATAGCTTTTTGCCTAGAGGAAATACAACTTCATGTCGTCACAAATTATTATCTAGGTTTTGCCCCCTGCTTATGCAACTTCGATCTTAGAGGTTTTAGGCAGGAAGATCACAAGTCACTAGGCTTGCGTGGGATCGCATAAAGGAGGCTATGAGAAACTGCCCTAACTATGGGACGGAAAAATGATTAATTCTTTATATATTTTATAATGCTCTTAATCCCATGTCGGAAACCATGTTTGATACAACTGTAGGAGGAACTACTATTATGGGAAGCCCTATTGAGAAGGCCAAGAAAGTTTATAATGATCGCATGAAGGAGGCCACAAATATTGATGAATTAATCGACACCACAAGAGATAAAGAAGAGGTAAACGTTTAACTCCATTATCAATACGATGTTAATGATGTCAAGTTTAATGCTCACAACAATTATAATCCTAATTGGAAAAATCAACGGGATGCTCCATGCGAGAGCTCCTCCTGACGCATTTAATGCTCCTTCACATTCTCGCGCTCACGTCACAAGCTTCATGGACAGTGACAAACTATCCGTAACTCGGTGCTTCGCTCATGTGGCTTTTTTTGCATTGTTGGCTAAATAAGCCTGATCTCAGTATTTTTTGGGTATAAAAAAAGTTCACAAATTTTAAAAATATTCATGAATCCAAAGAATGTTCACAAGTTAAAAAATGAATTTGAAAAAAATGCAAATTTTAAAAAGTTTATGAATTAAAAATTCATGAATTGAAGAAATGTTCACGAATGAAAATTCACAAATTTGGAAGATGTTTGTGAATTTAAAAAATATTCATAAACATAAAAAAGGTTTGAAAAATATTTGGGTTTTTAAAAAAGATTTCAAATTTTATAGAAACATGAATAAAAATTAAAAAACTAGCAATACCCATGCGATGAGTGTCCGTCTTGCAAGGTAGGGGGCGCGGGAGGCCGCAGTATCCCTCGAGGTCGACGCCACGGAGGCGGAGCCTCAACGGGTGATCGGCACCCCCGGCGCCACAATCGCGTTGTGGCGGTGTCGAGCTCCGACCATGATATCACGCAGTCCATGTCTAACATGGCCCCCATCTTGAGCGCGACGTCCAGGCCATGGGCTCCGATAAGGAAGAATAGGGCATGGGACACGGCGGGGCCTCGTGTCCCATGTGGTCCAGTCTATGTCCCATTTCCTGCTCTTTCTTGCCGGCGATCATACCTTCACTTTTTGGGTCTCACGGCCGCCGGATAGTGTCACGGAATGAAACAACAAGGACGGGCGCCGGTGAAGATTTAGACTAGGTTTTACATTGCATGTAATTGTATGAGTTTGAAGGTTTGCTAATGAGGTACCCAATTGTGGAAACGTGGAAACGAACATTTGAGGGGTCGGATTAGCTGTGTGTAGCTATAGATGCTCTCATTTCATCAAACCTTGGGCATATGTGATGTTCTCGTTGTTGGAAACGTGACCGGGGACTTTGGCAAGTATCACCGATGGGAGGGAGTCAGGGGGCGATGACGTCCGACATTGACATGTGGCTCCTAAGAACCAGACTGGTGAGTGAACACTTCAAAGATGTTAATTTCACCAGAACCCTCACCCTAGCCTTCGATCGGGGTTGCTCCTGGGCCGACTCCAGAGGCGTCCCTAGCTGCCACCAAGAGAATCGATTGCCACCACCAGAATCCTCGTGGTCGCCGCCGGAGACCGTCCAAGAGCAAACGACGGTTGCGAGGCGCTCCTCTGTCCCCCTCTCAACCTTCCATTCCCCCATGGCTTCTGCGCTCCTTTGTCGCCACGCTGATCTGGTGGCCAGGTCCCTTTTCATGGTAGACTTACCGGTAGCCATGAGAGGCCGACTTGATCATGGAGCTCATCCACAGGGTCATGTACACGTGAGGGTTGGGATGGAAGTTGCTCCTTCTTGCGCTGGTGGTTGGCCACGTCCGACTAGATCTGGCAGCAAGTAGTCGAGCTCATGGCCCACGATGGTCAGAGGGGCAGCTGCCATGCCATGCCCACTATTGTCAACAAGGGATGTGAAAGCATTGCGACAGAACGACGATGCATAGTCAGTGTTGGCCTCTGTGGTGACAACTTCGGCCCATGACGACGGCCTCGCTATGGATTGCGGTGTCCATCGAAAGGTCTTCATGAGGATTTCTTCCTCTAGATCCGATGGTTGATTTTGACAGTGGGATGAAAATTATGACGATAGCCTGACGTCGAGGGATGATTGTGCAGTGGCCGCGGTCGCACATCGCATATAGCTGCTGGGATCGCGGAAAGTGGTGATGACAACACATGAGCGACATCGATGGTGGTGCTACTTGAGCACCAGGTCCCAAGCACCGAGGTGAAAGCCTTGGTCTGACCCGAGTTGGTTATAGCTGGCAATGGCCATGTCTTTACGTCATTACCTTGCTGGAGGAATTGCTCGAAGATGCTCGGAATGGTTCTTCAGAATAAGAACCTAGATTCTGGCCTTGTATGGTTGGATCCGGTGACGGCTGCGCTTGAGTCTCGCTCCCTTCGCCAAGGCAATGCTTTGAAGAACCTCATCATGTGTGTGGTTTCATGAGATGGATGGTGTGGATATAGTTGTTGTAGTTTGCCGAGGGCGGATCCAATCGCTTATGATTTTTTTGTTCTTTCATTATCTACACATAGCTTTGGTCTTAAATGACTTTGCTATTTCTTGGTGTGTTTTTGTGTGCGTGCGTTTGTATTCGGTGTGTGCATCCTAATTATGCAAAGGTATTATGTGTGCTCATTTTATTTGTATCCATTTAATGCTCCATTTTAAGCCAATAAAATTCACCCTTTATTGAAAAAAATATTTCAGCCTCAAAGCATCTAGGCTACGGAACCGAAAGGATATAAATGGAACAACATGTCAACATACTTTGACTTTTGGTCACTACATTTGTGGTGTCAAACTTTGACTTATAATTTTGGTCAACAAAATATGGGTTATATGTCATCGAAAATTTCTTTCAAATGTGCATCTAATGACATACTTTTTGTTGGTAAAATTAATGGTCAAAGTTCATAAAAAAATATGAAGTGGTCTTATATACAGAAATACTACAAAGATTTTTATTTTTCACTAACAAGTGTTGGAAATTGATTACATGTCATACAAACTGAGAGAAAAGTGGTAGTTTTGCTCTACTTCCGTGCTTTGATCGGGACTCGGGAGCACCCAAAGAATAGCATTGCTCTTTGCAAAAAGAAAGGAAAAATAGCATTGCTCTTTGCAAAAAGAAAGGAAAAATAGCATTGCTCTTTGCAAAAAGAAAGGAACTTGTTTTCTTAAACGAGACCACAACTGTGGTGGTGTTCGACAATTTACTCCGAGAAAAATAGTCTGCTTTGTGCAACATTGAAAAGCACGGTCATCAAAGCAAAAACTCGCTCCTTAGAACTTCTTAGTACAGGTCAAATATCAGTATAATTCACAACTGCACTACTAGACTACATGCAGATCAGAAGATGTAACCATAAACAAACCACATACTTCACACCGTTGTCGACGCAAACACCTTCACCACTCGAGATCAGATTATTCGTCATCACTAAGATAAAGGAAGGGGGTCTCCATATCAGCATGACCACTGTCATACCCCATTAGACAAATAGGGTGCTTCAGTGCATGCATTCCTTGATTTTTGCACGCGTAGCAGTGACCTAAACAAAGATACATAGCTCAAGACATCAAAACGTAATTTTCCAGCAAGCAAACTAAACACAATCCTTATTTAATTAGAATGGAAGAGAAGACAGCAGGGGCACATACCATCATCATAGGAACTTAGTTCGTAGCAGGAATAATATTTTCTTCCATGGATCTCTTTCACCTCAGCAAAAAAGGGCGTCGATGACGAATCGCCGCCTGATTTCTCCATCTTAACGGTGAAGTTGAAGTGATGGAAGGTGTGATCATAGCTCAACATGTTGAAGCTCATCTAGGCCATAATGCACCATGTCCTGAAAAAACACCTTATAAACAAACTTGCTTTTAGTTAGGAGGACAAAATAGCAGAAAACCGCACGTACTTTGAATTGGCTCTTTCCTTCCTTGTACTTCTTAAAAGCCAACATGACTTCCTCACCCATCCACTTTTTACCATTCTCAATGATTTCTTCCGTAGACACTTCAGCCCTGCAACGATACATTAAAATTGTTGCATGCTTCAAAATTAATATGAAAATCATATCAAAACATACTGCGCTATATTCTCTCTTGTAGAGGCAAAGGACTCAGGGACTTCAGGAGCTTCAAATGCCCCTTCTGATGCCAAGAATGCTTCAGCATCCAGTTTATGCTGGGCCGGGTTGCTAAAGCCATGTTCAGCGGCAATCATAGCCTCCACCATACAAGTGTATGTATGTTCTTCCAAGTACTTCCGCATATCACGACATTTTTGTGCCCTGAATCATAAGAAATCCCAAAGAATCAACAAAATGCAGAATAATACCACACGCACATGAGCCTAAGAAGCAATATACAGCAAACATTATGCCATGCATATTGGAAATTTGTTAAATAGCATTGAACTCCATATACATTACACTGTTCTCTAAAGTGCAAGTGCAACTAGTAAAATTATGATTAATTATGCCATTAAATGATCAATATATTGATCATGAGTCCTGATCACATATGTGCACTTCATCTTAAATTGGCATGATACCAGAGTGTAGTTTGTGAGACAATTGAAGAAAAGGAAACAGTTATTCCACAAGTTGTAGCATGGCTCCCACTGACATATCAACTAAAAAAATACTCCCTCCGTCCCATATTAATTTGTCGCTGAAATGAATGTATCTAGGTACGTATAGATACATCCATTTCAGCGATAATTAATATGGACGGAAGGTTAATGCGCAAAAAATTGTTGCATGCTCCATCTCGATCCGCAGTATAGCTTCTCCTCTGGAAACCGTCAACGCCACTTGATCTCATGGCCTCATGGGTACCTCACGAAGAGGAAGATGAGAAGGCCGTGGATTTGGCCAAAGTTTCGGTTCAGTGAGCAGATGGGGCACGCGGAGTTAATGGATGCTCCCGAGCTGGTGGCACATAATTTGCATCAACGGTCCAATCGTTTGTACTGCCGACAAGCAAACGGCAATCTCCACATTTATTACTGGCAGAGGTGGGCCAGTTACTATAGCTTAAAGCCAACACAATCTGAAATACGGGTGAGAATACAACCCCTGGCGGGAATCTTGGCGCTGGCCAACAGTCCTGGTATGAGGATCATCTACACCTGAGAGCCAAATTGAATATCCGCCTACTCGTTGTTTAGTTATGTGCTTCAGGAGAGTGAAATCCTCCTTAAACCTGATAATCCAGGATTGGTGAGAGGGAGGGATCCGTCGGAAGCGCTTATTATTCCTCTCTTTGCAAACACCCTAAGTAGCCATGATAAAGATATCCATGAGCATGGGCCTATCCAAGCTCTGTCTTGCAGCATGTATAAGTTCAAGCCTGGAACCAGGAAGAGGACATGATATTCCAAGTGAGGCCCAACAATAGGAGCTGCAGGGACACTGAAAGAAGTGGCGCCCCACTGTTTCCTCAGGAGGCACCGAACAAAGAAGGCAGGAAGATTGGGTGAAGGGGGAGAATGTGCAGGTGGCTCTGTGCTTGGGGTGATTTCAGTCTCAGGCGTGATTCGACGATTCCACACACGCCTCACAGGAAGACTAACTGGGCCAGTTAGATTCCACACACGCCACACACACCTCCACACATTCTCTCAGCTAGTATATGTCTATACAGCCTCCCGCAGCCATGGTGTTTTTTCAACAAAGGGTGGATTTATTGGCTCAAAAAGGAGCGTCAAGAGGATACAAACCCGAAGAGCACACCCCCGGCCTCTTCATAGCTAGGATGACACAGCCAACGAACGCACCCAAAAACACGTCGGCAAATAGCAAAGTCATACAAGACCAAAGCTATGTGTAGCCAAGGAAAAAGAAAAGAAAAACCCAAAGCGGTTAGATTCATGATGTTTGGCTCTCTTCATTCTTCGGTGCGGTAGTTATCTCGCCGTGCATCTAGGCCTATACGCCACACTGCACTAATGACACGTTGTTTTGTAGTAGTTGTTGTTTCCTTACTTGATCCATGTATATATACAAGTAAAATTGTGTTGTACTGAGGCTTCTTGCTACAGCAATGCATTTAAGACTTACAAACTATAAAACAAACATAATATGAGACGAACAAAAGCAAAATCATCATACATACCAAGGCTCTGATACACCTTTGAGCATCACCTCAAAAATCTCAGAGCGAGTCGTACTATCTGCAGCGTAATAATCACGTTTCCTGGACCTAAAGCAATAAAACGTCCTCACAATTAGTGGTTATTCCAAAGCTATCATTTACTTGATATAAATATAATCTTCTTCAACAATTATTTGTGAAGTTGATGAATGCATATTTGAATGATATCAAAACTCATGAAAGAATGCTACAGGTAAATTTTTATTGCTTTGAGGCTTCTAAACAGTAAATAGTAATATCTCTGTAAACAACTATAAGACGTTTTAGGTTGCTTACAGAGGGAGTAACAAACAGCAAGATAAACCTAGAGGGTAATTAAAAAAATCAATCAATAATTATTAACCCATGGTTTGAGAGCTGTCCAAAAAGAGGCCAATGCAATACCTTTGAGTTGGATTAAATGTAGGAAGTGACTGACCGAGTGTTACTGATTTAAACTCCCTGCTGCGCACCTCACTGGCATCCTCCTTTACCCTGAGCAGAAGATAATCAAACCAATATGCTCATTAGTTCACGACTATTATCATGGAGGTATTGTAGTAATAACCAGACATTCTCGCTTTTCGTTTTAAGGGGGTCTGAACAGACAAATGTAGTAAGGTTGCAAAATAAGATGCACACTTACGGTGGAGCCTTTACTGCAGGACCCTCAATGTCGCTCACCTTGCCAGCATTCTTCTCAACCCTGACCAGAATAGAACATGTTGGTTAGTGATTATAGAAGTGTGGTAATAAAGTGCCCCTTTTTGGAAAAAGAAGTGTGGTAATAATTACTAGCATCTATAAAAGAAACTAGCATTGCGTCCAAAATTATTTCTTCTATGAGAATTGCAGTGCAAATAATAGCCAAAACAGATTTGACATAAATAATCTTCTGGAACAAGTTTTATCAACTTGATGAATCAAACATACTTGAATGATATGCAGAATGGATGCAGGTTATAATAAGCACCTGTCATTTCAACAAACCAAACCCCAATTAATAATCAGTTAATAACTAAACAACAATATCGTACCTATCAGTTAATTCAGGTAGATCTTTAACTGTAGATCCCTCACCCCTGCTCACCTTGCTAGCATTCTTCTCAACCCTGATGAAAACATGTTGGTCGGTGACTATGGAAGCAAGGGAAAGAATTGCTAGCTTTTGTAAAAGAAACTAGCAATACAAACATTTTATTCTTTGAGAGTACAGATAATAGCCAAAAAGGATCCTTTATCAAATGCTAATGTAAAAAGGCACACAGGCAATATCAGAAATAACTAAGAAAACTTACGGTAGCTCATTCGGTGATGGTTCTTGTTCTCGTCTGCCATGGGCCCGCCTGAGGCGGCCTGAATATAGAACACTTTGCCGAACATGGGTTGCAGTTCCAGCTTGCCTACGAGTATTGAGTGGGTGAATCCATCTCTCTAAAGAAAAGAAAAAGACCTTGGTTACCTTAAGGAACAGCAACAGCCCTCATGGCCAGTCATGTGCCGGTGGTGTTACGAGTTACAACTAGATCAATATTTTGTGCTTTATGGGCTTAAATTTAATTTGCTAAATTTAATAGCAGTTGATGCAAATCAGCTAGAAATATTATCTAGAAATTAAAATGTCAATTCATAACGCCTACACATTGTGGTGCCACAGGCTCACAGCACACTAATTACATATTGATCGGTTGCTAATTTGTCCATTATTCCATTCATGTATTACACTTGGTTAATTTATACCTGTTCGTATGCTACATTTGCAAATTTATTACTTGTATGTGCTAACAAGAAACAAGATAAACCTGGAGATTTTTAAGAAGAAAGACAAATCGATATATTAAGCCATGTTTCTAAGGAGCTCCACGCATGTCAATGTAGATGTAGACAATTTGCAAAACTTATGCGTGTGTTAGCAATAAAAATTACTTGAGAGTTCCAAGAAAGATTTTTCTAAACCTTGGAAGCGCATCAAGCTTTGTAGATTGAAATCCGTGGGAGCAAGCACCCATCATTCAAATTAAGAGAAGTACCAACATAAATTAGTCATACCTGTGAGTTGACTCAGGTGTAGGGCGTGATTGATCAAGTGTCAAGGCTTCAAACTCCTTGCTGCTTACCTCATCCGCATGCTCCTTGGCGAGGGAGTACCTTGGATTGGGGGCACGGATGCTAGAAGCAGTTGAAGGAGTTGGCGTTTGATCCATAGCTGGTGGACGTGGAGCTCGACGACGACCACGACGACGACGAGGGCTCCGCTCCATCGATCGTTAGCCGGTGGTCACTGATCGAATCAATGCGATGTGTTTTTATGCCGAGATTAGTCGACCAGACGTACTTATCTCTGTATTATACAGACGGATCTTACATATAGCGAGGGAAGAAAAGGATAGGAAGCGGCGCACAATCGAGATCGGCATCGACTTGTAAACCGACTCGAATTAAACCTAATAAAACAAATTTCAAAGCAATCACCGGAGAACTCCTAGCCAGCGCTTATAGCGCTGGATAGCGAGCCGGCGCTCCGGCCCAGCAACGGTCGCCACTACGCCTAGCTCGCTCGGTTAACCGGTTGACCTCTCGCAAAAAAAAAGGTTAACCGGTTGAATGGTTGACCAGTTGAGGGTTGAGCTTTGATTTTGGAAAAAAAATGATTTAAAAATCATAAATTTGAAAAGTCCATCAATTGTTGACTTGGTCGCTGATCTTTCAAAAAAAGTTTGTGTATTCCGTGAATTTGAAAAAAGTTCACGTGTTCATGAATTTTAAAAAGCTTGTGTATTTTAGAAAAGATCATGAATTTGAAAGAAAAAATCACATATTCCACGGATTTGAAAATCTTCACAAATTCGAAGGGGGGAATCCTGTATTTGAGGAGGAAATTTCATGAATTTTAGGAACAAAATTTTAGAAAAGTTCACAAAAATATATTCATTAGCAATAACTTGTCAAACTCTTTGTTGTAGTGCACAATCCCTTGCGTGTTCGATAACCCAGGGTCACTCCTTGAGGAAAAGGCATGAGAACCTTCTGCTATCCAAAACGGATCTCGGAATGCATCAATCACCTTTGTTGGCATCGTGTCACTAGTCATTGCAGTAGAGTTATTGTTAAAGTTTTTATTTGACTTTTTTTTGTCTTTTTTTGTATTTTGGTTGTGTTGTTACCCCAAAAAACAAAAAATTATCATGACACCAAAACTTGAAGAATTTGTTGGTCCAAATGAGAACTTTATGCATGCACCATTTGCACTACCTGATGTTGCTGCCAAACAATATGAAATTAAGCCCCACTTAGTCAGAATGGTTCAACAAGACTAATGTGAAGGCACTACATCAGAGGATGTCGGCATGCATTACATAATTTTACTAAACTGTGTGATATTACACGTATTACAGAATATGAACCACACGCTTTGAAAGTTGTGTCTGTTTCCTTTCTCCCTGAGAGGAAAAGCAAAAGAACGACTTGTAGACTTCATGCACTGCATGCTGTCACAAATTATTATGTAGGTTTTGCCGCCGCCACCACCCCCTACCCCCCCCCCCTGCGCTGTCGCTTGCGCAATTTCGATCTCAGAGGTTTTAGGCAGGAAGATCGCAAGTCACTAGCGCTTGCATGGGATCGCATAATGGAGGCTATAAGAAACTGCCCCAACCATGGGATGGAAGAATGATTAATTCTTCATATATTTTATAATGCTCTTAATCCCATGTCGAGAACCATGTTTGATACAACTGTAGGAGGAATTATTTTGGGAAGCCCTATTGAGAAGGCCAAGAAATTTTATAATGAGACCATAAATATTGATGAATTGATCGACACCACAAGAGATAAAAGAAGAGGTAAATGTGAACTCCATTACCAATACCAATGTTAATGATGTAAAGTTTATTGCTCAAAACAATTATAATCATAATTGGAAAAATCAACGGCATGCTCCATGCAAGAGCTCTTCCCGACGCATTTAACGCTCCTTCACATTCTCGCGCTCACGTCGCAAGCTTCATGGATGGCGACCAACTATCCGCAACTCGGTGCCTCTGGCTAAATAAACCTGATTTCTGATTTTTGTTGGATTTAAAAAAGTTCACAAATTTTAAAAACATTCATGAATGCAAAGAATGTTCACAAGTTTAAAAAAATTAAATTTGAAAATTCAAACTTCAAAAAAATATCATGAATTTAAGGAATGTTCACGAATTAAAGTTCAAACTTTTGAAAATATTTGCGAATTTAAAAATGTTCAGGAAAATAAAAAGTGTCAAATTTGAAAATTATTTGTGTTTTCTAAAAAGTTTCCTAATTTTATAAAAACATGAAAATAAAAAATAAAAAACTAGCAATACCCATCATGAAATAAACTAGATAAAAACCACCCCATAAAACCAGGTGGGGAGACTAAACAGGTTGGTCTCCTTAAGAGAACTGACTAAGAAGAGGCTGTGTACCCCGTAAGCGCCAAATAAAATTTGCAAAGACGAGTCATCTAGAGGTGCGGCTATGTATCGCTGATGGCGATCCCGAGCGCAGCCCTCCGTCAATGGACCAGCCCAAGAAAAGTAGCTGCGTAGGACGCTATTTCGTTCGCTTCACTTTTGTTTCAACAAAATTATATTTTGCTTTCATAGTTTTATTTATATTCCAAAAAATCATAAATAAAATTATTTATATTTAAATGTTAATGCAGTGCCTGAAAAACGTTTATGTAGTGTTAAAACATACTTTAGAATATATTAATGTTATTAAAAATCCTCAAGCGTCTTGAAACGTTTTTTAGGACATTTAAAAAAATTATATTGTGTTTTTGCATAATTCAAAAAAATTATTCGAAAATATTTATACAATGTAAAAAATATATTTTTTAGTTAAAAAACGTGTAATTAAAAAATATTGAATGTTTATTTTCAAAAGTTTAACATGTATTCAAAACTTTGTTCAAAATCATGTATTTGAAAAAAAATGCACATCATGTGTTTGTAAAATGTTCAACGTGTATACGAAAACTGTACAATGTACATTAAAAAATAGACATGTGTTGAAAAAAGGAAATGATTAAAAGATAAAACCAAAGGAAACCAAAGAAAACGGTGAAAGAAACACGGAAACCATCACAGAAACCAACACGATAAACGGATCAAAACCTACCACAGCAACAAACAGGAGGAAAAACACGCGAAAACCCTATAAAAATCACCACAAAACAAAGAGAGAAAAACACATGAAAAAACGGTCGAAAAAACTTCTATGGGAAACCGCTCCCCCAGGGGCCATATTGGGCCAACCCAACCTCTTCCCACCGAGGCGAGAACGAGTTAATTCTTGGTTACGGGCAAGATATAGTCCTGGCGGTTGTCTAGCATGTTGCATCTTCATGGCTGATGATGTAATTAGGGGCCTAGTTTCTCGGCCCAATTATTTCTTTGATTTGGGCTGAAAAACAAAGCAAAGAGCATCGGTGTCAAAAACGCTCTTATATTATGAGACGGATGGCTACTCCCCGTTCACTATTGTATGATGTTTTGAATATTTTAACATATAAACTATATTCCGATTGAAATGAGAGAATAAATACACTAAAATGCCTCTGTATACATTTGATTCAAAAAAAGTTATGTCTTATAATAGTGGACAGAGGGAGTACATAATTGTCTATTTTGTGCACCAGGTATGAAAACATGGAGATTTACAGGTACAATGGATCACTACCACATGTCAACATTTCAGTTTTTATTTTCACAACCACATGTCGACATTTCAATTTTTATTTCCAAAAATATAGTACAGCCCAGGATTCGAAAACACATTTTCAATTCCATCTCCAGTTCTCCACCATTTGCGTTTCTAACTTATCGGGTCTTGCGTTCCTTGAAAGTACTCAACGACGTGATCATCAATCAAAAATGAAAAATTGTACACAGGAGGTGCCAACCACGAACCAAAATTCCGTCAAACAAAGAATGAGCCACGATTCGGCATCAGCTATGGGAGGAGTCAAGGATGTCCCGGAAGCAAATTTAAATTCTGACACACCATCGTGAAGAGATCAGACAAATTCATCCATTCTTTTCTTACCGTTTACAGAATGCATCGCCTGCGTGCAAACAATGAGCAGAACCTCAACAACTGTCGAAGATTTTCCCAGAGTCCTTCTATAGGGCGCTTGTAGGTCCGGGGCTTCAACCCACAGACAGTACGTCACATTCGCGTTGTGTGCCTCTTCTGCTTGAGATACACGAACTGAACAATACATTCAGCAATCAGCGAGTCTGGTTAGCTTCAACATGGCTTCAGTAAACCACCGTTCATGATATGCCTGATCATCCATAGAAAAAAAACATGTTCCTCAGTTACACATGCACACGTACCAGATGAAACGATATTGAAATGTTAAATCAAATGTTAAATCAAACAACTCACCGCGTCTACATACTCTACATAAAAAATGGGTGTACCCCGTTTCAGAATATGAATCTCTGAGCCACTAGTAGGAAGATGGTTAGAACTTATAAGAGCAGAATAATAAGTTAGTATGCAGGATAAGGAAGCAAATGAAAACCTTGTGGTGGCTCTAGCTGAACAGAACTGAAAATCAGCACAGCTCCAATAAGCACACACACTCAATATGAGGAGTGTGGGGAAACATGTCGACAGGTATTACATGCTTCAGCTTGTAGCACCCGCTCAGGCCTTTCTCATCCTGCGGGCAAATTCATTGAAGAAGCAGCTAAGCAGTGCAACGGACCCAAAATATGAGAAAGCTGGTAATAGTAGCAGCAAACATACCACGCCATGACATAGATAGTCCAGATCCCGTGCACAAGTAGCTGGATTACACGAGACGTACACTATTCGAGGGGCTTTAACTTCCAGCAGCCACTTGATTAACTTCATGTGCATCCCAGAACGATTAGGATCTGAAGAATTCATCAACAAAAATTAGGTCTTAACAAAACAGACTGGAATTTCATCTGATAGATCATAACTCTCTAAATTCCAAAATATCTCATGCATGTCGGTTGCATAAGTTCAGCAAACAAACAAACAAAAAATCTATACCTAGAGGTGATATTAGCAGCTAGTGAATATTTCAAGACAAAATTCAGAAAGCATTGTGGTTTTCACACAAAATTTCGAGGGAGAATCAGGAGACTAGTGGATTCTGGTGCCGAAGAGTTACAACAAATTCTAAGAAACACAAACCTGATATGATTATGTCAGGCTTTGGAAATTCCTTCCCAAATGTTTCGTTGATTTTGTTAAGGTCTCCCTGAACAAATGTAGCATTACTGATACCATTCAACTGAGCATTCTTTTGGGCATCCGCAATGGCTTCAGGGACAACTTCATATCCATAAACATGCTTCGCACTGGGCAAAAGAAGAATGCTTAGTAACTGTAGTTTTATGTTAACCAGATATAGAAGTTAGCCAGTGGTTGGTAGCTGTTGCTAACTTGCTATCTCACAATAGCTACCACCACAAGGACGCCTACCTTCTAGCAAGAGTCAGCCCAATGGTTCCAGTTCCACAAAACAAGTCAAGAACAATCTCAGAGCCATCTCCTTTAAGCCCAGCAGAATCTTCAATAAGCTTATAAAGAACATCGGCCTGCAAGAAAACTATGCTATTTTCATATGCAGACATGGGGAACATATTGATAAAATTCAAAGTACTAAACATCCAGCTATTACGCCACCAGAAAATGACTTCATTTCAACAATCATATCTCTGACATTCAGTAGTTTCTTCAGCTGAGTAAATATGCAACCTCCTCATATATGCTATTTTAAAAAGCTATTTGCATGCTTCCATTGAAATTAAACAGCCTAAAAACATAGGAGACACATGACATGACATGCTGCAATGATGATTAGAAAAATATGTTACCATTCTCTGATTCATGCATTTATAACATAAACAAACCTGTTTCGTATTAGTCTGGAAAAAGGAGTTGGCAGATATCTGGAATGTAAGTCCTCTCAACATCTCTGTAATGGTCGGTTTCCCGTACAAGGTATATTCTTGCTCACCCACGGATGTATTGCCAACAGATGTATTCACATTATTTACGACACTTACCTACATTAGCAGTACATGAATATCAATACTGGTCAGCCAGGATAGTTGTGGCATAAAAGAGTTCTACTGGGATGTATGATTGGCTAAGTAGATTAAACATCATATCAGGAAAGATTCAATTCTGTACCACTTCAGATATTTTTGTGATTCTATCCACAAGAGGCACCAGTAGCTCAGGTTTATAACATGATGTCACAAAATTGACCATCACTTCTGGAGCTCCAGTGCTGGCATTTCTGAAAGGAAAAAATGGAATCTTTAAAGCGTCCATCAGACAAAAAGATTGCTCAAAAAGTAACAAAAAGGTTGAATGTCTCCTTTGTTTGGTGGCAAACAACATGACCTGCCCCTGCCTTAACAACTATACTTTTTTAACTGGAAGATTTGTAAATAATGCCTTTCTAGATATCAATATATGGCCAAACAGCTAATGAGGCCAAAGATACAAAACGGAAAATTTCACACTTTATCAATTTAATTTGTTATGGTATACTAGTTTATTTGAGTGCATTGTATCAGTACCATTCTGTCGTTATGTTGTGGCAATAATATCAATATATCTACACTATACTATGCATAAAATTTGCATGCAGTCAACAGTAAATATGGTACTCCCTCTGTTCCATAATGTAGTGCGTGTAGATTTTTTGGAAAGTCAAATTTTGCAAACTTTAATCAAGTTTATACAGAAAACTATATATATCTAAGATACCAAATATATAAAATATGAAACTACATCTTATGATGAATCTAAAGGTATATTTTTGGCATTCAAGATGTAAATATTTTTCTCCATAAACTTGGTCAAAGTTAGTTAGGTTTGACTTTTCAAAAAATCTATATGCACTACATTATGGAACCGAGGGAGCATCATACTATGAATCAAAACGCACATCCAGATTCATGGAAAGTGATATATACAGCATCAGCTGCATTACTGTTGGATCAAGTGGGGAAAAAACAATCAGATGGGCCACCATACCTTCCAGTTCGTATCATTAGATGCTTGAGAAAACCAGTGTGCTTGTAGACATCGTAAGGCGTGAGGCCAAGAGCCGGATCCGTCCAACTTCCTTGAACAACTGCAAGAACCTATGGAAATTAGCAATTAATCAATTCAACATTCCCTGTAATCAAACACCAAAAACGAATGTGCTATGTGCTCACCAATTCAATGATAGTACAGTAACATAATCACACACACAAAAAGTGAACAAACAAACAAAGCCAAACTACACCAGACCTCTACCACCACCAGTTAACACCATGGTGCCAGAAATATAGCCAAGCTCACTAGTTCCCCAACGGCACAGCGTTCGCAATGCAATACGGCACAACCAGTCTAGCTTTGACACGGTCACCAGATTGCATAGTTCTAGAACTTCTAATAAAGAATGATCCTAAGAGTTGAAAAGGTAGATTTAAGAAATATACTTCAGCATATAGGCAAAATCATCTTAGCAATGCATGTGCTTGTTTTGTCTGATATGGCAATACATTTCCAACGTTCAGAGGCAAGGGACTCAGGGACTTCAGGAGATTCGAATGCCCCTTCTGATGCCAAAAATGCTTGAGCATCTAGTTTATGCTGGGTCGGGTTGCTAAAGCAATGTTTAGCGGCAATCATAGCCTCCACCATACAAGTGTATGTATGTTCTTCCAAGTACTTATGTATATCACGACATGTTTGTGCCCTGAATCAGAAGAAAAAAACAAAGGATCAACAAAATGCAGAATAATACCACACACATGAGCCTAAGAAGCAATATACAGCAAACGTTATGCCATGCATATTGAAAATTTGTTAGATAGCATTGAACTCCATATACATATACACTATTCTCTAAAGTGCACGTGCAACGAGTAAAGTTTAATTAATTATGCCATTAAATGGTCAATATATTGATCATGAGTCCTGATCACGTATGCACACTTCAGGTTGTCTAGTAACAGTAACGAGGTTGTCTAGTACTCCCTCCATTTCAAAATACTCTACTTGTCTAGGTTTGTACTAAGTCAAACTTATGTAAGTTTGACCAACTTTATAGAAAAGATTGCTAATGTCAACAACGTCAAGTATATATAATATGGAAACATATGCTATAATGAAGCTAATTTGGTCTTGTATATCTTGGTATATTTTTCTATAAAACTTGGTCAAACTTAAAGATAAGACTTAGGACAAACCTAAAACTTCCAAGTGTTTTAGAATAGAGGGAGTAACAATTATTGGTTATACATCTAACACATGATTAGTAACCAACAACTGTTCTAGTAACAGTTACCGGGTTATATATCCAATACACGGTTACCAACAAAATATCAAGTTATCCGGAATATGTAGTGATAGTTACTAGAATATGTAGTACTCCCTCCGTTCCATAATTCTTCAACTAAAACCACGACAAGAATTACGGAATGGAGGGAGTGATAGTCACTGAGTTTTACAAACAAAATTGTATAAACATTTTTATAATTCAACAAGAACTAACGAACACTCCTAGGAATCTAGCACTATTTGTATCTTAGGAATGGACAGTAACAAGTTATGCGGGTGAGAGAAACTAGGTTGTCAAGTTCTCTCTCCCAGACCCAGTTACACTTTGAGAGAAACATCACATGCCATCATTTTAGGAAGGGGAAGGGCATAACCTGTAACAGCGATATAGATTTTTCATAATCAAGCAAGGCTAGCTTGGTTGTCAAAAATAAAATCTCAATCTCACACCTCCCCATCCTCCATCAAAATAAATGGAAGCTCCAAGATGTGCAGGAAGCAGGTGCCAGGGACGGTGACACAGGAACCTCCAGGCATCCATGAGCCATAGCGCTTGGTTGTGAATGAGCTGATATGGTAGGAACGGAAGAGACAAAGTAGAGAATGGAGGGTGGTGGAGGATGGCAATGGAGAGAGATTGGGTGAGTGAGGAGAATGTGTAGGTGGCTTTGTGCTTGGGATGGTTCCACGGTCTCAGCCTCTCAGGTGTGATTCCCTGATCTTTGAATCAAGCAAGAAAGAACAAATATATTCCCGCCACATATTCTCTTAGCTAGTATATGTCTGTACAGCCTCCCGCAGCCATGTCTGACTATCTTCAATGCAGTAGTTATCTCATCTTGCATCTATGTCTATACGCCACACTGCACTAATGACATGTTGTTTTGTTGTTGTTTCCTTACTTGATCCATGTACATATAAACAAGTAAAGTTGTGGTACTCTGAGGCGTCTTGCTACAACAATGCATTTAAGACTTACAAACTATAAAACATATAACACGAGATGAACAAAAGCAAAATCATCATACATACCAAGGTTCTGATACATCTTTGAGCATCTCCTCAAAAATTTCAGAGCGAGTCTCACTGTCGTCGGCAGCATAATAATCACACCATTCCTTGGACCTAGAGCTACAAAATGTCCACACAACCAATGGTTATTTCAAAGCTATCATTTACTTGACATAAATAATCTTCTTCAACATTTTTTTGTGAAGCTGATGACGAATTAAGCATATTTGAATGATATCAAAACTCATGAAAGAATGTTATAGGTCCATTTTTATTGCTTTGAGGCTTCTAAACAGTAAATGGTACTCCCTCTGTCCCAAAATGCAAATGTCTTACATTTGGGACGGAGGGAGTAACAAATAATACGATAAACCTGTAAGTCATAAAAATCAATCAATAACTATTAACCCATGGTTTGAGCTGCGCAAAAAAGAGGGCAATGCAATACCTTTGAGTTGGGTTACATGTAGGAAGTGAGTCAAGTGACTGACCGAGTGTCGGTGCTTTAAACTCCCTATTGCGAACCTCACTGGCATCCTCCTTAACCCTGAGCAGACAAATAATCAAACATGATGGAGGTATTGCAATAATAACCATGCATTCTCGTTTTTCATTTTAAGGAGCTCTGCAGAGACAAATGTAGTAACATTGCAAAATAATATGTTGTATTTATTAGAGGCACACTTACGACGGAGCTTTAACTGCAGGACCCTCAATGTCGCTCACCTTGCCAGCATTCTTCTCAACCCTGACCAAAACATGTTGGTTGGTGATTATAGAAGTGTGAGAATGATTACTAGCATCTATAAAATAAACTAGCATTCCATACAATATTATTTCTTCAATGAGAACTGTAGGGCAAATAATAGCCAAAACAGATATTTGACATAAATAATCTTCTATAACAAGTTTTATCAAGTTGATGAATCAAACATATTTGAATTTTATGTAGAACGCATGCAGGTCATAATAAGCACCTCCCATTTCAACTAACCAAATCCAAATTAATAATAAGTTAATAACTAAACAATAATATTGTACCTTTGAGTTAATTCAGGTAGATCTGTAACTATAGGTCCCTCACCGCCACTCACCTTGCTAGCATTCTTCTCAACCCTGATGAAAACATGTTGGCCAGTGACTATGGAAGTAAGGGAAAGAATTGCTAGCTTCTTTAAAAGAAACTAGAAATAAAAAACTATTTATTATATGAGAGTGCAGATAATAGCTAAAACAGATCCTTTATCAAATTCTTGTGTAAAATAGGCACACAGAGAATATCATAAATAACTAAGAAAATTTACAGTAGCTCATTCGGTGATGGTTCTTGTTCTCGTCTGCCACGGGACCACCTGAGGCGGCCAGAATATAGAACACTTTGCCGAACATGGGTTGCATTTCCAGCTTGCCTGCAAGTATTGAATGGGTGAATTCATCTCTCTAAAGAAAAGAAAAATACCTTGGTTACCCTAAAGGAATAGCAGCAGCCCTCATGGCCACTCATGTGCGGATGGTGTTACGAGTTACAACCTAGTCCATTATTTTGTGCTTTATGGTTTTATAAACTTAATTTGCTAAATGTAAAAGCAGTTGATGCAAATCCCCTCAAAATATTATCTAGAAATTAAATGTCAATTCATAACACCTATATATTGTGGCGCCACATGCTCACAACACACTAATTACATATTGGTCGGTTGCTAATTTCTCAATTATTCCATTCATGTATCACACTTGATTAATTTATACGTGGCATATGCTACATTTGCAAATTTATAACTTGTAAGTGGTAACAAGAAACAAGATAAACCTGGAGATTGAAAAAAATCAATATATTAAGCCATGGTTCTAAGGAGCTCCACGCATGTCAATGTAGATGTAGACAATTTGCAAAACTTATGCGTGTGTTAGTAATAAAAATTACTCAAGAGTTCCAAGATAGATTTTTCTGAAGCTTGGAAGCGCATCAAGTTGTGTAGATTACACTTGCACGTAAATCTGTGGGAGCAAGCACCCATCATTCAAATTAACAGAACTACCAACATAAATTAGTCATACCTATGAGTTGACTCAGGCGTAGGGCGTGATTGATCAAGTGTGAGGGCTTCAAACTCCCTGCTGCTTACCTCATCCGCATGCTCCCCAACCCTAACCAAAACAAGCACGGCAATATGCTCATTCATCACTGATTAGAAATGATGGGAGGTGCTGCAATAGCCAATAATGACCATGGCATTCCAGTTTGTCCACAAAAGAATCGAAGGCTAGTGTAAATATTAAATAGCTAATATTTTACTGACCGGTAATAGGCACATTTGTGGTAACCATAATGGAAATAGAGAAAACCGCAGCTAGAGTCACACTTATGGTAGCTTTTTTTAGACAATACTTACGGTAGCTTATCTGAAGCAGGTCTCCTGGATCGCCTGGGGCGATCTGAATAGAGAAGGCTCTGGCGAATACATCCTCTCGTCGCTGTGGGCGACCTGCAAAGTTTGAAAGATCTGAAGTTAGGTTTGCTAAGATCTTATTGCTATACATTTGGTAGGCTATCACCATCCCATAATTATAGAAACTACGATTGGTATGTATTTTTAACCCACAATACATAGTCTCCACATATTGGAGTATATGAGAAAGAGACCACTGTATATGGGTACTGGCCAAAACCTTTTCTTTAACCCCCCGCACACATGTGTAACCTAACTTTTTTTTTCTTTAACCCTCCACACACACGTGCAACCTAGCTAATCAAAAGAAAATCATCTCTAAGCTGGTGTTGTATTGCCCTTATGATCAAAAGATTCTCTTTTTAATGGCAATACTTAGCTGCTCGTAAAAGGGGCAAGGGGCTCACACAACAGTATAGAACGAATAGAGCCTTCTCTGAACCACTTTTTCCTCTGAAACAAGATCTGTGTTGCATTGTTGCAAATGCAACATGACCCCTTATTGCAAAAGCATTTCCGGCTCACCGTTGTGTCATCGCATTGCAAAAAGACTTGTGTTGCAATTGCAACAGGCCCTTATTGCAAAAGGATGTCCGCCTCGCGGTCATGCTTGCAACAAGACCCTTGTTACAAACCTTCACTGCAATAGGATCCTTGCTGCAAAAGGCACCGAAGAGCTCGCGGAGCTCTCAACATTGGTCGTGGGTGGGGAGCTCGCAACATCAATGAAGGGCGTCGAGAGGAGGACAAGCTTGGAGAGCTTGGGGGCACCGAAGCCCGACTCATGTACCTTGTCCCGGCCTGGATCAGTGGAGGAGAGATCGGGGGGACAAGCTTGCAACAAAAGTATTGATGTAGAACTCTTTGCAAGAGAGATTGTTGCAGAAACATTTGTAACATTGGTTGTGTTGCAGAAATTTTTCCACAACATCGGTAGTTTTATTTTTGCGACAAAGGTCACGTTGTAGAAAATTTATGCAAACAACTATAGTGTTGCAGGAAATGTTACTTAGCCGCATCAGTGGTTGCATGCAGCTGAGTGCTCGAGGAGGCGATAGCCATGGACGCCGCTACCCCGTGGTGACGTGAAGATGGACGACGACGTAGCACACCACAAATATAAAGTGACCTTGTATTTAAAGACGAATGGAGTATTTTTTTTATACCGTAGTACCTATTAAAAATTAGAGAGAAGACAAGCCGATACACGTAGAAACGAGCGGATCCATGAGCCAATGCACGAAGAAAAACAACTTCTCTCAACCTTGGTATAAAAAGTTGAAAGTAAAACGTGATGTAATTTGGCAAGGAGGGAGTACCTTGGATTGGGGGCACGGATGCTGTAAGCAGTTGAAGGAGTTGGCGTTTGGTCCATAGATGGCTGACGTGGAGCTCGACGACGATGGCGGCTCTGCTCCATCGATCGTTAGCCCGATGTGTTTCTATACCGAGATTAGTCGACGAACACGTACTCATCTCTATATTTATACAGACGGATCTTACATATAGCGAGGGAAGAAAAGGATAGGAAGCGGCGCACAATCGAGATCGACATCTGACTTGTAAACCGACTCGAATTAAACCTGAAACCAATTTCAAAGCTACGTCGCTATGGGCCGGCCCAGAAACGGTCGCCACTACGCCTCGCTCGCTCGATTAACCGGTTGACTGGTTGATCAGTTGAGGGTTGACCATAGATTTTGAAAAAAATGATTTTAAAATCGTAAATTTCAAAAGTCCATTGACTGTAGACTTGGCAGTTGATCTTTCAGAAAAAGTTCGTGTATTCCATTAATTTGAAAAAAGTTCATGTGTTCATGAATTTAAAAGGCTTATGTACTTAAAAAAAGATCGTGAATTTGAAAAACAAAATTTACATGTTCCATGGATTTGAAAAAGTCCACAGATTTGAAGGAAAAAATCCCGTATTCGAGGGGGAAAAGTTCATGAATTTTAGGATTTCTTTTAAAAATGTTCACAAAAATTAATTCATTAGCAATAACTTGTGAGACCTCTTTGTTGTAGTGCATATTCCCTTACGGGTTTTTTTTCGAGAGTATGCCTAGGTGTACCATAGCTTTATAGAAGACAGAATTTGAATTACAAGAGCACTACCACTCGCTGCGAACAACGAGCGTAGTAAGAACACCACACCACAGCAGGGCAAGTCTACAGACAACCAACAACGACTATACAAAACTACAAGCAAAGAGCATGTCCTAACTTAGAATAGCACCGTGTCACGACCAACGCCGGGCACCTCCGAAGACCACCACCAAACCCTGGACTTTGCTCGTTGACGCACCATACACCCTTGTATGCCTAAAGGAGGTGGCAAGTGGATGGCGAGACTTGCTCAGAATCGAGGAGGACACCGTCTTGGAAACACCGTCGATGGTCGTACATAGCGCCGCCGAAGATCAATATAGGACCATGGCGAACACCGGAGGAGAGCCAAAAGGGGCCAGGCCGTGTCTCCAACCACAATGCTCCCAACAGAGGAACGACTTCAAGAAAGCCACCGTCATGCTGATCCAACACCGAATCAAGGCTTTCGCCCGGAGACAACACCAACTCCAAACGAGCGAGGGAAAATGCGAGCGCATCTCGGCGACGCCTCCAAGGAGGGAAACGACACCCAGGGGCGCCATCGCCGCCGGGCCGGCAAAAGCCGTGTAGATTTTCATCCGATCGTCGCACCTCACCACACCTCGAGGGATTTGGTCAGCACCGCCCAAGTAGACTCACACCGCCGCCACCGCAACACCTTGCCGCCGTAGCCGCAAAGCCAAAGACCGCCCAATCCTTGCTCAGCAGCTTGCGCAGCAGTTCCTGCGCAAGGCTAACCTTTCTTGAACTGTCTTGGAAGTGGTCTCGGTTCAGTATTATTTTGTTACGCTGCAATGGTGTCCAGTTTTTGTAATCTGCTTCTTCGTTGCGCTTTATGATCACTGGTGGCGAACTTCGATGCCCAGTGGATGTAATATACCATAAATCCTTTATTGTATAGTGTAGGTTTATTCTTAGTTACTATGCCGTAATTTCTACATTGTATAGAGTAGGTTTGTTCTTAATTCCTACTAGTTACTGCCATCATTCGCTATCTGAAAAAAAATCAGATGTAGTCGACCGGGCCGAATCATTCGCCTCTAATGGACCTGGTGTTTAGCGGGCCACAATTGGGCCGGCCTGCATCTTTCTTGGGTCCGAATGATTGGGGCCTTCACACTTTGCGTCAGGCCCACAACTTACACCGGCCTATATTTTAGTTGGGCCTTTTGTGGACCCAATGCTTAGTTTGGCCTAGGTAGCGTTGGGCCATTAACAGGCTGAATATTGTACTGGCCTGTTACGGCCCAGATGAAACCATGGTCCTTTAGCAGGCCAAAATGCATATTGAGCCTCAATTTTCACTAGTCGTCGACGGGCCTTCAGCAGGCTGAAATGTATACCGGGACTTTTTGGGCCTAGTTATATCACGGGCAGTTAACAGGCCGAAACATATCTCGGGCCTTAGTTGGCCCACTGATATCATGGGCCTTTAAGAGGCCGAAAGCTTAGTACAGACATCAACGGACCGAATTATGCGACATGCCTTTAACAGGCCCAAAGTCACGTTGGGCTTAACTGTTGCCACCTTTATCACGGGCCGTTAGTGGGCCCGATGTCCCGTCAGACCATATATGGCCCATGGGCAGCATGGGCCATTCCCAAGCCAAAAGTCACACCGGGCTGAAATGGGCCCCTGTCTACATCGGGCCTCTAACAGGCCGAAACTCACTGGGCTATGATTGGGCCCAAATATTCGGCGAACAATTAACGGGCCAGATCTGGCTTCGGGCCGTAAATGGGCCCAAATATTCGGCGAACAATTAACGGGCCAGATCTGGCTTCGGGCCGTAAATGGGTCTTTCTTAAGCAGGCCGTTATTGGGCTGGCCCACTAGTAGCTGAGTAAGTACTACGGGCCTTTGACTGGGCCGGCCTTTTTAACCTATATGGGCCTCTGTTGGGCCATGCCACATGTCGATGTATCATAGGCGCTTTGGGTCCAATGAGTGGATGACATCTGTCCCAACGGTGATCCGACACGTGTTTCCTCCAGCCAATGATGATTTTACCCGTGGAAAATCCCCATTGGTCGGGGCTGTTAACGGGTTATCGGATCCAAAACCGGACCCGATAGCTTAACGGCGTTCCGTTATGGTGGATGCCACGTTGTCGACGTTCTGGGAACGGGGGTCCCCAGACTTGCCTGCCTGGGACCTGCGGTGTGGCTCAAAGGAGGCCCAGTACGGCCCACCTTCATCAACACGAGACTCAAGACCCTCGCGAGGGGCCAAGCCTCGTGGGGAGGACGACGCAACGCTTCCTCAAGCGCGGCCTCCTCAGGCTGGCTCACAAGGAGGCGGAGAGATCAAGGCAGGGTACCTGTCGAGGTGCCCATGACGCAAGCCATGACGACCAAGGGTGCCAGGCAGGTGCCAGACCGCACAGTGTCCTCCCTTTCCTCTTTGGTGCAAAGGGGGCAAGCGCAGGTGAGAGGATCAAGCAAAGGCATCCACTTTGGTGCAACGAGACCAAGACCGGTCCAACGGTGGGAATGAGCTCATCGTGGAGCCCAGAACGGCGTCACCACACGGCCTTTGGCAGGCGAGGACCAACTTTGGTCAGGATAAGTGTACCAGATGTTCCCCTTCAAATTGGCCAATTATTGGCGCCCTTCCCGCTCAATATTTGGGAAGAGGCCCAGGGCCTTTGCCTATAAATAGGACTAGCCACCCCCAGGGTAGAGGGGGCATGATGGAGAGAGAGAGAGCAATCATAGAGCAAGTAGAGAGAAAGAGAGAGAGAAGGGCGGCTGAACTTCCCCAGCAGTTCATCGTCCCAGCCAAGAACAGGCCCTCGCGAGGCTGTTCTCCTTTGTACTGATCATCATCACCATCAGCCCAAGAGGCAATCCATCCACCACAAAACTAGAGTAGGGTATTACACCACAACGGTGGTCCGAACTAGTATAAACTCTGTGTTCTTTGTGTTGTTCTTTCTTTAGTTTAGATCCTTGCGAGACAGAGAGGTAGTGGGCAGAATCTCCGCGCGCACCCCAGAGTTCGAACCTTAAGGGTCTGCCGGAACCCCCGATCCGACATTTGGCGCGCCAGGTAGGGGTGCGCCAGAATCTGCCTTCCCACCGCTCCGCCTCTCGTCACATCGTCGTCACCATGTCCGGCGACCAGGCCAGCAACCAAGATCCATGGGCGGCGTGGCCCGCCTGCGCGGGGCCGCCCGCCCTGGGCGACCCCGCGCCCCAGGCAGCTCGTGGCCCGCAGGGTGCTGCGGGCCGCGGGCGGCGCGGACAGACTTCAGCAACCCTTATGCCGCGGCAGGCGCGGTCGGCGGCAAGGGCCTCCAATCATGTCGCGGCCATGACACCATACACCCGCCGGGAACAAGCGAACTCGAGGGCCGCGCTCACGGTAGCCCGAGAGCTGCTGCAGTGTAGGCTACTGGAAGGCGGGCGCGACGTGCTTTTGGAGCGGGTCGCCGAGCTCCTGGGCTTCGCCGCTTCGGGGGCTCACCCCTTCTGCGTCCAGCTTCCGTCTCAAGCCCAGGGCGGCACGCGCGAGGGCCCCGCGCGCTCCCGCGGACCTCTAGGCTACCCCGACATCGGCGAATCCGTCGGCGCCGGATTGACAGTGGCGCTACCCCCACCCCCGGCGCGCGTGAGGGATTTCAGGCTCGTGCCCACGTCAAGAGGTATAAGACCTCCGACGATTTTCTTGGCCTGCAAACTAAGGGAGAAAAGCTCAATCGTTGAGCTTGTGCTCAGATTGTCTGAGTACAACAATCACTTGAATCGAGTGGGAGTTGATCTTCCAGATAAGATAGTGATGTTTCACCAAAGTCATTGCCACCAAGCTGCTAGAGCTTCGTAATGAACTATAACATATCTGGGATAGATATGATGATCCTTGAAATATTCGCGATGTTTGACACCGCGAAAGTAGAAATCAAGAAGGAGCATCAATTGTTGATGGTTAGTGAAACCACTAGTTTCAGGAAGGGCAAGGGCAAGAGGGGATACTTCATGAAACAGCAAATCAGCTGCTGCTCTAGTGGAGAAACCCAAGGTTGAACCCAAACCCGAGACTGAGTGCTTCTGTAATAAGGGGAACAGCCACTAGAGCAGAATTACCCTAGATACTTGGTAGATGAGAAGGCTGTCGATAGAAGTATATTGGATATACATTATGTAAATGTGTACTTTACTAGTACTCCTAGTAGCACCAGGGTATTAGATACCGGTTCGGTTGCTAAGTGTTAGTAACTCGAAATAAAAGCTACGGAATAAGCGGAGACTAGCTAAAGGTGAGCTGACGAGATGTGTTGGAAGTGTTTCCAAGGTTGATATGATCAAGCATCGCACGCTCCCTCTACCATCGAGATTGGTGTTAAACCTAAATAATTGTTATTTGGTGTTTGCGTTGAGCATAGACATGATTTGATTATGTCTATCACAATACGGTTATTCATTTAAAGAGAATAATAGTTACTCTGTTTATTTGAATAATACCTTCAATGGTCTTGCAGCTAAAATGAATGGTTTATTGAATCTCGATCATAGTGATACACATGTTCATGCCAAAAGATATAAGATAGTAATGATAGTACCACCTACTTGTGGCATTGCCATGTAAGTCATATTGGTATAAAACGCATGAAGAAGCTCCATGTTGATGGATCTTTGGACTCACTCATTTTTGAGAAGGATTGAGACATGTGAACCATGTCTATTGGTATATACGCATGAAGAAACTCCATGCAGATGGACCGTTTGGACTCACTTGATTTTGAATCGCTTGAGACATACAGATCATACCACATGGGCAAGATGACTGGAAGCTTCGGTTTCAGTAAAATGGAACAAGAAAGCAACTTGTTGGAAGTAACACATTTTGATGTGTGCAGTCCAATGAGTGCTGAGGCACACAGTGGATATCGTTATGCTATTACTTCACAGATGATTTGAGTAGATACTAAGCATATTTACTTGATGAAACACAAGTCTGAATTATTGAATGGTTCAAGTAATTTCAGAATGAAGTTGAATATCGACGTGACAAGAGGATAAAATATCTATGATATGATCATAGAGATGAATATCTGAGTTACGAGTTTGGTACACAATTGAGACATTGTGGAAATTGTTTCACGACTAGTACCGCCTGGAACACCATAGTGTGATGGTGTGTCCGAACATCATAACTGCACCCTATTGGATATGATGCATACCATGATGTCTCTTATCGAATTACCACTATCGTTCATGGGTTAGGCATTAGAGACAACCGCATTCACGAACCACACAGATCCGTTGAGACGACACCGTATGAACTATGGTTTAGAGAAACCTAAGTTGTTGTTTCTTAAAAGTTTGGGGCTGCGACGCTTATATGAAAAAGTTTCAGGCTGATAAGCTCGAACTCAAAGAGGATAACTGCATCTTCATAGGACACCCAAAACAGTTGGGTATACCTCCTGTCTCAGATCCGAAAGCAATAGGGATTGTTTCTCAAATCGGGTCCTTTCTCGAGGAAAAGTTTCTCTCGAAAGAATTGAGTGGGAGGATGGTGGAGACTTGATGAGGTTATTGAACCGTCACTTTAACTAGTGTGTAGCAGGGCACAGGAAGTTGTTCCTGTGGCACCTACACCAATTGAAGTAGAAGCTTATGATAGTGATCATAGAGTTTCGGATCAAGTCACTACCATACCTCGTAGGGTGACAAGGATGCGTACTGCTTCAGAATGGTACAGTAATCCTGTCTTGAAGGTCATGTTGCTAGACAACAATGAACCTACGAGCTATGGAGAAGCGATGGTGGGCCCGGATTCCGATGAATGGCCCGAGGCCATAAAATCCGAGAGAGGATCCATGTATGAAAACAAAGTGTAGACTTTGGCAGAACGGCTTGATGGTCGTGAGGCTGTTGAGTACAGATGGATTTTAAAAGGAAGACAGACCATGATGGTAAATGTCACCATTAAGAAAGCTCGACTTGTCGTTAAGATGCTTCCCGACAAGTTCAAGGAGTTGACTACGATGAGATTTTTTCTCACTCATAGCGATGCTAAGAGTCTGTTGGAATTATGTTAGCAGTTACTGCATTATTTATGAAATCTTGCAGATAGGATGTCAAAACATTGTTTCCTCGACGATTTTCTTGAGGAAAGGTTGTATGTGATACAACCAGAAGATTTTTGTCAATCCTGAAAGATGCTAACAAGTATGCAAAGCCCCAGCAATCCTTCTAAGGACTGGAGTAAGCATCTCGGAGTTGGAATGTACACTTTGATGAGATGATCAAATATTTTGGGTTTATACAAAGTTTATGGGAAACTTGTATTTCCAAAGAAGTGAGTGGGAGCACTATAGAATTTCTGATGAGTATATTTTGTTGACATATTGTTGATCAGAAATGATGTAGAATTTCTGGAAAGCATATAGGGTTATTTGAAAAGTGTTTTTCAATGGAAAACCTGGATTAAGCTACTTGAACATTGAGCATCAAGATCTATAAGGATAGATCAAAATCGCTTAATAGTACTTTCAAACGAACGCATACCATGACAAGATTTTGAAGGAGTTCAAAATAGATCAGCAAAGAAGGAATTCTCGGCTGTGTTACAAGGTGTGAGTATTGAGCAAGACTCAAGACATGACCACGGCAGAATAGAGAGAAAGGACGAAGGTCGTCCCCTATGCTTTAGTCGTAGGCTCTAAAGTATGCTATGTTGTGTACCGCACCTGAAGTGTGCCAAACCATGAGTCAGTCAAGGGGTACAAGTGTGATCTAGAAATGGATCATAGGACAACGGTCAAGGTTATCCTTAGTAACTAGTGGACTAAGGAATTTTCTCGATTATGGAGGTGGAAAAAGAGTTTGTCGTAAAGGGTTACGCCGATGCAAACTTTGACACTAATCCAGATTATTCTGAGTAGTAAATTGGATTCGTATAGTAGAACAGTTATTTGGACTAGCTCCAAATAGAGCGTGGTAACTGCATCTAGGAGATGACATAGATATTTGTAAAGCACACACGGATCTGAAAGGTTCAAACCCGTTGACTATAACATATCTCACAAGCATAACATGATCAAACCCAGAACTCTGTGAGTGTTAATCACATGGCGATGTGAACTAGATTATTGACTCTAGTGCAAGTGGGAGACTGTTGGAAATATGCCCTAGAGGCAATAATAAATTAGTTATTATTATATTTCCTTGTTCATGATAATCGTTTATTATCCATGCTAGAATTGTATTGATAGGAAACTCAGATGCATGTGTGGATACATAGACAACACCATGTCCCTAGTAAGCCTCTAGTTGACTAGCTCGTTGATCAATAGATGGTTACGGTTTCCTGACCATGGACATTGGATGTCGTTGATAACGGGATCACATCATTAGGAGAATGATGTGATGGACAAGACCCAATCCTAAGCCTAGCACAAGATCATGTAGTTCGTATGCTAAAGCTTTTCTAATTAATGTCGAGTATCATTTCCTTAGACCATGAGATCGTGCAACTCCCGGATACCGTAGGAATACTTTGGGTGTGCCAAACGTCACAACGTAACTGGGTGGCTATAAAGGTACACTACAGGTATCTCCGAAAGTGTCTGTTGGGTTGGCACGAACCGAGACTGGGATTTGTCACTCCGTGTGACGGAGAGGTATCTCTGGGCCCACTCGGTAGGACATCATCATAATGTGCACAATGTGATCAAGGAGTTGATCACGGGATGATGTGTTGCGGAACGAGTAAAAGAGACTTGCCGGTAACGAGATTGAACAAGGTATCGGGATACCGACGATCGAATCTCGGGTAAGTATCGTACCGATAGACAAAGGGAATTGTATACGGGATTGATTAAGTCCTTGACATCGTGGTTCATCCGATGAGATCATCGTGGAACATGTGGGAACCAACATGGGTATCCAGATCCCGCTGTTGGCTATTGACCGGAGAACGTCTCGGTCATGTCTGCGTGTCTCCCGAACCCGTAGGGTCTACACACTTAAGGTTCGATGACGCTAGGGTTATAAAGGAAGTTCGTATGTGGTTACCAAATGTTGTTCGGAGTCCCGGATGTGATCCCGGACGTCACGAGGAGTTCCGGAATGGTCTGGAGGTAAAGATTTATATATAGGAAGTATGGTTTTGGCCACCGGAAGTGTTCTCGGCATCACCGGTAGTGTACCGGGACCACCGGAGGTGTCCGGGGGTCCACCAAGTGGGGCCACAAGCCCCGGAGGCATGCATGGGCCAAGTGTGGGAGGGGACCAGCCCCAGGTGGGCTGGTGCGCCCCCCCCCCACAAGGGCCCAAGGCGCAAGGGAAAGGAGAAGGGGGCAAGCCCTAGGGCAGATGGGCCCTAAGGCCCATACTCCCTGCGCCTCCCTCTCCTCCCCTCTTGCCCCCCCCTTTCCCATCTAGGGCTGCCGCCCCTCTAGGGGTGGGAACCCTAGAGGGGGCGCACCCTCCTCCCCTCCTCCTATAAATAGTGAGGCCTAGGGGCTGCCCACAAGACAATCTGATCTCTCTCTGTTGGTGCAGCCCTACCTCTCTCCTCCTCATATCTCATAGTGCTTGGCGAAGCCCTGCTGGATCACCACGCTCCTCCATCATCACCACGCCGTTGTGTTGCTGATGGATGGAGTCTTCCTCAACCTCTCCCTCTCTCCTTGCTGGATCAAGGCATGGGAGACGTCACCGGGCTGTACGTGTGTTGAACACGGAGGTGCCGTCCGTTCGGCACTTGGTCATCAGTGATTTGGATCACGACGAGTATGGCTCCATCAACCCCGTTCACTTGAGCGCTTCCGCTTAGCGATCTACAAGGGTATGTAGATGCACTCTTCTTCCCCTCGTTGCTGGATTCTCCATAGATAGATCTTGGTGACACGTAGGAAAATTTTGAATTTCTGCTACGTTTCCCAACATTGGCATCAAGCCGAGAACGAGGTTTTCACCCGGATCCACTCGAAGAACCTCCATCACGCATCGTGTGCACGGGTCGCCGCCGATCTGAGCCGCCGCACATCGAGCAAGCCGCACCGTCCAGATCAGATCTGTCCGGAGGGCAATCCACGCATGGCGCCAACCCGCCACCAGGCCCTCCATGCCGCCACCGCCGATCCGAGGTCAGATGGTCCGTCGCCGCAGACCCAGACGCCGTCGCCAAACGCAGCCAAGGCCGCTGCCCGAAGCAGGGTCGGCCGCCGCACCCGCCACCATCGCCGCCCTAGGCCGAGGTGGCCGCCGCACCGCCGCCGGTCAAGGCAGGCCCGCCATGCCACCATCGCCGCTGTTCGATATGACACGTGTTAAATAATATGAACCACACGCTTTGAAGTTGCATCTATTTCTTTTCTCCCTAAGAGGAAAAGCAAAAGAACGACTTATAGCTTTTTGCCTAGAGGAAATACAACTTCATGCGCTGCATGTCGTCACAAATTATTATCTAGGTTTTGCCCCCTGCTTATGCAACTTCGATCTTAGAGGTTTTAGGCAGGAAGATCACAAGTCACTAGGCTTGCGTGGGATCGCATAAAGGAGGCTATGAGAAACTGCCCTAACTATGGGACGGAAAAATGATTAATTCTTTATATATTTTATAATGCTCTCAATCCCATGTCGGAAACCATGTTTGATACAACTGTAGGAGGAACTACTATTATGGGAAGCCCTATTGAGAAGGCCAAGAAAGTTTATAATGATCGCATGAAGGAGGCCACAAATATTGATGAATTAATCGACACCACAAGAGATAAAGAAGAGGTAAACGTTTAACTCCATTATCAATACGATGTTAATGATGTCAAGTTTAATGCTCACAACAATTATAATCCTAATTGGAAAAATCAACGGGATGCTCCATGCGAGAGCTCCTCCTGACGCATTTAATGCTCCTTCACATTCTCGCGCTCACGTCACAAGCTTCATGGACAGTGACAAACTATCCGTAACTCGGTGCTTCGCTCATGTGGCTTTTTTTGCATTGTTGGCTAAATAAACCTGATCTCAGTATTTTTTTGGGTATAAAAAAAGTTCACAAATTTTAAAAATATTCATGAATCCAAAGAATGTTCACAAGTTAAAAAATGAATTTGAAAAAAATGCAAATTTTAAAAAGTTTATGAATTAAAAATTCATGAATTGAAGAAATGTTCACGAATGAAAATTCACAAATTTGGAAGATGTTTGTGAATTTAAAAAATATTCATAAACATAAAAAAGGTTTGAAAAATATTTGGGTTTTTAAAAAAGATTTCAAATTTTATAGAAACATGAATAAAAATTAAAAAACTAGCAATACCCATGCGATGAGTGTCCGTCTTGCAAGGTAGGGGGCGCGGGAGGCCGCAGTATCCCTCGAGGTCGACGCCACGGAGGCGGAGCCTCAACGGGTGATCGGCACCCCCGGCGCCACAATCGCGTTGTGGCGGTGTCGAGCTCCGACCATGATATCACGCAGTCCATGTCTAACATGGACCCCATCTTGAGCGCGACGTCCAGGCCATGGGCTCCGATAAGGAAGAATAGGGCATGGGACACGGCGGGGCCTCGTGTCCCATGTGGTCCAGTCTATGTCCCATTTCCTGCTCTTTCTTGTCGGCGATCATACCTTCACTTTTTGGGTCTCACGGCCGCCGGATAGTGTCACGGAATGAAACAACAAGGACGGGCGCCGGTGAAGATTTAGACTAGGTTTTACATTGCATGTAATTGTATGAGTTTGAAGGTTTGCTAATGAGGTACCCAATTGTGGAAACGTGGAAACGAACATTTGAGGGGTCGGATTAGCTGTGTGTAGCTATAGATGCTCTCATTTCATCAAACCTTGGGCATATGTGATGTTCTCGTTGTTGGAAACGTGACCGGGGACTTTGGCAAGTATCACCGATGGGAGGGAGTCAGGGGGCGATGACGTCCGACATTGACATGTGGCTCCTAAGAACCAGACTGGTGAGTGAACACTTCAAAGATGTTAATTTCACCAGAACCCTCACCCTAGCCTTCGATCGGGGTTGCTCCTGGGCCGACTCCAGAGGCGTCCCTAGCTGCCACCAAGAGAATCGATTGCCACCACCAGAATCCTCGTGGTCGCCGCCGGAGACCGTCCAAGAGCGAACGACGGTTGCGAGGCGCTCCTCTGTCCCCCTCTCAACCTTCCATTCCCCCATGGCTTCTGCGCTCCTTTGTCGCCACGCTGATCTGGTGGCCAGGTCCCTTTTCATGGTAGACTTACCGGTAGCCATGAGAGGCCGACTTGATCATGGAGCTCATCCACAGGGTCATGTACACGTGAGGGTTGGGATGGAAGTTGCTCCTTCTTGCGCTGGTGGTTGGCCACGTCCGACTAGATCTGGCAGCAAGTAGTCGAGCTCATGGCCCACGATGGTCAGAGGGGCAGCTGCCATGCCATGCCCACTATTGTCAACAAGGGATGTGAAAGCATTGCGACAGAACGACGATGCATAGTCAGTGTTGGCCTCTGTGGTGACAACTTCGGCCCATGACGACGGCCTCGCTATGGATTGCGGTGTCCATCGAAAGGTCTTCATGAGGATTTCTTCCTCTAGATCCGATGGTTGATTTTGACAGTGGGATGAAAATTATGACGATAGCCTGACGTCGAGGGATGATTGTGCAGTGGCCGCGGTCGCACATCGCATATAGCTGCTGGGATCGCGGAAAGTGGTGATGACAACACATGAGCGACATCGATGGTGGTGCTACTTGAGCACCAGGTCCCAAGCACCGAGGTGAAAGCCTTGGTCTGACCCGAGTTGGTTATAGCTGGCAATGGCCATGTCTTTACGTCATTACCTTGCTGGAGGAATTGCTCGAAGATGCTCGGACTGGTTCTTTAGAATAAGAACCTAGATTCTGGCCTTGTATGGTTGGATCCGGTGACGGCTGCGCTTGAGTCTCGCTCCCTTCGCCAAGGCAATGCTTTGAAGAACCTCATCATGTGTGTGGTTTCATGAGATGGATGGTGTGGATATAGTTGTTGTAGTTTGCCGAGGGCGGATCCAATCGCTTATGATTTTTTTGTTCTTTCCTTATCTACACATAGCTTTGGTCTTAAATGACTTTGCTATTTCTTGGTGTGTTTTTGTGTGCGTGCGTTTGTATTCGGTGTGTGCATCCTAATTATGCAAAGGTATTATGTGTGCTCATTTTATTTGTATCCATTTAATGCTCCATTTTAAGCCAATAAAATTCACCCTTTATTGAAAAAAATATTTCAGCCTCAAAGCATCTAGGCTACGGAACCGAAAGGATATAAATGGAACAACATGTCAACATACTTTGACTTTTGGTCACTACATTTGTGGTGTCAAACTTTGACTTATAATTTTGGTCAACAAAATATGGGTTATATGTCATCGAAAATTTCTTTCAAATGTGCATCTAATGACATACTTTTTGTTGGTAAAATTAATGGTCAAAGTTCATAAAAAAATATGAAGTGGTCTTATATACAGAAATACTACAAAGATTTTTATTTTTCACTAACAAGTGTTGGAAATTGATTACATGTCATACAAACTGAGAGAAAAGTGGTAGTTTTGCTCTACTTCCGTGCTTTGATCGGGACTCGGGAGCACCCAAAGAATAGCATTGCTCTTTGCAAAAAGAAAGGAAAAATAGCATTGCTCTTTGCAAAAAGAAAGGAAAAATAGCATTGCTCTTTGCAAAAAGAAAGGAACTTGTTTTCTTAAACGAGACCACAACTGTGGTGGTGTTCGACAATTTACTCCGAGAAAAATAGTCTGCTTTGTGCAACATTGAAAAGCACGGTCATCAAAGCAAAAACTCGCTCCTTAGAACTTCTTAGTACAGGTCAAATATCAGTATAATTCACAACTGCACTACTAGACTACATGCAGATCAGAAGATGTAACCATAAACAAACCACATACTTCACACCGTTGTCGACGCAAACACCTTCACCACTCGAGATCAGATTATTCGTCATCACTAAGATAAAGGAAGGGGGTCTCCATATCAGCATGACCACTGTCATACCCCATTAGACAAATAGGGTGCTTCAGTGCATGCATTCCTTGATTTTTGCACGCGTAGCAGTGACCTAAACAAAGATACATAGCTCAAGACATCAAAACGTAATTTTCCAGCAAGCAAACTAAACACAATCCTTATTTAATTAGAATGGAAGAGAAGACAGCAGGGGCACATACCATCATCATAGGAACTTAGTTCGTAGCAGGAATAATATTTTCTTCCATGGATCTCTTTCACCTCAGCAAAAAAGGGCGTCGATGACGAATCGCCGCCTGATTTCTCCATCTTAACGGTGAAGTTGAAGTGATGGAAGGTGTGATCATAGCTCAACATGTTGAAGCTCATCTAGGCCATAATGCACCACGTCCTGAAAAAACACCTTATAAACAAACTTGCTTTTAGTTAGGAGGACAAAATAGCAGAAAACCGCACGTACTTTGAATTGGCTCTTTCCTTCCTTGTACTTCTTAAAAGCCAACATGACTTCCTCACCCATCCACTTTTTACCATTCTCAATGATTTCTTCCGTAGACACTTCAGCCCTGCAACGATACATTAAAATTGTTGCATGCTTCAAAATTAATATGAAAATCATATCAAAACATACTGCGCTATATTCTCTCTTGTAGAGGCAAAGGACTCAGGGACTTCAGGAGCTTCAAATGCCCCTTCTGATGCCAAGAATGCTTCAGCATCCAGTTTATGCTGGGCCGGGTTGCTAAAGCCATGTTCAGCGGCAATCATAGCCTCCACCATACAAGTGTATGTATGTTCTTCCAAGTACTTCCGCATATCACGACATTTTTGTGCCCTGAATCATAAGAAATCCCAAAGAATCAACAAAATGCAGAATAATACCACACGCACATGAGCCTAAGAAGCAATATACAGCAAACATTATGCCATGCATATTGGAAATTTGTTAAATAGCATTGAACTCCATATACATTACACTGTTCTCTAAAGTGCAAGTGCAACTAGTAAAATTATGATTAATTATGCCATTAAATGATCAATATATTGATCATGAGTCCTGATCACATATGTGCACTTCATCTTAAATTGGCATGATACCAGAGTGTAGTTTGTGAGACAATTGAAGAAAAGGAAACAGTTATTCCACAAGTTGTAGCATGGCTCCCACTGACATATCAACTAAAAAAATGCTCCCTCCGTCCCATATTAATTTGTCGCTGAAATGAATGTATCTAGGTACGTATAGATACATCCATTTCAGCGATAATTAATATGGACGGAAGGTTAATGCGCAAAAAATTGTTGCATGCTCCATCTCGATCCGCAGTATAGCTTCTCCTCTGGAAACCGTCAACGCCACTTGATCTCATGGCCTCATGGGTACCTCACGAAGAGGAAGATGAGAAGGCCGTGGATTTGGCCAAAGTTTCGGTTCAGTGAGCAGATGGGGCACGCGGAGTTAATGGATGCTCCCGAGCTGGTGGCACATAATTTGCATCAACGGTCCAATCGTTTGTACTGCCGACAAGCAAACGGCAATCTCCACATTTATTACTGGCAGAGGTGGGCCAGTTACTATAGCTTAAAGCCAACACAATCTGAAATACGGGTGAGAATACAACCCCTGGCGGGAATCTTGGCGCTGGCCAACAGTCCTGGTATGAGGATCATCTACACCTGAGAGCCAAATTGAATATCCGCCTACTCGTTGTTTAGTTATGTGCTTCAGGAGAGTGAAATCCTCCTTAAACCTGATAATCCAGGATTGGTGAGAGGGAGGGATCCGTCGGAAGCGCTTATTATTCCTCTCTTTGCAAACACCCTAAGTAGCCATGATAAAGATATCCATGAGCATGGGCCTATCCAAGCTCTGTCTTGCAGCATGTATAAGTTCAAGCCTGGAACCAGGAAGAGGACATGATATTCCAAGTGAGGCCCAACAATAGGAGCTGCAGGGACACTGAAAGAAGTGGCGCCCCACTGTTTCCTCAGGAGGCACCGAACAAAGAAGGCAGGAAGATTGGGTGAAGGGGGAGAATGTGCAGGTGGCTCTGTGCTTGGGGTGATTTCAGTCTCAGGCGTGATTCGACGATTCCACACACGCCTCACAGGAAGACTAACTGGGCCAGTTAGATTCCACACACGCCACACACACCTCCACACATTCTCTCAGCTAGTATATGTCTATACAGCCTCCCGCAGCCATGGTGTTTTTTCAACAAAGGGTGGATTTATTGGCTCAAAAAGGAGCGTCAAGAGGATACAAACCCGAAGAGCACACCCCCGGCCTCTTCATAGCTAGGATGACACAGCCAACGAACGCACCCAAAAACACGTCGGCAAATAGCAAAGTCATACAAGACCAAAGCTATGTGTAGCCAAGGAAAAAGAAAAGAAAAACCCAAAGCGGTTAGATTCATGATGTTTGGCTCTCTTCATTCTTCGGTGCGGTAGTTATCTCGCCGTGCATCTAGGCCTATACGCCACACTGCACTAATGACACGTTGTTTTGTAGTAGTTGTTGTTTCCTTACTTGATCCATGTATATATACAAGTAAAATTGTGTTGTACTGAGGCTTCTTGCTACAGCAATGCATTTAAGACTTACAAACTATAAAACAAACATAATATGAGACGAACAAAAGCAAAATCATCATACATACCAAGGCTCTGATACACCTTTGAGCATCACCTCAAAAATCTCAGAGCGAGTCGTACTATCTGCAGCGTAATAATCACGTTTCCTGGACCTAAAGCAATAAAACGTCCTCACAATTAGTGGTTATTCCAAAGCTATCATTTACTTGATATAAATATAATCTTCTTCAACAATTATTTGTGAAGTTGATGAATGCATATTTGAATGATATCAAAACTCATGAAAGAATGCTACAGGTAAATTTTTATTGCTTTGAGGCTTCTAAACAGTAAATAGTAATATCTCTGTAAACAACTATAAGACGTTTTAGGTTGCTTACAGAGGGAGTAACAAACAGCAAGATAAACCTAGAGGGTAATTAAAAAAATCAATCAATAATTATTAACCCATGGTTTGAGAGCTGTCCAAAAAGAGGCCAATGCAATACCTTTGAGTTGGATTAAATGTAGGAAGTGACTGACCGAGTGTTACTGATTTAAACTCCCTGCTGCGCACCTCACTGGCATCCTCCTTTACCCTGAGCAGAAGATAATCAAACCAATATGCTCATTAGTTCACGACTATTATCATGGAGGTATTGTAGTAATAACCAGACATTCTCGCTTTTCGTTTTAAGGGGGTCTGAACAGACAAATGTAGTAAGGTTGCAAAATAAGATGCACACTTACGGTGGAGCCTTTACTGCAGGACCCTCAATGTCGCTCACCTTGCCAGCATTCTTCTCAACCCTGACCAGAATAGAACATGTTGGTTAGTGATTATAGAAGTGTGGTAATAAAGTGCCCCTTTTTGGAAAAAGAAGTGTGGTAATAATTACTAGCATCTATAAAAGAAACTAGCATTGCGTCCAAAATTATTTCTTCTATGAGAATTGCAGTGCAAATAATAGCCAAAACAGATTTGACATAAATAATCTTCTGGAACAAGTTTTATCAACTTGATGAATCAAACATATTTGAATGATATGCAGAATGGATGCAGGTTATAATAAGCACCTGTCATTTCAACAAACCAAACCCCAATTAATAATCAGTTAATAACTAAACAACAATATCGTACCTATCAGTTAATTCAGGTAGATCTGTAACTGTAGATCCCTCACCCCTGCTCACCTTGCTAGCATTCTTCTCAACCCTGATGAAAACATGTTGGTCGGTGACTATGGAAGCAAGGGAAAGAATTGCTAGCTTTTTTAAAAGAAACTAGCAATACAAACATTTTATTCTTTGAGAGTACAGATAATAGCCAAAAAGGATCCTTTATCAAATGCTGATGTAAAAAGGCACACAGGCAATATCAGAAATAACTAAGAAAACTTACGGTAGCTCATTCGGTGATGGTTCTTGTTCTCGTCTGCCATGGGCCCGCCTGAGGCGGCCTGAATATAGAACACTTTGCCGAACATGGGTTGCAGTTCCAGCTTGCCTACGAGTATTGAGTGGGTGAATCCATCTCTCTAAAGAAAAGAAAAAACCTTGGTTACCTTAAGGAACAGCAACAGCCCTCATGGCCAGTCATGTGCCGGTGGTGTTACGAGTTACAACTAGATCAATATTTTGTGCTTTATGGGCTTAAATTTAATTTGCTAAATTTAATAGCAGTTGATGCAAATCAGCTAGAAATATTATCTAGAAATTAAAATGTCAATTCATAACGCCTACACATTGTGGTGCCACAGGCTCACAGCACACTAATTACATATTGATCGGTTGCTAATTTGTCCATTATTCCATTCATGTATTACACTTGGTTAATTTATACCTGTCGTATGCTACATTTGCAAATTTATTACTTGTATGTGCTAACAAGAAACAAGATAAACCTGGAGATTTTTAAAAAGAAAGACAAATCGATATATTAAGCCATGTTTCTAAGGAGCTCCACGCATGTCAATGTAGATGTAGACAATTTGCAAAACTTATGCGTGTGTTAGCAATAAAAATTACTTGAGAGTTCCAAGAAAGATTTTTCTAAACCTTGGAAGCGCATCAAGCTTTGTAGATTGAAATCCGTGGGAGCAAGCACCCATCATTCAAATTAAGAGAAGTACCAACATAAATTAGTCATACCTGTGAGTTGACTCAGGTGTAGGGCGTGATTGATCAAGTGTCAGGGCTTCAAACTCCTTGCTGCTTACCTCATCCGCATGCTCCTTGGCGAGGGAGTACCTTGGATTGGGGGCACGGATGCTAGAAGCAGTTGAAGGAGTTGGCGTTTGATCCATAGCTGGTGGACGTGGAGCTCGACGACGACCACGACGACGACGAGGGCTCCGCTCCATCGATCGTTAGCCGGTGGTCACTGATCGAATCAATGCGATGTGTTTTTATGCCGAGATTAGTCGACCAGACGTACTTATCTCTGTATTATACAGACGGATCTTACATATAGCGAGGGAAGAAAAGGATAGGAAGCGGCGCACAATCGAGATCGGCATCGACTTGTAAACCGACTCGAATTAAACCTAATAAAACAAATTTCAAAGCAATCACCGGAGAACTCCTAGCCAGCGCTTATAGCGCTGGATAGCGAGCCGGCGCTCCGGCCCAGCAACGGTCGCCACTACGCCTAGCTCGCTCGGTTAACCGGTTGACCTCTCGCAAAAAAAAAGGTTAACCGGTTGAATGGTTGACCAGTTGAGGGTTGAGCTTTGATTTTGGAAAAAAAATGATTTAAAAATCATAAATTTGAAAAGTCCATCAATTGTTGACTTGGTCGCTGATCTTTCAAAAAAAGTTTGTGTATTCCGTGAATTTGAAAAAAGTTCACGTGTTCATGAATTTTAAAAAGCTTGTGTATTTTAGAAAAGATCATGAATTTGAAAGAAAAAATCACATATTCCACGGATTTGAAAATCTTCACAAATTCGAAGGGGGGAATCCTGTATTTGAGGAGGAAATTTCATGAATTTTAGGAACAAAATTTTAGAAAAGTTCACAAAAATATATTCATTAGCAATAACTTGTCAAACTCTTTGTTGTAGTGCACAATCCCTTGCGTGTTCGATAACCCAGGGTCACTCCTTGAGGAAAAGGCATGAGAACCTTCTGCTATCCAAAACGGATCTCGGAATGCATCAATCACCTTTGTTGGCATCGTGTCACTAGTCATTGCAGTAGAGTTATTGTTAAAGTTTTTATTTGACTTTTTTTGTCTTTTTTTGTATTTTAGTTGTGTTGTTACCCCAAAAAACAAAAAATTATCATGACACCAAAACTTGAAGAATTTGTTGGTCCAAATGAGAACTTTATGCATGCACCATTTGCACTACCTGATGTTGCTGCCAAACAATATGAAATTAAGCCCCACTTAGTCAGAATGGTTCAACAAGACTAATGTGAAGGCACTACATCAGAGGATGTCGGCATGCATTACATAATTTTACTAAACTGTGTGATATTACACGTATTACAGAATATGAACCACACGCTTTGAAAGTTGTGTCTGTTTCCTTTCTCCCTGAGAGGAAAAGCAAAAGAACGACTTGTAGACTTCATGCACTGCATGCTGTCACAAATTATTATGTAGGTTTTGCCGCCGCCACCACCCCCTACCCCCCCCCCCCTGCGCTGTCGCTTGCGCAATTTCGATCTCAGAGGTTTTAGGCAGGAAGATCGCAAGTCACTAGCGCTTGCATGGGATCGCATAATGGAGGCTATAAGAAACTGCCCCAACCATGGGATGGAAGAATGATTAATTCTTCATATATTTTATAATGCTCTTAATCCCATGTCGAGAACCATGTTTGATACAACTGTAGGAGGAATTATTTTGGGAAGCCCTATTGAGAAGGCCAAGAAATTTTATAATGAGACCATAAATATTGATGAATTGATCGACACCACAAGAGATAAAAGAAGAGGTAAATGTGAACTCCATTACCAATACCAATGTTAATGATGTAAAGTTTATTGCTCAAAACAATTATAATCATAATTGGAAAAATCAACGGCATGCTCCATGCAAGAGCTCTTCCCGACGCATTTAACGCTCCTTCACATTCTCGCGCTCACGTCGCAAGCTTCATGGATGGCGACCAACTATCCGCAACTCGGTGCCTCTGGCTAAATAAACCTGATTTCTGATTTTTGTTGGATTTAAAAAAGTTCACAAATTTTAAAAACATTCATGAATGCAAAGAATGTTCACAAGTTTAAAAAAATTAAATTTGAAAATTCAAACTTCAAAAAAATATCATGAATTTAAGGAATGTTCACGAATTAAAGTTCAAACTTTTGAAAATATTTGCGAATTTAAAAATGTTCAGGAAAATAAAAAGTGTCAAATTTGAAAATTATTTGTGTTTTCTAAAAAGTTTCCTAATTTTATAAAGACATGAAAATAAAAAATAAAAAACTAGCAATACCCATCATGAAATAAACTAGATAAAAACCACCCCATAAAACCAGGTGGGGAGACTAAACAGGTTGGTCTCCTTAAGAGAACTGACTAAGAAGAGGCTGTGTACCCCGTAAGCGCCAAATAAAATTTGCAAAGACGAGTCATCTAGAGGTGCGGCTATGTATCGCTGATGGCGATCCCGAGCGCAGCCCTCCGTCAATGGACCAGCCCAAGAAAAGTAGCTGCGTAGGACGCTATTTCGTTCGCTTCACTTTTGTTTCAACAAAATTATATTTTGCTTTCATAGTTTTATTTATATTCCAAAAAATCATAAATAAAATTATTTATATTTAAATGTTAATGCAGTGCCTGAAAAACGTTTATGTAGTGTTAAAACATACTTTAGAATATATTAATGTTATTAAAAATCCTCAAGCGTCTTGAAACGTTTTTTAGGACATTTAAAAAAATTATATTGTGTTTTTGCATAATTCAAAAAAATTATTCGAAAATATTTATACAATGTAAAAAATATATTTTTTAGTTAAAAAACGTGTAATTAAAAAATATTGAATGTTTATTTTCAAAAGTTTAACATGTATTCAAAACTTTGTTCAAAATCATGTATTTGAAAAAAAATGCACATCATGTGTTTGTAAAATGTTCAACGTGTATACGAAAACTGTACAATGTACATTAAAAAATAGACATGTGTTGAAAAAAGGAAATGATTAAAAGATAAAACCAAAGGAAACCAAAGAAAACGGTGAAAGAAACACGGAAACCATCACAGAAACCAACACGATAAACGGATCAAAACCTACCACAGCAACAAACAGGAGGAAAAACACGCGAAAACCCTATAAAAATCACCACAAAACAAAGAGAGAAAAACACATGAAAAAACGGTCGAAAAAACTTCTATGGGAAACCGCTCCCCCAGGGGCCATATTGGGCCAACCCAACCTCTTCCCACCGAGGCGAGAACGAGTTAATTCTTGGTTACGGGCAAGATATAGTCCTGGCGGTTGTCTAGCATGTTGCATCTTCATGGCTGATGATGTAATTAGGGGCCTAGTTTCTCGGCCCAATTATTTCTTTGATTTGGGCTGAAAAACAAAGCAAAGAGCATCGGTGTCAAAAACGCTCTTATATTATGAGACGGATGGCTACTCCCCGTTCACTATTGTATGATGTTTTGAATATTTTAACATATAAACTATATTCCGATTGAAATGAGAGAATAAATACACTAAAATGCCTCTGTATACATTTGATTCAAAAAAAGTTATGTCTTATAATAGTGGACAGAGGGAGTACATAATTGTCTATTTTGTGCACCAGGTATGAAAACATGGAGATTTACAGGTACAATGGATCACTACCACATGTCAACATTTCAGTTTTTATTTTCACAACCACATGTCGACATTTCAATTTTTATTTCCAAAAATATAGTACAGCCCAGGATTCGAAAACACATTTTCAATTCCATCTCCAGTTCTCCACCATTTGCGTTTCTAACTTATCGGGTCTTGCGTTCCTTGAAAGTACTCAACGACGTGATCATCAATCAAAAATGAAAAATTGTACACAGGAGGTGCCAACCACGAACCAAAATTCCGTCAAACAAAGAATGAGCCACGATTCGGCATCAGCTATGGGAGGAGTCAAGGATGTCCCGGAAGCAAATTTAAATTCTGACACACCATCATGAAGAGATCAGACAAATTCATCCATTCTTTTCTTACCGTTTACAGAATGCATCGCCTGCGTGCAAACAATGAGCAGAACCTCAACAACTGTCGAAGATTTTCCCAGAGTCCTTCTATAGGGCGCTTGTAGGTCCGGGGCTTCAACCCACAGACAGTACGTCACATTCGCGTTGTGTGCCTCTTCTGCTTGAGATACACGAACTGAACAATACATTCAGCAATCAGCGAGTCTGGTTAGCTTCAACATGGCTTCAGTAAACCACCGTTCATGATATGCCTGATCATCCATAGAAAAAAAACATGTTCCTCAGTTACACATGCACACGTACCAGATGAAACGATATTGAAATGTTAAATCAAATGTTAAATCAAACAACTCACCGCGTCTACATACTCTACATAAAAAATGGGTGTACCCCGTTTCAGAATATGAATCTCTGAGCCACTAGTAGGAAGATGGTTAGAACTTATAAGAGCAGAATAATAAGTTAGTATGCAGGATAAGGAAGCAAATGAAAACCTTGTGGTGGCTCTAGCTGAACAGAACTGAAAATCAGCACAGCTCCAATAAGCACACACACTCAATATGAGGAGTGTGGGGAAACATGTCGACAGGTATTACATGCTTCAGCTTGTAGCACCCGCTCAGGCCTTTCTCATCCTGCGGGCAAATTCATTGAAGAAGCAGCTAAGCAGTGCAACGGACCCAAAATATGAGAAAGCTGGTAATAGTAGCAGCAAACATACCACGCCATGACATAGATAGTCCAGATCCCGTGCACAAGTAGCTGGATTACACGAGACGTACACTATTCGAGGGGCTTTAACTTCCAGCAGCCACTTGATTAACTTCATGTGCATCCCAGGACGATTAGGATCTGAAGAATTCATCAACAAAAATTAGGTCTTAACAAAACAGACTGGAATTTCATCTGATAGATCATAACTCTCTAAATTCCAAAATATCTCATGCATGTCGGTTGCATAAGTTCAGCAAACAAACAAACAAAAAATCTATACCTAGAGGTGATATTAGCAGCTAGTGAATATTTCAAGACAAAATTCAGAAAGCATTGTGGTTTTCACACAAAATTTCGAGGGAGAATCAGGAGACTAGTGGATTCTGGTGCCGAAGAGTTACAACAAATTCTAAGAAACACAAACCTGATATGATTATGTCAGGCTTTGGAAATTCCTTCCCAAATGTTTCGTTGATTTTGTTAAGGTCTCCCTGAACAAATGTAGCATTACTGATACCATTCAACTGAGCATTCTTTTGGGCATCCGCAATGGCTTCAGGGACAACTTCATATCCATAAACATGCTTCGCACTGGGCAAAAGAAGAATGCTTAGTAACTGTAGTTTTATGTTAACCAGATATAGAAGTTAGCCAGTGGTTGGTAGCTGTTGCTAACTTGCTATCTCACAATAGCTACCACCACAAGGACGCCTACCTTCTAGCAAGAGTCAGCCCAATGGTTCCAGTTCCACAAAACAAGTCAAGAACAATCTCAGAGCCATCTCCTTTAAGCCCAGCAGAATCTTCAATAAGCTTATAAAGAACATCGGCCTGCAAGAAAACTATGCTATTTTCATATGCAGACATGGGGAACATATTGATAAAATTCAAAGTACTAAACATCCAGCTATTACGCCACCAGAAAATGACTTCATTTCAACAATCATATCTCTGACATTCAGTAGTTTCTTCAGCTGAGTAAATATGCAACCTCCTCATATATGCTATTTTAAAAAGCTATTTGCATGCTTCCATTGAAATTAAACAGCCTAAAAACATAGGAGACACATGACATGACATGCTGCAATGATGATTAGAAAAATATGTTACCATTCTCTGATTCATGCATTTATAACATAAACAAACCTGTTTCGTATTAGTCTGGAAAAAGGAGTTGGCAGATATCTGGAATGTAAGTCCTCTCAACATCTCTGTAATGGTCGGTTTCCCGTACAAGGTATATTCTTGCTCACCCACGGATGTATTGCCAACAGATGTATTCACATTATTTACGACACTTACCTACATTAGCAGTACATGAATATCAATACTGGTCAGCCAGGATAGTTGTGGCATAAAAGAGTTCTACTGGGATGTATGATTGGCTAAGTAGATTAAACATCATATCAGGAAAGATTCAATTCTGTACCACTTCAGATATTTTTGTGATTCTATCCACAAGAGGCACCAGTAGCTCAGGTTTATAACATGATGTCACAAAATTGACCATCACTTCTGGAGCTCCAGTGCTGGCATTTCTGAAAGGAAAAAATGGAATCTTTAAAGCGTCCATCAGACAAAAAGATTGCTCAAAAAGTAACAAAAAGGTTGAATGTCTCCTTTGTTTGGTGGCAAACAACATGACCTGCCCCTGCCTTAACAACTATACTTTTTTAACTGGAAGATTTGTAAATAATGCCTTTCTAGATATCAATATATGGCCAAACAGCTAATGAGGCCAAAGATACAAAACGGAAAATTTCACACTTTATCAATTTAATTTGTTATGGTATACTAGTTTATTTGAGTGCATTGTATCAGTACCATTCTGTCGTTATGTTGTGGCAATAATATCAATATATCTACACTATACTATGCATAAAATTTGCATGCAGTCAACAGTAAATATGGTACTCCCTCTGTTCCATAATGTAGTGCGTGTAGATTTTTTGGAAAGTCAAATTTTGCAAACTTTAATCAAGTTTATACAGAAAACTATATATATCTAAGATACCAAATATATAAAATATGAAACTACACCTTATGATGAATCTAAAGGTATATTTTTGGCATTCAAGATGTAAATATTTTTCTCCATAAACTTGGTCAAAGTTAGTTAGGTTTGACTTTTCAAAAAATCTATATGCACTACATTATGGAACCGAGGGAGCATCATACTATGAATCAAAACGCACATCCAGATTCATGGAAAGTGATATATACAGCATCAGCTGCATTACTGTTGGATCAAGTGGGGAAAAAACAATCAGATGGGCCACCATACCTTCCAGTTCGTATCATTAGATGCTTGAGAAAACCAGTGTGCTTGTAGACATCGTAAGGCGTGAGGCCAAGAGCCGGATCCGTCCAACTTCCTTGAACAACTGCAAGAACCTATGGAAATTAGCAATTAATCAATTCAACATTCCCTGTAATCAAACACCAAAAACGAATGTGCTATGTGCTCACCAATTCAATGATAGTACAGTAACATAATCACACACACAAAAAGTGAACAAACAAACAAAGCCAAACTACACCAGACCTCTACCACCACCAGTTAACACCATGGTGCCAGAAATATAGCCAAGCTCACTAGTTCCCCAACGGCACAGCGTTCGCAATGCAATACGGCACAACCAGTCTAGCTTTGACACGGTCACCAGATTGCATAGTTCTAAAACTTCTAATAAAGAATGATCCTAAGAGTTGAAAAGGTAGATTTAAGAAATATACTTCAGCATATAGGCAAAATCATCTTAGCAATGCATGTGCTTGTTTTGTCTGATATGGCAATACATTTCCAACGTTCAGAGGATTAAAAGTCGTAGCTTTAGATATCAAGCTAACCAGCCAGAACAGTATGCATGCTGCTACCACCAAGCTAACAATTCAGAGTTATATATCTCTACCATCCGACATACCAACCAATCAAATACTCTTTTCTCAGGAAGTAAAGCAAGTACATTCTCATCAACAAGTTCATTACCTTATCTGCCGGCTCACTGTGCAGCAAGCACGTCTCGACGTGAAGCACCTTGTCAAAGAACCCTGGTGCATGGAGGCCAAGTGAATAACCATCAGTCTCCAACTCTTCCCCCTTCGACACCTCCTCTTTCTCCTCCTTCCACTCCCTTTTCATCCACCTCTTCGTCCCAAACGAGAACTCCATCTACAAACATGGCAGCAAATGCATCACCTCCCACACCCCAAACCCTTCCTAAACCCCCAAAGGCCCAAACCCCAAACCTCACCTTGTTCCTGTACCGAAATATCTCGTCGCACGGCACGATGGGCTTAAGGACGGCATCTGAATCCGAGCTCTCCAGCTTCCTGGGGTCAAACTTGCCGAAATTTACCAGCAGGTCGCGAACCTGGACGTACTTGTGGTGGATTTGCGCAGAGTAGGCGAGGGACTGGCTCTTGCAGCCGCCGCAGTCGGTGGCGAGGGGGCAGGGGGCCTCGACGGCGTCGTGGTGGGGCGAGAGGGTCTTGAGCTTGGCGGCCTCGGCGAAGGCGCCGCGGCGGAGGCGACGGACGCGAGCGACGAGGCGCTCGCCGGGGAGAGCGCCGTCGCAGAGCAGGACGAAGGAGGAGCCGTCGACCTTGCAGACGCCCTTCCCCTTGAAGGCGAGCCCCTCGCAGGTCAGCTCGAGGATCTCGTTCTTCTTGGGGAAGTACCCCTTCCCGCGGGGACGCGGCGGCGGCGGCGGCTGGGACGGGGCGGGGGCAGGCGCGGGGGCTTCCGAGGCAGCGGCCGCGATGGAGAGGAAGCGGCGGTGATGGTGGAGGGGTATGCGGCGGCGGAGGAGGGTGCCGGAGAGGGGGGAGAAGGCGCCGGCCGCGGCCATCTGGGCGGCGGCTGTGGCGCGGTGGGGATTGACGGCGGACGGTGGAGATGGCGCGGCAGAGAGGCCGAGGATGGTGGTAACCACTCTGTCACGACGGGCCCACTGTTCAGTTAGCAAACCACCACACCGGTGGCAATTTGCAGTACGGACCCTTCAGAACTACAATATCTGATCATTTTTGGAGCGCTAAATTGTGCACTACCCAAAAGCTATGTAATCGCGGGTTGCATTAATATTCTGGCGAATTAATATGATTCAGTAATTGCATACTAAAGATGGGTATGCTCTTTGAATTAGCATTTATTAGCTTACTAAAGAATAATATTTTATTTGGCAACCCAATAAGATACGGGGAAAAGTTGAGACGGAATTGAAAACCCGAAACCAATTAAGGCCTGCTTGGGAGAGCCCGCTTGGTAGCCCAGTAGCCCCCTCCCCCCTCCTGATTCCCGTCACAACCCATACGCCGAACCCAGGAGTCAAAGTGTCAAATGCACCCAGGGAAACCCACCAACGCATTTGGTCGCGCTGGTGGTTTTCCGGCTCGATGTGTGTTGTTTCCGCGGGGGAAGCGCGCCCCCATCTTCCTCCGACAAACATCCCCCAGCGCTAGCCTTCGAGTTTATTTCCCCTCTATCGATGGCCCAGCGGTCGCCTCCTTCCCCCGAGCTCCACCCCGCCTCAAAGCTTATCTCCCCTCAAGTGGCGTCACAAATATCTTCATCGTCATTCAACGAAGTTTACTACCCTCCTTGTCCTCATTCTTCCACCTTATTTTGCTTTTCCATGTGGATGCTTCCCCCTACCCTTCTGACGAGCTCTTTGAAGATCCACATATGCCATTCATTGTGGCCTCTTGATTTGTAGGACACGTTTTGATATGTACTCGTATTTTATTTTGCCACATATCTGGTATGCATTTAGGGTTATTGTATGTTTCAATGGGTTTTTTTTCATAACGTGTCACGCTTCGTTAGAAGCCTACCTAACGTTGCAATATACCCGCCATTTTTAAACTATTTAACATCTTTGCTAACCCAAATTATTCTAGAAAATATTTTAGCTTCATGAATCATAAGGCATGTTTGGTTCCTAGCCATGTCTTATTCTGACGTACATTTAATGGATATTTACGGTTAATTGTTGCTTCCCTGGTTTTGTCATCACATGTCACACTTTATTAGCAGATCGTCTCACTTTGGCATAGACACGTCTTTCTTTCAAACAATGTAACACTATTGCTAACCAAAATATTCTTGGAACGTTGTGCGGCTTCCCGCACTTTATAGTAGTAGAAAGCACGGGAAAACTTTGCTCGAACATGAACCAAACATGCCCTCAAAATTCCCATGTAACATAATAACCATCAAGCACGAGGGCATCGTTGCAAAACAGTACACAGTCGCCCTGTGCTTGCTCCCCACCAAACCTCGGAAGCCAAAACGACGACACAACAAGGCCCACGTCGCATGATGTTCTCAAAACTGAGACAACACTTCCATTCCACCCCTAATTTTTAAACAGATAAACTTATGTTTACCTCCCTAGGACCCTACCCACCTCGCATATCCACCCTCCCACCCGTCATTCCCCGCCCGCCTCCTCATGCCCCTCTTATACTTGTATCCTGCACCCGCCAAGCCACACGCAACTATGATCGACCATCTCGCCCACTCGCCTCCTCTTCCTCCCTCATCCCTGGTCATCCTCCGTCGCAGACCCCTAGCCCAGATGCAAAAATAGAGGAGCAAGATGGCCTCTTCCCAATGCATGAGACGGTGAATAAAATATCACCGGGAGGAACTAAGGCCCGAGCCATGGAATAAGAAAGGAGATCATGCAAATGTCTCAAGCCATCCTGGTTGGATCTCCGGGAGGAGTAGTGAGAGAACAAAGCAGGATAGATGCTAGGTAGATGTAGCTAAGAGCCCAACAACCAGCATGAACCCAAATAGAGAAAAAGGAAAGGGGCTCAAAGGGAGAAGAAGGAAAAGAACGTGAAACCAGACCTCAGATCCAGTAACTCACTACTTCCTAAAATGATACCACCGCAATGTTGGTCAGCTTGTAGAGAAGATGGATACGGATCCGAGAGTCAACAACAACGCCAGCCCAAGCACGACGCATGGGCATCAGATCTTCTTCCTTGCAGTCCTACCAAATCCTTCAACCCAACCACCATGGACGAGATGAGTGGAGGAAGGAAGGAGGAAATGTGATGTTGTTTATTATAGACGGGTAACACTTAACAATCACTACGAACGCAAATACAGGGGGAGTATAGACACAACGGATCAGGGAATCGAGCCCCTTTCACCCTCGATCCTCGTGTGGTCGATGAAGCCAACAAGGAAGAGAGGAAGAGGACTCGGTTGTTGAAACGAGGAAGGAAAGCTCATAGGCAAGGGATGAGAGAGGATGGGAAATGAGGAATGATTCCCCCGTGTTGGTGAAGTTTTAGGACGTGTTTGAATCACAACTTATTGCCCTAATGACAAAATAAGTTTATAGTTTTTACATAGCCTCTTGAATTGTAGGGCGCATTTGGTCTATAGTCACGTATTACTTTTCCACACAGATTGGGCGGGTATTGCTTGTTACATGCTCCCTCCGTCCGGAAATACTTGTTCGAGAATCCTTGATTCCCAACTGTCGTAACGTGTCATATTTTATTAGGCCAATTCCTCGATTTGTCGTATAGCACCATATTTTCAAACCACATAACGGCTTTGGTAACGTAATTGTTTCTAGAACATTGTATGGCTTCCCGCGGTTCAACGATAGAAAGTGTGGGAAAGCTTTGCTTGGCCATGAACCAAACATGCCCTCAAAATTCCCAAGTAGCATAATAACCATCTAGCATAGGGGCATCATTGCAAAAAAAGTACACAAATCGCCCTATGCTTGCTCCACACCAAACCTTCAAAAGCTGAGATGACGGCCCAATAAGGCCCGCGTTGCACATTGCTCCTGAAACTAAAACAACACTTCCATTCCCGCCCTTAATTTTCAAACGGGCAAACTTACGTTTACCCCTTGGAACCCTACCCACCTCGTTGGCTGGCGAAGCCAATGGTTAAGAGAGGAAGAGGAGTCGGTTGAGGAAACGAGAAAGGAAGGCTTAGAGGCAGCAGAGGAGAGAGAATGAGAAAAGAGGAATGCCCCCCCTCGCGCGTGTTGGTGAAGTTTTAGGACGTGTTTGAATAACAACTTAGTGCCCTATAATAAAATAAAGTTTGTAGTTTTTACATAGCCTCCTGAATTGTAGGTCACATTTGTTCTGTAGTCATGTTTTACCTTTGCCACACACATTCATGTGGATATTGTTTGTTTCATAGGTTTTTGTCGTAACGTGTCACACTTTAGTAGGCTAATTCTTCACTTTCGTCATGTAGCCTCATATTTACAAACCACATAACGGCTCTGGTGACGGGATTGTTCCCGAAACGTTGTACGGCCACCCGCAGTTTAGCGGTAGAAAGCGCGGGAAAGCTCTCCTCGACCATGAACCGAACATGCCCTCACAATTCCCAAGTAACATAATAAGCATTTAGCATGGGGGCATCATTGCAAAAAAAGTACACAAATCGCCCTATGCTTGCTCCCCACCAAACCTTCAATGCCGAGACGACGACCCAATAATTCCCGCGTTGCACATTGTTCCTGAAACTAAAACAATACTTCCATCCCCGCCCCTAATTTTCAAACAGGCAAACTAACATTTACCTCCTGGAACCCTACCCACTTCACATATCCATCCTCCTCGCCGACCGACGAAGCCAACAATGAAGAAAGGAAGAGGAGTCGGTTGAGGAAACGAGAAAGGAAAGCTTAGAGGCAACAAATAAGAGAGAACGAGAAAAGAGGAATGGCTACCCCTTGTTGGTGAAGTTTTAGGACGTGTTTGAATAATAATTTATTGCCCTAATAAAATAAAGTTTGTAGTTTCTACATAGCCTCGTGAATTGTAGGGCACATTTGTTCTATAGTCATGTTTTACTTTGCCACACATATTAAGGTGGGTGTTGTTTGTTTCTTAGGGTTTTGTCGTAACGCATCACACTTTAATTCCTCACTTTGTCGTATAGCCTCATATTTTCAAACCATATAACGACATTGGTAACGGAATTGTTCCCGGAATGTTGTACGGCTTCATGCGGTTTAGCAGTAGATAGCGCGGGAAAGATCTACTCGGCCATGAACCAAACATGCCCTCAAAATTCCCAAGTAACATAATAACCATCATTGCAAAAAAAAGCACACAATCGCCCTGTGCATGCTCCCCACCAAACCTTCAAAGCTGAGACGACGACCCAGCAAGGACCGCGTTGCATAGTGTCCCTGAAACTAAAACAACACTTCCATCCCCGCCCCTAATTTTCAAACGGGCAAACTTACGTTTACCCCTTGGAACCCTACCCACCTCGCATATCCGCCCTCCTCGCCGGCCGGCAAAGCCAACAGTGAAGAGAGGAAGAGGAGTCGATTGAGGAAACGAGAAAGGAAAGCTTAGAGGCACGGGAGGAGAGAGAATGAGAAAAAGAGGAATGACCCCCCTCTTTATTGGTGAAGTCCTAGGGCGTGTTTGAATCACAACTTAGTGCCCTAATAAAATGAAGTTTGTAGTTTCTACATAGCCTCCTGAATTATAGGGCACATATGTTCCGTAGTCATGTTTTACTTTGCCACACACATTCGGGTGGGTATTGTTTGTTTCATAGGGTTTTGTCGTAACGTGTCACACTTTAGTAGGCCAAATTCCTCACTTTATCGCATAGCCTCATATTTTCAAACCACATAACGGCTTTGGTAACGGAATTGTTCCCGAGACGTTGTATGGCCTCCCGCGGCTTAGCGGTAGAAAGCGCGGGAAAGCTCTGCTCGGTCGTGAACCAAACATGCCCTCAAAAGTCCCAGGTAACATAATAACCATCTAGCATGGGGGCATCATTGCAAAAAAAGTACACAAATCGCCCTATGCTTGCTCACCACCAAATCTTCAAAGCCGAGACGACAACCCAACATGGTGCGTGTTGCACAATGTTCCTGAAACTAAAACAACACTCCCATCCCCGCCCCTAATTTTCAAATGGGCAAACTTACGTTTACCCCTGGAACCCTACCCACCTCGCATATCCATCGTCCTCGTCGGCCGGCAAAGCCAACAGTGAAGAGAGGAAGAGGAGTCGATTGAGGAAACGAGAAAGGAAAGCTTAGAGGCAACGAAGGAGAGAGAATGAGAAAAGAGGAATGACCCCCCTCTCTTGGTGAAGTCTTAGGGCGTGTTTGAATAACAGCTTATTGCCCTAATAATAAAATAAAGTTTGTACTTTCTACTTAGCCTCCTGAATTGTAGGGCACATTGTAGTCATGTTTTACTTTGGCACACGCATTTGGGTGGGTATTGTTTGTTTCGTAGGTTTTTGTCAGTAACGTGTCGCACTTTATTAGGCCAGATCCTCACTCACCTTGTCGTATACCCTCACTTTTTCAAACCACATACCGGCTTGGGTAACGGAACCGTTCCCGGAACATTGTACGGCTTCCCGCGGTTTAGCGCGGGAAAGCCCTGCTGCTCGGCCATGAACCAAACATGCCCTCAAAATCCCCAAGCAACATAATAACCATCTAGCACCGGGGCGTCGCCGCAAAAACACACACACGCAATGGCCCTGCGCTTTGCTTTGCTTTCTCCCCACCAAACAAACACCTTATTCCTGGATTTATTTCAGGATTTCCGGCGATGCGCTTTCAGTGGGAGGAGACGTTCCCGTCGACGACGAGGCGACTACGGTGACTTCGTAAATCTCAAGATGATATGCCGGCTCAGTCTCTCGGAGGTGCTCATAGGGGTAGGGTGTGCGTGTGCGTTCATAGGGGTGAGTGTATGCGCGTGTATAGTACTGATGCTAAAAAAAAACACCACCGAAGCCTAAACAGCGGCCCAGCGAGGCCCACGCCGCACCCGAAACTGAAACAGCAAGACTTCCGTCCCAGACCCTAATTTTCAAACGGGCAAACTTGCGTTTAGCCCCCCGGAGCCCCGCCGACCTCGCATATCCGCCCTCCCACCGGCCCCTCCCTTCCCTGCTCGGCTCCTCCTCCTCCGCTACTTGTATCCTGCGCCCGCCAAGCCAAGCCTTCCCGCAGGCAAACACAACCGACCACCTCGCCCACTCGCCGCCTCCTCCTCCTCCACCCTCGCCCCCGATCAGCCTCCGCCGCGGGGGAGCCCTAGCGGCGGCGCTCCGGTGTACGCGGCGAAGGCGGAGAGCAGCGGGCGCGCCGTCGGTCGTCGTCTCCGCGCGCGGTGCAGGGGCGCCGAGCTGCGCTGAGGCGCTGCCCGGGCCCGATTCCCCCCAGATCCGAGCCAGGTGAGCTTCGTCCGCGGATTGGTTGGTGGAATTTCGTGGGGTGTCCGCGTAATCTCTGGCGAGATGGGCTTCCCGCCGGCGGCCGAGGCCTCCCCGGCTGGGATTTCCGCGGCAATTTGCGCTGTTTTCGCTGCTCGCTTCGTCGTCTCCTGGCGTGTTTTCGCTCCATCCAACGCGGATTTCTCCTCTCTCTCGCTCGCTCCGTGGTTCGGTTCGGTCGCGTCTGGGAGGTTTGTGGGGGCGTTTTTTGGGCCGCTCTCGGAGAAGATGCGATGGGGAATTTTGCGGCTCTGTGACTTGCACGTTTTAGATGGCCTCTTCTCCATGAGCAGATGCGTGCTTCGTCCGCTTCGGTTTTTAGAACCAGTTCCCGGCCAAGATTTGGTTGCGAGGCTTGCCTGCGCGCTTGGGACTCTGAGATTTATGGATGGGTCTAAGTCGTTTCGTTTGTTGAGGTTCTGAGGGGATTTCATCCGTGATTGTTGTGCGTCCCGATCTCTGATGACATGTTCCCTCGGCTGCGTTTCCGCTATCTGCTGTTACGACTTTGGCTTGGATTTTTGCCGCATGTCTCCCCTTGCCTCTCCGATTAGTATCTGCTATAACTAATTTATTTATTTTACCAATTCTCTTCTTCGTTTCCGGTCATGGATTAATTCTGCTATCGACTTGTGGATCTTATCTAACTCGCTGTTTCTTACATTGCTTTGGACAGCCAAGGGTTTTGGCTCTAGGCCATCAAAATTCATCTTTTTTGTTACAGTTCGTCGGACAATTCAGTTCTGGCGGATTTGGATGCGTGAGTGGTTTCATCTTCTCTGAGATTTGGGTCTTTTGTCGCTTTAGAATTTGCACAGCCGGGTAGATTCCAAAAACATTTGTGTAAATTTGGGTAGTAACATGGCTAGGGGATTCAAAGTCTGTCTGATTGCCTGATTAAAGCTTGTCAAGTGTGGATTTTCTGGACGCGGCTTCGGTGCCTTAAAGGCACATGCCTTTGGGTCACTGACATGTGGGCCAGCCACATATTGGACCCACATGTCATAGACACAAAGGTAGGTGCCTTAAGGCACCGAAGCATCGTCCGGATTTTCTAAATGAAATCCTCTTCAGCTTCGGTTCTTAAGTAGGTCTGGGTTGAACTCTTCATTATGGTTTCCTTCCCTGAAGCTGATAACCTCGTTGCCCAAATCTGACTAGTGATTACTGTGTAACTGCATAGGTATTAAGTATATGCATCATAAAACTACTGCATACTGAGGTTGCTTTTCTGGCTTGCAGCAATATTGGGTGGGTCTCAATTCAAGGACGATTTCAATGGGTCCAGCAAAAGGTTCTCGGACAATCCACAAGATCACAATAAAAAGGCACGAGGATCGACAGCATCATGAGGATCCAACTAGTTCAAGCAATATGAAACTTAAAGTAAGACACAGCAGGACCTGATGATAGATTCATTTACGATGACCGGTAGTTGTAGCACGAGTACACCACATTTCCCCATTCTTAAGATACCACTTCACTCTAAAATAATATGTTATTCACCTGTTATTTCTCTTGCACCCAAATGTTAGATTTCTCAGAAGAGGAAGAGGTCAGACTTAGATCCCCACTGGAACAAGGATGAGCTGATGCACTTTTATGAAGCCTACCGGCGGCATGGAAAGAATTGGAAAAAGGTTTGGATCTCATATTTCCATCTCTCTGATTTCCTTCTCCCCTAGTACCTTCTGAGGCATAACAGAAAACTGTTTGTTGAGTCTTTTCAGATCAGTGCACTAGTTGGCAGCAAATCGGCAGACACTGTAGAAGCTCTTTACTATGTGCATCGGGTGAGTATTTGTTCTAATGTATTATCTTCTACAGTTTCTGGGTTCAGCAAACCAAGATGATAATTTGCTGACAGAGAACAGGGCATTATTAAATATCTGGAGGTTATTGAAATTTTGGTTCTAGTATATTTCAGCCTGCAGTGATGTTTCGCACTATGATCATTGTTTAAATTGGCATGATTTAATTTGATCAATTAACCTTAATAAAATAGTTATAGACTGACGTTTCTTGTTGTAGACTTTCTTATCTCTTCCGGAGCATGAAGGTACTGCCAGGGGATTTATTGCATTGGCTGCTGGTCATGACAATGCTTTGGTAAGATTTTGATGTTTTACTTGTGTTGGATATTTGAACTGCTGTTTACTTATGTATCTGGTTATGTGAAATCCCTGTACTTTATCTCTCTTTTTGGTTGGTTCCATAACATGTGAATGTTTGTACCATATAATTATTCTGGTTCTTCATAGTTCAGTTCTAGTGTTGCCTGTAAGTACGATATGATACTGTAAGGAGGGCTCTACAATATCTATGTAACTAAAAATGAAATGCACAGTCAACTAAGTGCAAAAGGTGGCGACTGTAAGACAAGTTTTAAAGTGATGATGATTATTACTAACCTTGAGTGCTAATCTTAACTTCTGGAGTGACTTTTGACATTGCATCCGTTGAACCGCGCTTTGCACTTAGTAGGCTCTGAAGTATGATTTTCTACAAATGGATGATTATCCATCAAACATGTGGTTAGCGAAGGAAATACAGCACAGAAAATAAGTGTTAAAGCGAGGCGAATGATAGAACTTTATAAGGAATTCGACCTACTTCTGAATTTGACTAGCGTAAACTTAATAAAACTCTCCCACTGGCAGGAATCTCCAAGTCATAGAGAAACTGATCAGATGGTTAGATCATCTGGGAAGGGACGGAGACGTGGAGAAGCTGCGTGGCAAAAAGAGAATGCAGCACCTAACCCTCACAACGCCTTCACAAATCAGGAAATGAGAATTGCTGGCTTTACATCTTCTTTCAAGAAAAGATACCATGGAGGCAAGTATTGCAAGGCAAATATGCCATGTCCTTTTGTTTCCCCTTAAACGTAGTTTTGATAGTTTCATGTTCTTTTTATTTTCAGAACTTGTCAGGTACATCAGTAGACATCCTGTTCGGAAACGTACTCCTCGTGTACCAGTTTTACTTCCTTTGGACATCAATGCTACAAACAAGGCTAATGAAGAGATAAATAATGATGGAAGCTCTCCTGATGGAAGTTCGGGAATCACTGAAGCAAAGGTTGTTCAGGGCCAGACTTTCTTGGAAATCAAAGGAACTGAAGATACTGAGATATCTCAGTCCCAGCAACATTTAAATTTGAAGAAGAGAAGAATTCAGCAAAGCATGGACGAAGGCCAGACCAGCAAAGTTGAGCCTGGTACCACGATGGCGGCTGAAAAAGAAGGGCATAACTTATCTGATTATGAGAGACTTAGTCGGTTATTTTCTCCAGGTATTCTTTGAAACAAATTGTTGCTCTGCCTTGTCATTGGCAACAAACAGAGAGCTTCTTTCTGGAATTAGCAATCATGTGTCATGTGAGTCGTGAATACTGTGATATGATACATTTCTGAAATGATGCATAAAATGGTCTGATTTATGTGTACTTATTTGGAGATGGAGACTCAAAACTGCCAGTTCAGATGCATAGAAACCATACAAAATAGTATGGCAACCACTCTAGCTTATTATCCGAACCACAGAGCCATGAGCTGGCCAAGGAAACACAGTCTAAATGAGCAACAACTTAATTTTTGCTGCTGCCTAATTGCTTTTCAGCATAGCTTCCTGGTCACATGCGATTAACCCTCATTATCAATGCTTAGTACTAATAATAATTATCAGAAGTGTAACATTCTGACTACTGTTTTTTTCAGAGGAGATGATGGTCTTAGATGTGTTGGAGAGTCTGGTGACTGTGCCCAATGAAACGTCACAGGCCAAGATTAATAGTCCTTCAGGTTCGCCAAATTTCTCCTAATTCATCTTTTCAACTACATTATCTCAGGAATGTTGTTAATGGCCTATCCTTCCCCTTTTCCATCTAATGATCCAGGTACACGTGGAAAGAGAATTTCTGCATCATCTAACACACAGGAGGAAGGGCTTTCTCCTGTCGATCAATCTAAACAAATGAAGCAAGATAGTGATTCCAGTGATTCAGAGGAAAGGAAAAAAAGGAGAAAGAAGTTACCAGATGAAGAGGTAAGATACTGTGAATATTTAACTATGTTGTATGCATGCTGTGAATCCAAATTTTAGAAGGTCCCTTTCCGACTCATACAGAAGTAACAGAACATAAAATTAAGTCAATTCATTGATTTTCCTAATTTGAGCTTGCTGTCTTCTGTGGCAGCTTGTAGTAGTTGTACTTCTCTTCATGCTGTCGGCATTTACAGTTTGAAAGATGTTTTGATTCTTCAATTAGATGCTTACCATTCTTGTATTTCAACTTTATTGTGCAATTGATCAATACATTCATAAAATTTTATGCTTGTTATTCATGGGATGTCATCCCTTATGGGTTTCCAATTGGGCGTCCATTTGTTATCAATTTTCCCACTATTTCCTTGTGGTTATTCCTTTGAAGTGGACCTTAAAAAACCGTAAACATATATGTGTTCTTTTCACTATCACTCCAGTTAGTCTAATGGCAGTTCCATTTTGTCATACTCTTCCCACAGGTGCTGGCTGAAGAACAAATCAGTTCTGATGATACTTCAGTTATACCACAAGCATGTCAGCTTGATACCACGGAGCAGCCCTCCTTGGATTCTGACTTTGAGAAAGAAGCAATAGATATACCTGAATCAACTGCAAATATTTGTGCTGAAGTATCCCCTGACGCACCGATGGAAATTGACCCTCAAATAAATTTGTCAAGGAAGAGCAAAAGAAAATCCAAAGTACAATGCAAAAAAAACTATGTGTTTTGCAATGAAGGTGCCGATAATTTACAGGTACATTTATAATTTATCATTGCTGCAGATTTATATATTATTATGGGAGACATGTCTCCTAACTCGCAAGTGTTCACTATTTTCAGGCAAAGAAATTGCTGCATTGCTTGTCATCTGAATCACTTCGTAGATGGTGTACATACGAGTGGTTCTACAGCGCAGTTGATTATCCATGGTTTATGAATAATGAATTTGTGAACTACTTAAATTTTGCAAAATTGAGCCATCTTTCAAGGCTCACTCGATCTGAGTGGAGCACAATCCGAAGGTATTAACTTGCAAACCCTGGAAGTTGTAGCATTGTTTCTTTGTCTGTTTGCATATATGTTGAAAGATTTTTTTTTATCTGCAGTTCTCTCGGCAAGCCCCGTCGCTTTTCCAATCATTTCCTGGCAGTAGAAAAGGAAAAACTTGAGGATTATCGACAAAACGTTAGGAAATACTATACCGAACTAAGTGATGGCTTGCGGGATTCTCTACCAACAGACCTAGCTCGACCTTTTTCAGTTGGCCAGCATGTCATTGTTCGTCACCCGAGTACCAGAGAACTTGCTGATGGTAAAGTGGTAATCATGGAGCGGGATTGTTACAAGGTCCAGTTTGATAGCCCTGATCTAGGTGTTGATATAATTAAGGTATGTATTTGTTATTTTTATTTTCTTCAACAATTATCAGTATACTTGTTACATTTTGTAGGCTAGACATTTAGAAATTAAGTATGCCGTCTATCTATGTGGCAGAAGAGGTCAGCTATTAGTTTTGCACTGTAGAAAGGAAGAATAAGCTTTCCTAGTCTGTAAACATGATTTACCCTTCCAATGTGGGTGAAGCTTTTGGTCCTTGACATACAAGGACTATGACCATGTTAAGCAGTTTCCATTGAAAAGTACTAATTTGGCGACAGCCTTCAGCAGATGTGATTTTAATACATACCAATTGCCTTTTTTTTAATTGGGCACGCAACCATTTGTGCACTTTTGCTATGTATTCCTATTAGTTATATTTCTATCATGAGAAGCACATGTACTTCCTTGATGTAGTCATTCAAGAATCTCAAGGTGAATGATATATTTTTATACCCAGAAATGCATAACTGAACTTATTCTTTTCCAGGACACTGATTGTATGCCTGTAAACTGGTTGGATAATCTGCCTGACGATCTCAAGAAGAGGAGCTCCCTCTCAAATAATGCACACCGCAAACCGGATTTTGAGCACATTCCGGAGCTTACTTCAAAGGAGAGCTGGGGTAATATCATGAATGACATTTCCGTACCCGAGTCGTCCAGTAGTCGACAGGTAACATCAGATGAACAGCATAAGGTTTTATTCTGTCCAAATTTATATTTTCTAAGGAGTGTAGTTATTAGTCAAAGTTGAATATGCAGTGCTTATATGTAAGTTAAAGCTAATATATACTCCTTTGGTCCTGAATTACTTGTCTTAGATTTGTCTAGATAAATCCAAGACAAGCAATTTGGGAAGGGGGTAATATTTATGATCATGGACATCAAATACTGCTTGGTCCTCGAACTGTTCTATAAAATCCAATTAATTGTGATTGTAGTAGTACTTCAGGGCTAGTTCTGATTAATCTATTTACCGACAGGCTTCATCTTCTGTGGGCGGTGAACTGCTACCCAGCAAGAGCACCACCATTTGTAGATCTACACTGCCACCATTCCACCCACTTCAGTCCGCCGCCGACAGTTTACAATCAAGGGGTCGCTCAAACAACAACAGTGGTCAGAGTGATGAACTGGATTCTCATGTTACTGCATTTGTCCAGAAATCGCTTAAACAAGCCAAACAGATGGTTGGTGAAGTCATGCAGGTAAGTTCAAGTCCTTGTGGCAACTCTCAACTTGTGTGCAGCCATGGTATCATTGTATTTTTCAACTCAATATGTCGTTGATTTCCGTTGCTCAGGCAAGCTATGGAAATGGTAATGAATCTGGGGAAGAAGCAACACCATGTATAAGCCTGGATTCTGAGTCTACTCTTGATGATGCCCAGCTTCCATCCACCCTGATAGAGAACTGTGTTGCTACAGTTATTGCAATCAAGGTAAAATGTCCACAGATCCCATCTTCTACCATATGATCTATGGTTACTATAGTTTATTTATATGTCGCTTCATCATCCTTGTCCAATTACGTGCAGGACCTGAGCGAGCATCGGCACCCGCCTGCCAAGATAGCAGGTGTGCTGGAGCGTGCTTTCACGATGCTGCGCCCAAGCTGTCCAGAGAACCTCGCGATCTACAGCGAGATAGAGAGCTACATGGCCGTCGTCAAGAGCCAGATACTAGCACTTGTGCCAACAACATCTGGCAACGCAGCAGCTCTGGCAATGTAGTCCCAGCCGCGGGAGGGCACACCCAGGGTCCTCCGGCGCGGCCCTTGGGTTCAAAAGGCGCCGGCCCTCGGGTTCAAAAGGTGATTCTGGGTGACTTTACCAAGACTTGTGACGGCAAATCAGGGCATCTTGAGTAGGCTCAGCTCTCTGCCCTGCCGACATTAGCTTAGAAATGCAGCGTTTTGAGTAGAAAACGTAGCATAGATGTGTTGCTGGACCAATTGTCCAGCTCGCTTGTAATCTCTGTGTATAGAATAAGCCCTTGAGGGTAGGTCTGCTTGGCTTGCAGACCTGAACAGTTGATTACTCACAGGAACAATAAGAGATACCTGTATTCCCTGTTTTTTTTTACCTCAATATACAAAATCGGACGGCTGAATTTTGTTATAACGGTGTCGCTAAGTCCTACTCACAGTAGGTAGTTGGCTGTTTGATTTTTTTAAAGTTTTTTTCTTACTTTTTATAAATGTTATTTGTAACTAAACATGATGGTGTGTTAAATCTTAGTCGACTGAGACTGAGACCTTGCACTATTTGCGTCTCAGTGTATGTGTACTGAAATTCAGAGCTATCCAGAGAAGTATCCGTAGTACCCAACAACATAAGAAAACTCAAGGACTCCGTATGTATATGTTCACTGCCTACCCAAACACTCAAGAAACTCGGTGTATATTTTACAATCTCTGTCTGCCTAATTCACTGTATATATAGAAACATATATTCTGTATTCCCTGTGCCTATTACACTTTACTAGTATCCAAAAATCTTGCAACTGGTAACAATAACGCTGTCATTCATGTTTCTATTCATCTGTGCTGTATATGAATGTACATTGATCATGTTAGTGCAGCAGCGCAGTCAGGCAGCCGCCTGTCATCTCCCTCCGTCCTGCTGCTGCAGCACGGTGAAGTGGAACTCAATCTGCAGCCGCCGGTGGGGCGCGCCGGCGTCGGCGCACCCGCTCTGCTCGATGTGCAGCTCCTCCCTCAGCGGGATGGCGGCCAGGAACCTCTTGATGAACTCCCCGCAGCACTCCTTCCCGGTGGCGACCACCACCTCCTCCTCCGGCCCCGACGACGGCGACGGCATGGCGCGCATCTCCGACGTGGCGTCGAACCTGAGCATGTATGCCTTGTCGCAGCCCTCGAAGAGCCGCTCGCCGAGCGTGTCGACGACGTGGTAGCAGTCGCTCTCGGCCTTGAGCACGAAGAAGTGGTCGTTCCAGCTGACGATGTACACGTCGGCGTGGCCCGGGGCGCGCTCGCCGGCGCCGGCGCTGATCTCGCGCCAGATGTCGTCGAACGACATGGCGCCCGACAGCGACGCGAAGCTCTCCGGCTGGAAGAAGCCGACGAAGGCCCTGTCGTGCTCCACGGCGATGGGCCGCGTCCGCGCCGCCAGCACCGTCTCCAGGTCGAAGTGCCGGTTGGGGAACTGCGCCATGTGCGCCTCGTCGTCGCAGAGCCGCCTCCACTCGGACGAGCCGTCGCGGATGAGCGCGTCCAGCTCCGCCCGGGTCGGCATCAGCGGGTGGTTTGCGTGGAGCGCCGCCGCCAGCACGGCCACCAGCGCCGTGCACGCGCTCTCGCCGCCGGCGCTGTCGTCGCGCTGGTCGATGGACGCGAAGAAGACCGGCGTCCGGAGCCTCGTCTCCGAGTCCCGGCTCGTGAACTCGCGCGCCTCCCAGCCATCATCGTCTCCTCCCACGCATTTGACCATGGGCATCTCCTGGGACAGCGACTCCCGGCTCCGCCGCCGCCACGGCAGGAACCGGCGCTTGGACGTCGACCCGGGCTCCGGGCTGGCGCCGCCGCTGGTGCTGGTGCTGGCGCTGCTCAGGCTGAGGGTGCTGCTGCTGCTGCTCATGCCACCTCCACTGCTGACGCTGCTGGTGTCCGAGTTGCGCTTGTTCCGGTACACCGCCACCCTGCCCTGCTTCTCGGCGAGGTCGAGCAGCTGCTTCAGGTCAAGGACCTCGTGGTACGTCGAGCCCCTGTGGATCTCCCTCATCGTCGGGACCGGCGGGGGGTTCGCCCTCGGCTTCTCCCTGAACGAGAAATTCCTCTCCACCTCCGCCGGCGCGCTCAGGTCCACCAGCTCCACGTTCACCTGCCGTTCGTTACAAGCACACAACTTTCAGAAACCAGGCCTCCATTGATGCATATATAAGCCAGAATACACGGGAGCACGGTAGGGTTCGGACTCCTGCCCTAGATCGGAACAAGCATGACATATACTGAAACCTAAACTAATACAGACTCGTAAATAATTGGCCGAGAATTGGAGAGGATGTGTGTGCGATGTAATCAAAGGACGTATATGTTTGGTTGCTTACATAGAGCATGGCATCGCTTGCCCACCCGTCCTTCCTGACCCTGATGGGGACAACCACCAGCTGCTGCAGAGGAGCCCCAACTTTGTGCTGCTGCTGCTGCAGCTGCATCTCCCAGCAGCACTCCTCCAGGCTGATCATGGCTGTCCCGATCTCGTCCAGCCTCACCAGGTCCTTGCCCCTCCCTTGTTCTTGGAATCCCTGCACCACAACAGCAAGCTATTCTACTTAGAGATTTGCCAGCTCCGACGACCAAAAGCCCACGCATACACAAAGAGAATAATACGGCCCCTAAAGAAAGCAGAGATGCCTTGATTCGGTTCGGCGCCATTGATTCCGCCGTAAGTTTCATGGTTCCTCTGCGTTTTTGCTTAGAAAAGAAGTTTCCTTTTTTTTTTTACTTCAAGAAGATGTCCTTGTAATAAACAGTTAATGGAGACTACCTAATTACTGTTATAACCTTTTTTGTGATGCACAAGTTTAGCCAACAACCGATTAACCGGAACGGAACAAAAAGGCGACACCACATTGAAACCAACCAACCAACGATCCAGGCACGCGCACATCAACACCGAAAGATACTACACAACACAACGCGCCATCCGTCCAACTATCAACCAAATGCATCTTTAACGTACACGAAAGCGATCTCCGGTGAGTACTGTTAAACCATAACACTCAAGCATAAATGGCATGACTCAACACCTCATGTCATAGATCATGCTATGCCACCTAAACACAAAAGCCTAACCACCAAAAGTCAAACATAATTGCCTGGCCAATTGGAGCGCCCGACCTACGTGGCCCCGTCCCACCCGGTGCTGCTCCGTTTCACAGTTTCAAACCTCGTGGTGGCATTATTATCACGCCTTTTTTGACGAAATCGCCCGACAGGGAAGTAGTAAAAAAGAAGAGAGGAGAACGCTTCTTGTTCAGCCCAGCACTAGTGCTAGGTTATGTCATGGATTTTGGAGCCATGTGGGTAAGGCAGCCATTGACTTCCCTCCCCCAAATGCTGAATTTCCTGACGGCTACTTGGCAAAAGGTATGTATGTATTGACCTGAGGCGTTGTAAACTAGGGTCGTCGTCACAGAGGCTTGCGGTTCACAAGAAATGCCATCCGCGCATTGGGCTTGCCCCGACGTGATGGTGATACATCATCAACGCTATCATTGGGGGAAAATAATGCGTGTGTAGTTTTTAAGATTGCAGGATTTGGACGCATTGGTAAAGCGTGCTTGCTTATGACAGAGCGTAAAGTAAAGTTAATTAGACTACGCCTTAAACAAACCGTGTTCGTTTGTTTGTCTGTATGTCTGCTGTTGATGACAGAGTTCTAGTAATTATCGTAGTGGTGGTAAATCTGTCGCGAAGGTAGAAATCGTCAATCGTGTGTTGTTTTTAGAATCGGCGGAAATCGTGTGTTGGTGTGAAAAATGTGCAGGAAAAACTGCGGATTTGGAAAGGAAATGGAGAGATTGTGTTAGAGGACTCTTGAGTAAGCTAGGCGATTGATTGATCTGATGGAGGTAAAATTGAGGAAGAAGCGGAGTGGCAGCGGCGGGGAGCACTCACGTATAGGACGGAGAAGAAGACGCCGCGCTCCGGCCGGCCGGCGCCGGGCTCGACGTCGACGCGGAAGCGGTTGGCGTCGGCGGCGGCGTCCCAGCGGACGGCGCCGTCGCCGCCGACGGGCTCGACGGCGGTGACCCCGCGGCCGCCGCGCCGGCCCGTGAGCATCTGCGAGAGCGCCCCGCCGGCGCCGGGCCACTTGACCTTGACGGCGGCCACGGCGGGGGCCGACCACGCCGCCGGCAGGCCCTCGAGCTTGGTCGGGCCGACCCGCACGCCCCGCCGCCGCGCCGGCGACCGCCTCACCACCATGCCGCCGCCCTCCACCTCCCCTCCCCTCCCTCGAGCGTCGGTCGGTCGGCCGGCCGGACGCGTCTGCCTGTCTGTGCGCGCGCGCGTGCGAGCGAGCGGGAGAGCGTGGTGCGCGTTGTCGCTGGCGCCGCTCCGAGCCGTTGGCTGGCCTGGGTGGGGGTTGGCTTTTATTAGCCAGCCCAGCCGCAGGCGATCCCGCCATGCGCTGGGCGCGCACGTGGGGCCGGGGTGGCAGCCGGGAAGATCTGATGTGGACGGGCCGTGGGCCCGGACTGCGCACTGCGACCAACCGCTCGCCATGGGCGCCGAACTCCTCTACTACTCATCACGCGCCAAACCGAGCCCGGCCCGACGCGGGAAGCCGCACATGCACGTTTTTCCTTGACAAAAACGATTTTTTTTTGCTCTCTCGATGATTGGGTTGGATTGGTGATTTCTTTTGGAGGCTTTTCCTATCATTGATGTTGTTGGTGGGAGTGTTTGCTTGGATTTGCTCCTGCCTTGCGAATCATGCACGATACGATTCTCCATCCCGCGCCGCATCATGCTGAATTATTGTGCGTAATGCGTGCTTTGGTGGGAGATTGGTGGTGGTTACAGTGCTTCTCCGCTACTAATCACCTGCAATTATATGGTGCTACATGGTACACTTCAGAAACCTAAGTAGTATATGTATTATTTATTATCAAAAATTCCAAATGTTGACCGATGGCTGATTTGTTGGTGCGTAGGTTATGTTTACGTGGAATTATTGCCGCTGTGGTATCTACAGCTATTCCACGTGATCGTAATCATTTATGTGAAAAACAAAATATGATTGTGATCTTGTAGTATGTGATCATTGGTGATTTGTTGTCATGTTAGATTATTGTGCGTGCTTTGGTGGAAGAATGTTAGTAGTTACAGGTAGCTCTGTAATCGCTTGCAATTATATATATAGCTTAATAATGTTCCATGAGATACTGCCGCTGTTTTTTCTACTTATTCTGCCTAAGGAGTAATGTTTCGATTGCCAAATTCAAACGTCGCCAATAATTATTTTGAAATAGGCTGTTTGTCTACTTCTGCCTAGGGCGTAATATTTTGACTATCAAATTCAAATGTCGGGCAATAACTATTGACAGGGCGTGCTCCCTCCTTTAGGCCGTGCATAGTGCGTGTTGTTTTTACTTGAAAATATGAATGTAAAAGCATCTACAGCCGGGCTCCTCAAATTAACCAGGCGGAGGCAGGACCACTGACCAGACAGGAGAGAGAAGCAAAAAGTTGACCGAACCGGACCTCTCTAAGCCTCCCTAAATGGCCGGGTTGTCCGGCACTTCTCATACTCGTCTCATAGGATTGGCCCATTATAGAGCATCTTTTTTCCTTCTGTATTACTCTTTTTCTTTTCTTTTTCTTCTCCATCAATCACATGCATGTTGTGACCAGACAGACAAATAGAAAGCCAAAACAGACACGCCCGGACGTTGACCGGGCGCGTTCGTGGACATTTGAGGAACCAAATTTGTAGCCCGATGCCCTAGCCGAGTTTACAGAGACATTATCAATGCCTATAGCACCAAATGCATCCCATGCGTAAATTTCTAAGGTGTATCTGCTCACAGTTAACCATGACCTTTAGCTACATGGCGCATTGTTGTATTGTACTCCCTCGTAAACAAATATAAGAATGTTTAGATCACTATTTTTTAGCAATCTAAACGCTGAGGGAGTACTTATGAACCAGACCGATTCTCGGGCAGAAGACGACACGCCCGCAGGAAAGTCAATCCTTGAACACATGGCCATCATCGCCCATACACCAAACAATAATAATGAAATAAAAGTCAATTCCTGAACATGGTTATAACAAACAGCCTGCTGCAGCACCGGCGCTCGGTCAGAGGAGGCACACAGGTAACCGGATCCAGGATCCGGCCGGCCGGTGGGGCGGTGGGCACACAATCGATCGACCGTGTGCGCTGTAGGCGCATGTGTACAGCTAGCCCGCGACCACCCCGCGAACGCGGAGCCGCTCGTTCCCACCACACGGGCCTAGCCAGAGCAAATACAGCGTCGGTTGGCTTGTCGGGGTCCCGGTGGTTGCCCGGCTCCATTCATCGCGCTACGCTCCGACGGCCCCGTAGCATACACTCATATACACGCGCATACACTCACCCCTATGAACACACACACGCACATTCTACCCCCATGAGCACCTCCGAAAAACTGAGCCGACATATCATCTTGAGATTTACAAAGTCATCGTAGGCGCCTCGTCGTCGACGGAAACGTCTCCTTTCACTGAAAGCGCATCGCCGGAAATCTTAAAATAAATTCAGTAATAATGTGAGCATCAGGATTTGAACACTGGTGGTGCTGTTCTTTGCCTCGCCTCCGACACCCCGTACCGTCCGCGCTCAGTGGCCACGATCTTCTCGTTCGTACGTACCAGGTACTGCGTGTAACAGGTGAGTGAAATCGCCTGCACCGGCCGTGGGCGTGCGCGTGATTGACGCACCACCGTTCGTATGTACGTGCGTACGGCCGGCCGGTAAGAGAAACAAACCCGGGTTGATTATTGTGGTATTATCATTCTGGTCTGACCGGACCGGACCGGACCTCCTGGCTGGTTAGCAGACTACCGGGGCTGCCGTATGGTATGGTCAGATCGGAGCCGTGGCACGGACGGCGTACGTTTTTGCTAGTAAGACTGACTATGCTGCTCAATTGACTATGCTGATTACAGAAAAGAACTATGCTGGTCAATTGGGTAGCCGCACGTCATGCGCGGAACGGAACTTGTCAAGATTACAGAGGTGCTAGTACCGTATTATGTGTGCTACTCGGCGCGATTGACTGTGCGGATCTTCACTGCCGAATTACGTAGTACGTGCGTGTATCTTCTGGGTTGGGCACACCTTCGTCCGTTTCGTACTGTCGCGTTCCAAGATGTTTGACCAGTGGCCGGCGTCTTCTCACTGCACCGGCCAATAAAACACGACATATTTTTTTTTCTGGAAAAACTTTCAATCTATTCATTTTCAATCATGGTAGTACAACGAACACTAGAAATAATAAAAATTACATCCAGATCCGTAAACCACCTAGCGACGACTACAAGCACTGAAGCGAGCCGAAGGTGCGCCGCTGTCATCGCCCCTGCCTCGCCGGAGCCGGGCAAATCTTGTTGTAGTAGACAGTCAGGAAGTCGTCGTGCTAAGGTCCCATAGAACCAACGCACCAAAACAGCAACCGCCGCAGATGAAGAGTGTAGATCAAAAGGATCCAACTTGAAAACACACGAACGAAGACTAACGGCGAACATATCCGAGCAAATCCACCAAAAGCAGATCCACCGGAGACACAACTCCATACGTCCACCGACGATGCAGCAGATTTAGAATAGCTAATGGACATGCAGAACTTTCTTTCTTCTTTTAACACGGTACAAAACTCAGATGGTCACATATACACATACATTTACCACTATGAACGCCACACTCACACCCTATTGTTGGGGAACGTTGCAGAAAATTAAAATTTTTCCTACGGTTTCACCAAGATCCATCTATGAGTTCATCTAGCAACGAGTATTCAGATTAGATAGCATCTACATACCACTTTGTAGATCGCAACGGAAGCGTTCGAGTGAACGTGGATGAGGTAGTCGTACTTGCCGTGATCCAATTCACCGATGATCTAGTACCGAACGGACGGCACCTCCGTGTTCAACACACGTACGGGACGGGAGACGTCTCCTCCTTCTTGATCCAGCAAGGGGGAAGGAGAGGTTGAGGAAGATCCAGCACGACGGTGTGGTGGTGGATGCAGCAGAACTCCGGCAGGGCTTCGCTAAGCAACTACGGGAGGAGGAGGAGGTGTTGCAGGGAGGAGGGAGGAGCCAGGGCATATGGTGCGCTGCCCCCCACCCCTGCCCCCCTTTATATAGGTGCATTAGAGGGGGGAGGGCGCAGCCTTGCCCCTTCCTCCAAGGAAGGGGTGCGGCCAAGAGGGGGGGAGGAGTCCATCCTCCCCAAGGCACCTCGGAGGTGCCTTCCCCCCTTTGGACTCTTCCTCCTCCAAGTTTCCTTGGCGCATGGGCCCTTGGGGCTGGTTCCCCTTGGCCCAAGTGGGCCAAGGCGCACCCCCTAAGGCCCATGTGGCCCCCCAAGGCAGGTGGCCCCACCTGGTGGACCCCGGGACCCCTCCGGTGGTCCCGGTACAATACCGATAACACCGAAACTTGTCCCGATGGCCAAAATAGCACTTCCTATATATAATTCTTTACCTCCGGACCATTCCGGAACTCCTCGTGACGTCCGGGATCTCATCCGGGACTCCGAACAACATTCGGGTTACTGCACATACATATCTTCACAACCCTAGCGTCACCGAACCTTAAGTGTGTAGACCCTACGGGTTCGGGAGACATGCAGACATGACCGAGACGGCTCTCGGGCAATAACCAACAGCGGGATCTGGATACCCATGTTGGCTCCCACATGCTCCACGATGATCTCATCGGATGAACCACGATGTCAAGGATTCAATTAATCCCGTATACGATTCCCTTTGTCAATCGGTATTTTACTTGCCCGAGATTCGATCGTCGGTATACCAATACCTCATTCAATCTCGTTACCGGCAAGTCACTTTTCTCGTTACCGTAATGCATGATCCCGTGATCATACACTTTGATCACATTGAGCTCATTGTGATGATGCATTACCGAGAGGGCCCGGTGATACCTCTCCGTCAAGCGGAGTGACAAATTCCAGTCTCGATCCATGTCAAATCAACAGACACTTTCAGAGATACCCGTAGCATACCTTTATAGTCACCCAGTTACGTTGTGACGTTTGGCATACCCAAAGCACTCCTACGGTATCCGGGAGTTACACGATCTCATGGTCTAAGGAAAGGATACTTGACATTGGAAAACTCTAGCAAACGAACTATGCGATCTTTATGCTATGTTTAGGATTGGGTCTTGTCCATCACATCATTCTCCTAATGATGTGATCCCGTTATCGATGACATCCAATGTCCATAGTCAGGAAACCATGACTATCTGTCGATCAACGAGCTAGTCAACTAGAGGCTCACTAGGGACATATTGTTGTCTGTTATTCACACATGTATTACGATTTCCGGATAACACAATTATAGCACGAATAAAGACAATTATCATGAATAAGAAAATATAATAATAATGCTTTTATTATTGCCTCTAGGGCATATTTCCTACCAAACTTACGGCAAGGTTTACATCAGGTCTGGTACACAGCATGGCATACATAATAGAACCTATGGCTGAGGCATAGGGGATGACGCTCATCTCTTCTATTTCTTCTGCCGTGGTCGGACATTGAGCTGAGCTCAATTTCACACCTTGTAACACAGGTAAGAACCCCTTCTTAGATTGATCCATATTGAACTTCTTCAATATCTTATCAAGGTATGTGCTTTGTGAAAGACCTATGAGGCGTCTCGATCTATCTCTATAGATCTTGATGCCTAATATATAAGCAGCTTCTCCAAGGTCCTTCATTGAAAAACTCTTATTCAAGTAGGCCTTGATGCTGTCCAAGAGTTCTATATCATTTCCCATCAAAAGTATGTCGTCTACATATAATATGAGAAATGCTACAGAGCTCCCACTCACTTTCTTGTAAACACAGGCTTCTCCATAAGTCTGTGTAAACCCAAACGCTTTGATCATCTCATCAAAGCGAATGTTCCAACTCCGAGATGCTTGCACCAGCCCATAAATCGAGCGTTGGAGCTTGCACACCTTGTCAGCATTCTTAGGATCGACAAAACCTTCCGGCTGCATCATATACAATTCTTCCTTAAGGAAACCATTAAGGAATGCCGTTTTGACGTCCATTTGCCATATCTCATAATCATAGTATGCGGCAATTGCTAACATGATTCGGACGGACTTCAGCTTCGCTACCGGTGAGAAAGTCTCATCGTAGTCAATTCCTTGAACTTGTCGATAACCCTTAGCGACAAGCCGAGCTTTATAGATGGTCACATTACCATCCGCGTCTGTCTTCTTCTTAAAGATCCATTTATTTTCTATGGCTCGCCGTTCAACGGGCAAGTCAGTCAAAGTCCATACTTCGTTTTCATACATGGATCCTATCTCGGATTTCATGGCTTCCAGCCATTTGTCGGAATCCGGGCCCGCCATTGCTTCCTCATAGTTCGAAGGTTCACCGTTGTCTAACAACATGATTTCCAAGACAGGGTTGCCGTACCACTCTGGTGCGGAACGTGTCCTTGTGGACCTTCGAATTTCAGTAGCAGCTTGATCAGAAGCATCTTGATCATCATCATTAATTTCCTCTCTAGTCGGTGCAGGCACCTCAGAAACGTTTTCTTGAGTTTCGCCATTTTCCGGTTCAAGAGGTAACACTTCATCAAGTTCTACTTTCCTCCCACTTACTTCTTTCGAGAGAAACTCTTTCTCTAGAAAGGATCCATTCTTGGCAAAAAAGATCTTGCCTTCGGATCTGAGGTAGAAGGTATACCCAACAGTTTCTTTTGGGTATCCTATGAAGACGCATTTTTCCGATTTGGGTTCGAGCTTTTCAGGTTGAAGTTTCTTGACATAAGCATCGCATCCCCAAACTTTTAGAAACGACAGCTTAGGTTTCTTCCCAAACCATAATTCATACGGTGTCGTCTCAACGGATTTCGACGGAGCCCTATTTAAAGTGAATGCGGCAGTCTCTAAAGCATAGCCCCAAAAAGATAGCGGTAAGTCGGTAAGAGACATCATAGATCGCACCATATCTAATAGAGTGCGATTACGACGTTCGGACACACCATTACGCTGAGGTGTTCCAGGCGGCGTGAGTTGTGAAACTATTCCACATTTTCTTAAGTGCGTGCCAAATTCGTGACTCAAGTATTCTCCTCCACGATCTGATCGTAGAAACTTGATCTTTCTATCACGTTGATTTTCAACCTCACTCTGAAATTCCTTGAACTTTTCAAAGGTCTTAGACTTGTGTTTCATTAAGTAGATATACCCATATCTACTCAAGTCATCAGTGAGGGTGAGAACATAACGATAGCCACCGCGAGCCTCAACACTCATTGGACCGCACACATCAATATGTATGATTTCCAATAAGTTGGTTGCTCGCTCCATTGTTCCTGAGAACGGAGTCTTGGTCATTTTACCCATGAGGCATGGTTCGCACGTGTCAAATGATTCATAATCAAGAGACTCTAAAAGTCCATCTGCATGGAGCTTCTTCATGCGTTTGACACCTATGTGACCAAGGCGGCAGTGCCACAAATATGTGGGACTATTGTTATCAACTTTAACTCTTTTGGTATTCACACTATGAATATGTGTATCATCACGTACGAGATTCATTAAGAATAAACCATTAACCATCGGAGCATGACCATAAAACATATCTCTCATATAAATAGAACAACCATTATTCTCGGATTTAAATGAGTAGCCATCTCGAATTAAGCGAGATCCAGATACAATGTTCATGCTCAACCTTGGCACTAAATAACAATTATTGAGGTTTAAAACTAATCCCGTAGGTAAATGCAGAGGCAGCGTGCCGACGGCGATCACATCGACCTTGGAACCATTCCCGACACGCATCGTCACCTCGTCCCTCGCCAGTCTCCGTTTATTCCGCAGCTCCTGCTTTGAGTTACAAATATGAGCAACTGCACCGGTATCAAATACCCAAGAGCTACTACGAGTACTGGTAAGGTACACATCAATTACATGTATATCACATATACCTTTGGTTTTGCCGGCCTTCTTGTCCGCTAAGTATTTGGGGCAGTTCCGCTTCCAGTGACCACTTCCCTTGCAATAAAAGCACTCAGTTTCGGGCTTGGGTCCATTCTTTGGCTTCTTCCCGGCAACTTGCTTACCGGGCGCGGCAATATCCTTGCCGTCCTTCTTGAAGTTCTTTTTACCCTTGCCCTTCTTGAACTTAGTGGTTTTATTCACCATCAACACTTGATGCTCCTTCTTGATTTCTACCTCTGCTGATTTCAGCATAGCATATACCTCAGGAATGGTCTTTACCATCCCCTGCATATTGTAGTTCATCACAAAGCTCTTGTAGCTAGGTGGAAGCGACTGGAGGATTCTGTCAATGACCGCTTCATCCGGGAGATTAACTTCCAGTTGAGTCAAGCGGTTGTGCAACCCAGACATTTTGAGTATGTGCTCACTGACAGAGCCATTTTCCTCCATCTTACAGCTAAAGAATTTGTCGGAGACTTCATATCTCTCGACCCGGGCATGAGCTTGGAAAACCATTTTCAGCTCTTCGAACATCTCATATGCACCATGTCTCTCAAAACGCTTTTGGAGTCCCGGCTCTAAGCTGTAAAGCATGCCGCACTGAACGAGGGAGTAATCATCGCAGCGTGACTGCCAAGCGTTCATAACGTCTTGTTCTGCAGGGAGAATAGGTGCGTCACCCAGCGGTGCTCTTAGGACATAATCTTTCTTGGCAGCTATGAGGATAATCCTCAGGTTCCGGACCCAGTCCGTATAGTTGCTACCATTGTCTTTCAGCTTGGTTTTCTCTAGGAACGCGTTGAAGTTGAGGACTACGTTGGCCATTTGATCTACAAGACATATTGTAAATATTTAGACTAAGTTCATGATAATAAAGTCCATTTAATCAAATTATTTAATGAACTCCCACTTAGATAGACATCCCTCTATTAGTCATCTAAGTATTACATGATCCGAGTCAACTAGGCCGTGTCCGATCATCACGTGAGACGGATTAGTCAACATCGGTGAACATCTTCATGTTGATCGTATCTTCTATACGACTCATGCTCGACCTTTCGGTCTTCTGTGTTCCGAGGCCATGTCTGTACATGCTAGGCTCGTCAAGTCAACCTAAGTGTTTTGCGTGTGTAAATCTGTCTTACACCCGTTGTATGTGAACGTAAGGACCTATCACACCCGATCATCACGTGGTGCTTCGGAACGACGAACCTTAGCAACGATGCACAGTTAGGGTGAACACTTTCTTGAAATTATTATGAGGGATCATCTTATTTACTACCGTCGTTCTAAGTAAACAAGATGCAAAACATGATAAACATCACATGCAATCAAATAATAAACGTGACATGATATGGCCAATATCACATAGCTCCTTCGATCTCCATCTTGGGGCTCCATGATCATCTTGTCACCGGCTTGACACCATGATCTTCATCATCATGATCTTCATCATCGTGTCTCCATGAAGTTGCTCGCCAACTATTACTTCTACTACTATGGCTAACGCGTTTAGCAATAAAGTAAAGTAACTTACATGGCGATTCTCAATGACACGCAGGTCATACAAAAAATAAAGACAACTCCTATGGCTCCTGCCGGTTGTCATACTCATCGACATGCAAGTCGTGATTCCTATTACAATAGCATGAACATCTCATATATCACATATAGATCATTCATCATACATCACAACTTTGGCCATATCATATCACAAAGCACTTGCTGCAAAAACAAGTTAGACGTCCTCTAATTGTTGTTGCAAGTTTTACGTGGCTGAATTAGGGTTCTAGAAAGAACGTTTTCTTACCTACGTTCAAACCACAACGTGATTTGTCAATCTTTATTTACCCTTCATAAGGACCCTGTTCATCGAATCCGATCCAACTAAAGCAGGAGAGACAGACACCCGCCAGCCACCTTATGCAACTAGTGCATGTTAGTCGGTGGAACCGGTCTCACGTAAGCGTACGTGTAAGGTGGGTCCGGGCCGCTTCATCCCACAATACCGCTGAATCAAGATTGACTAGTAACGGCAAGAAGAATTGACAACATCTACGCCCACAACAAATTGTGTTCTACTCGCACAAGAAGAACTATGCATAGACCTAGCTCTGATACCACTGTTGGGGAACGTTGCAGAAAATTAAAATTTTTCCTACGGTTTCACCAAGATCCATCTATGAGTTCATCTAGCAACGAGTATTCAGATTAGATAGCATCTACATACCACTTTGTAGATCGCAACGGAAGCGTTCGAGTGAACGTGGATGAGGTAGTCGTACTTGTCGTGATCCAATTCACCGATGATCTAGTACCGAACGGACGGCACCTCCGCGTTCAACACACGTACGGGACGGGAGACGTCTCCTCCTTCTTGATCCAGCAAGGGGGAAGGAGAGGTTGAGGAAGATCCAGCACGACGGTGTGGTGGTGGATGCAGCAGAACTCCGGCAGGGCTTCGCTAAGCAACTACGGGAGGAGGAGGAGGTGTTGCAGGAAGGAGGGAGGAGCCAGGGCATATGGTGCGCTGCCCCCACCCCTGCCCCCCTTTATATAGGTGCATTAGAGGGGGGAGGGCGCAGCCTTGCCCCTTCCTCCAAGGAAGGGGTGCGGCCAAGAGGGGGGGAGGAGTCCATCCTCCCCAAGGCACCTCGGAGGTGCCTTCCCCCCTTTGGACTCTCCCTCCTCCAAGTTTCCTTGGCGCATGGGCCCTTGGGGCTGGTTCCCCTTGGCCCAAGTGGGCCAAGGCGCACCCCCTAAGGCCCATGTGGCCCCCCAAGGCAGGTGGCCCCACCTGGTGGACCCCGGGACCCCTCCGGTGGTCCCGGTACAATACCGATAACACCGAAACTTGTCCCGATGGCCAAAATAGCACTTCCTATATATAATTCTTTACCTCCGGACCATTCCGGAACTCCTCGTGACGTCCGGGATCTCATCCGGGACTCCGAACAACATTCGGGTTACTGCACATACATATCTTCACAACCCTAGCGTCACCGAACCTTAAGTGTGTAGACCCTACGGGTTCGGGAGACATGCAGACATGACCGAGACGGCTCTCGGGCAATAACCAACAGCGGGATCTGGATACCCATGTTGGCTCCCACATGCTCCACGATGATCTCATCGGATGAACCACGATGTCAAGGATTCAATTAATCCCGTATACGATTCCCTTTGTCAATCGGTATTTTACTTGCCCGAGATTCGATCGTCGGTATACCAATACCTCGTTCAATCTCGTTACCGGCAAGTCACTTTTCTCGTTACCGTAATGCATGATCCCGTGATCATACACTTTGATCACATTGAGCTCATTGTGATGATGCATTACCGAGAGGGCCCGGTGATACCTCTCCGTCAAGCGGAGTGACAAATTCCAGTCTCGATCCATGTCAACCCAACAGACACTTTCAGAGATACCCGTAGCATACCTTTATAGTCACCCAGTTACGTTGTGACGTTTGGCATACCCAAAGCACTCCTACGGTATCCGGGAGTTACACGATCTCATGGTCTAAGGAAAGGATACTTGACATTGGAAAACTCTAGCAAACGAACTATGCGATCTTTATGCTATGTTTAGGATTGGGTCTTGTCCATCACATCATTCTCCTAATGATGTGATCCCGTTATCGATGACATCCAATGTCCATAGTCAGGAAACCATGACTATCTGTCGATCAACGAGCTAGTCAACTAGAGGCTCACTAGGGACATATTGTTGTCTGTTATTCACACATGTATTACGATTTCCGGATAACACAATTATAGCACGAATAAAGACAATTATCATGAATAAGGAAATATAATAATAATGCTTTTATTATTGCCTCTAGGGCATATTTCCAACACCTATCCCAATGAAAGCCTCTGGGATACTGGGCCGGCACGACATCTTCAGATTGACAAAGTCGCCATAGGTGTCTCGTAGTCGATGAAAACTTTTCCTCCCATTGAATGAACATCGCCAGGATGCCTGAAACAAATCTCGGAAAATGCAAACACCATGCCTAGTCTAGGACTTGAACCATGGTGGGTTGATTACACCTTGCTACTCGCTGCAGCGTAGTCGAACCACCTTCTCTTTCCCCGCGGTTCATTCGAATGAACTGTCATGTCTTAGTTGCAGCGGCACCTCCAAAATATATGCACGGTGCGAGGCTTCTATCACCCGTTTGAAGCGTGGTGGCTAGGTTTTTTGAAAATTTTGAAATGATCTTCTTGGGGAGATTATTGCACTTTCCAAGGTATGATTCCAAAAGATGTCAGGATGCTGGGAGAGGGGATTCCCCTCTTAGCCTGGAATAGTGCGTCCAGGGGTAGTGGGAGCCCAGTGTCCTGGCAGGTCCAATCCTTTCGTGGTGGCCAGGTCGGTTTATCTTTGCCATGTCCTTTTGGATCATGCTCCCTTCACGCAGTTTACGTCTCTTTTGTGAGCCACACCATGTGTGTTGGCGGGTCTCGTGTGGAACTCGATCTCTATGAGGAGCAGCTTTGGCATTCTGTCCTTGGCAACCTGGTTGTGTCGTGCTCATTCAGGTTCTAGGGTGAACCACTTTGCGTGTTGATGATGCGGCGTCCTTCAATACGAGACGAGAAGGCAGGTGTGTTTTTTGGGGCTGAGATGAATGACATTGTGTCGAGGTTATTCTATACATGAATGGGCAAGGCCTCGTTTCTTCTCACGATTGTGTCTTTCCCAAGGCCTCGTTTCTTCTCACGATTGTGTCTTTCCCAAGGTTATAAGGATTTATTGGAATATGATGTGGTGGTGGACGTTGACCTCGTTGGATGCATGTTTTTTTCTTAAGCTTGGTTGTAATTCGTTTGGCCCATGGGCTATTCTGTTTGCACCTTGTAACAGCCGCCTATTTCAACTCTTAGGTTATTCGATATGCAAAGACCTTGTTAATCACTGCACCAGCGATATGAAAAGCAGGCATTCTTCTTCAGTTGATGTACCAACACCTCACTACTACTTAATTAGTGAAAGATAGTTGGGCTATTTTCAATTCTCCATCGAGAGGCGGGCAACTATCTCTTTTAACACTAGACTTCAGATCGACTTTCTGCTGGTTTTCTTCTCAGTCTCCTCAACTAGCCGCCTGGGGTTTTATGACATGTGTTTCCTTGTTCTTGTCTTTATAAGGCGTTGATTGTTGTAATCCTGGCCAGTTGACGGGCTCACCTTGTGTATTCGTTAGAAAGAAGTATTTTGACAACGTGGACCGTGAAACATGACCATCAACCAATACATCCTTGTATGAATAAAATATTTTATGAAATTTGACAACTATGTTACATGCTTTGCAATTTGTAATCAACACAAAAGACCATTCAAAGAACATTATTGAGTAAATAATCAATACCATTTCAAAAATCCGGCCCCTAATCCTAGACGACCGCCTTCGTGATTGTACACAGAAAGATATAGCAAAAAAAAAATGATCCCGAGCAGTTTACGAGCATGAGCTAGCAGGAAGTTGTGTTCTTTACTCCCTCTGTCTTATAATATAAGAACGTTTTTGATACTAGTGTAGTGCCAAATACGTTCTTATATTATGGGACGAAGGGAGTAATAGAGATGCTTGCAGGGTGATGGATGATCGTACTACACATTTGTTGGAGGATACTTGGCTAGGGATACACATTTGTTAAAGGAGCACGCTACCTATAGCGGCCTAGCGTTTACTTGCCGGGAAAACATGTACACGTGCGTGTGCACACATTGCAGATCAAAATGGACGGGTCACGTGTGTGTCTCCGAGATGCAAGTTAAAATCAGAATGTCACTTTGCGGTCATTTCGCGTGTGGTGATCTCACGAGGACGCCAAATGAACTCGCGTGGAGACCAGATCGGGACCGTGGGCACGAAGAAACAGGGCAGCCAGGATGCTTTTACTAGAAGCCATACGCACACGTGGAGTCTACTTTGCAATGAAGGAAGGTAACGACGACCGACGACGACGACGACGACACGGTCCGAATTCCTCAACGGTCACGCGCGCTGGTGCTTCAGACGCAAGCAGATCGCTTTACGGCGAGGCAGGTAGTTTCTTTCTTCCGGCCGTGGATAAAAACGAAGGCTTCCGGCTAAGCCAGCCACGCACGGGATTACTTGTAGAATAGACTAGATAGCTAGCTTGCCGTGGTTGACATGGTGACCACGGCCACGGCCACGAGGAGCTCGAGAAAGCGTGCCGGGTTTCCTGCACGCGGCAACGGCAGGTCAGGTCCGCGACGCCACGCCACGCCGGCGCGCGCGCCCGGGGACGGTTATCACGGTCGATGCTTCGCCGCCACGCATGCACGCACGACCGTCATTACACAGGCCAGAGTATATCTCGACGAGCCTTTCCGGATCAGGGGGCCAAACTTTTGAACTGCCGTCATGCTCATGCATGTGGCGGCCGAGTCGAGTATGGTAATAACGTGCTGCGACGAGGAGCGCACGGTTCGGCCGGCGTCGTCTTGATCTGGATGATGGGCTCGAGCGGTCGCACGTTTCGACCTGAATGAACTCGTGGACCGATGATGCCTTTGTGGAGCAGAGGTTTGGCAGGGCGTGACGCACGCGCGCGTTCCGCTCGTTTTCTTTCTCTCTTCGGGGGCCGATGCCAAAGGCGTTTTTATTAAGGGGGCGATTAGTGGCCCGCTGCTGGGAAAATGATTTTTCGGCAGGCCGTTTTGGTTTTGTAATCATGGAATGATGGAATGGAAGTCCTGCTGGGTGTCGGTGATGATGGGCAGTAGCTTCTGTCGGTTCGGCTGATCTCGTCGCTACTAGTATGTTATGTTAGTCAGAAGACGTCGTGTCGTCGTCCTGCCCGTTTGCGTGTCTGATGCTCTGTTTCCGTCTCGTGATAACATCTGTGTTCTGTTCCCTGGTTTCTTTATTCCCTGGGCCTCGTCAAGTCGTGATAGCATCTGCATTCTGTTCCTTGTAAGTTTTCTTTTTTTTTTGCGCGGGAAAAGGCTTGTAAGTTAACACAACCGACGACACTGCCATCTTGGAACAGAGTTTCGGCGGGGCCTCGTGTACCCAAGACCGGTCATATAAAGAGGCGACAAGTTCATATTGAGACTCTGCTAGGATGGTGTTTTAACTCGACTTCTAAGCTCCAATGTCATTTACCTTTTTTTTTGGGAAGAAAAAAGTCAATCTATTCTTCATCTGACATGGCAGTACAAAGAGTAGTGAAACTCATAAAAATTGTATTCATGTCTCAAGACCATCTAGCGACGACTATAAGCACCAAAACAAGCCAAGGAGATAATTTTATTTTATCAATAGGGATATTTTTAAGATAACCCCATCAATCTTCAAGTCTTGCTATTAGAGTAAAAAAATATGCATGCGTTTTGAGGCAATGATGCTAGACCTACATAATCTATCTACGTTAATGTCCTTTCTAAACTAATCACCCCCATGATTTTCATGGTGTGGGCCTGGGCCTCATTTTCGTCCAAGTCAGCCATTACGTACGTAGGTGTAGCAAAGTCCCTTTGTGAGGTCTATGCCTACACCATGACTCTAATAAAGTAAAAAAATGATTTATTGGTCCCCTTCGTATTTAGTGCCAAATGTTGGCTATATATTTAACAAACAAAATGTTAATGCATTAGCCAAAATTTGACACAAATACAAAAGGGACCAATAAACCAGGACGGAGGTAGTAGCAAAAAAATAGTTTAAAAAGTGAATTTATCTTTTTTACCACGAGCTCCTCGGAATCGGAACCGGACCAAATTTTGCACGCACATGAGCATCTTGCACTCCAAAGAAATAAAATCATAATTCCTTATTTTTGCGATATACTGTTCATCAACGGGAGCATCTAAGCTCGGGAGCCAATACGCCGCGCTAAAAACAGAGTCCTTGTTTGGCAGCACAAAACAGCATCTCCCACGATCAAATTTAGCATTTTCTTGGCTCGTTTCCACTGTGTCGGCGGCTCCATGCGATGCATGAACTCTTTTTTTTTTTCGAGGGAAGCGATGCATGAACTCGCAGGACTCCAAATCACCGGGAGAGAGACTGAGAGAGAACCGTATCTCATAATTGGAGCTGGAGTACCTTTTTCTATATTTATTATATTTTAAAACAGAAAGAAACCAAAAACTGGAGTTCGTTTTTGTAAGAGTGATACTATAACCACTACGTGATGCGTACATGCGCTCGCCGTGCGGTCCGTCCCCGGTCCACGACGACGGGTGCGGCCGATGATGATGATTTTTTTTTTTGAAGTTTGATGATGATGATGATGAGAGACTCTCCGATGGCAACGGGCCGCGATACACGAGGGAGGGGCTGGGCCGTGACAGGCAGGGGAAGATGGCTGACGACGCATCATCGTCGCGCCTCGTATTCTAGTCCGTTTGCCTCGTCCTTTTCGAATCCCGCTCGCGCTTCCCCTCAAAAAAAAAAAAAAAAGGAATCCCGCTCGCGCTCATGGACGGAGCCGAGCGCCGATCGGCCACGCACGTACCGGTATGTGTATGCCCCAACAACCGACGGCGACGCTGCGCCCCCCGCCCTGCCCGTGACGTCTAGCGCCGTCCCGGCCGATCGATCGCACCGGCGGACGCGCGCCTCCGTGGCTTTGGGATGGGTGAAATGCTCCGCATATTATATTTTGTCTCAAGTCAAATTTTATAAATTTTAATAGAGGCTTTAGAGAAAAACATTAACGTATAGAATATATCAAATCAATACCAGTACCAGTATATTCATCGTTGAATATATTTTCACCTCATATACCTTTTCTCATGAATGTTCATATTATTTTTCATATAAACTTGGTCATAAAGTTTGACTTCGGTCAAAATTAATATGCGGATTAGTTAGATACAAATAGAAAGAGTACACCGAAGGTTACTGAATCTGCGTGTGTTAGCTGAATTTTGGAATATCGTCATCATGGTGCCACAATCGACGTCGATAGTCGCTGGATATGGTTGGGCGACTAGGGGTTGACCAGGCATACGGTTCAACCCTTTGATCAGCTTTCGGGTGATAGCTGGTGAATACGCTTCTTTTTTATTCTTTTTGCAAAATTCTAGCCTTGGCCCCTAAAGCGCCAGCCTTCGCTTGCCTCGTTTTTCTCATGGGTGTGTGTCGGATTTCGGGTTCCGGCAGACCCTTAAGGTTCGAATTCTGGGGTGCGCGCGGAGATTGCGCCCTCTACCTCTCCGTCTCGAAAAGATCTAACTACCGAAAAAACAACACAAAAGACACAGAGTTTATACTGGTTCGGGCCACCGATGTGGTGTAATACCCTACTCCAGTGTGGTGGGTGGATTGCCTCTTGGGCTGATGATGATGAACAGTACAAGGAAGAACGGCCTCGCGAGGGCCTGTTCTAGCTGGGACGATGAACTGCTAGAGGAGTTCAGCCGCCCTTCTCTCTCTCTGTGTGTGTGTTTGTGCCTGTTCCGTCCAATTCTCCTCCCTCTACCATGGGGTGGCTAGTCCTATTTATAGGCAAAGGCCCTGGGCCTCTTTCCAAGTATTGAGCGGGAAGGGCGCCAATAATTGGCCAATTTGAAGGGGAACACCCAGTACATTTATCCTGACTAAAGTTGGTCCTCGCCTGCCAAAGGCCCTGTGATGACGCTGTTCTGGGCTCCACGATGACCTCCTTCCCACCGTTGGACTGGTCTTGGTCTCGTTGCACCGAAATGGATGCATTTGCTTGATCCTCTCGCCTGCACTTGCCCCCTTTGCACCAAAGAGGAAAGGGAGGACACTGCGCGGGCTGGCGCCCGCCTAGCGCCCTTGGTCGTCATGGTTTGCGTCATGGGCACCTCATGAGGTACCCTGCCTTGATCTCTCCGCCTCCTCGTGAGCCAGCCTGATGAGGCCGCGCCTGAGAAAGTACCGTGTCGTCCGCCCCGCGAGGCTTAGCCCCTCGCGAGGGTCTTGGGTCTTGTGTTGGCGAAGATGGGCCATGCTGGGCCCCTTTCGAGCCACGCCGCAGGCCGCAAGCAGGCAAGTCTGGGGACGCCCGTTCCCAGAACGCCGACAGTAGCCCCCGGGCCCAAGGCGCGCCCGGACTTGGCCGTGCCGAGAGGCGAAAGGGCAAGGGCGAAGCACCGCGGGCCCTAACAGTCTGCGGCCTTGGGCGCCGCGTGGCGGTTGATTGGACGTGAGCACCTCCGCTTCCCCACGACGCCTCGAGGATCGCGCGGATTGGACAAGTCCCTGCATGCAAATCGTGTCATGATTATCTGTGATCGTGGAGGCCGACGGTTGGCCTTCGCGTGCCCTTCCAGTCCATCTCTCCTTGCTTTCTCCTTCGCCTTGATTCTTGCTCCGCCTTGCCATGATGGCTCCGATCCGCCGGTTCTCTGCAGCGGAGAAGGGAAAGACTCCTCGAGAGGGACCAGACCCGCTCTCGCAGAAGAAGCGGCCTGCCTTTTGCGCCCGAGACGAGGAAGACCGCCTGGTGGTGTCGAGGCCTTGGTACGAGCGGCCTCCGCCGGGGTTCCCGCTTCCCTTGTATGCCCACGTCGAGGGCCTCGAAGGGGGCGATGCCGATCCCCGAGGCCGACGCCGTCGCCGGCGCCGACGGGTCACGAAGGTGTGGGTCGTTCCTCCTGGAGTCCACGCCGAGGGCTCCTCCCGCGAGCTCGTGCTTCACGCCGCCATGCCTCCGCGAATTTGGATTCGCTTTCCTCTCTTTTTCGCCTCCGTCTTCCCGCAGGGGAGACTCCTGGAGTTATGGCTGCAGCACGCCAACTGCAGTACCCCCGCGACCGAGGCAGAGGTCGCGGTCCTTGCCTCGGGCGAGGTCTTCATGACTCGCGGCTGGGGCGAGATCGGTCGGGGTTGCAGAGCAAGGGGCGCCCTCATGATCCACATGGAGTACGATGGCGCTTCGGTGATGTTCTTCAAGGTCTTCGACGCGAACGGGCGCCGGCTGGAGTGCTGCCCCAGGAGAGGTGGCCAGGACCCTGCCATGGTGAGGGCTGGGCCCGCTGACCACTCCCTGGACGGCTCCACAAGCGACGGAAGCGCCGAAGGATCCAGCGATCCCAGCGAGATCTTCGCGACTCCCGAGACGAGCGACGACAGCTACGAGCCCGCGAGCCAGCGCCGCCCCCGAAGCAGAGCGGGCTCCCTCGGCCGTCGCTGACTCCGATCTGGATGGGGTTGGCGCCGGTGCTTGACGGCCCACTGTTGATGATGGCGTCTTTTGCAGGGGCGCGTGTAGATAGCATCCCTTAGGATCTGTTTCCAGCAAGGAATCATACTGCGCCCAATGGGGGCTTGTAAGGTGTCTGTGATCCTTTTTGTTAATATGTGACTTTTGCTATGGAACTGTGCGAGTCGTCAATTCCGTCGTAGCTTAGCTTTCCCTTTCGAACCTTGCGAGGACTTGGTGCTCTGCGTCGACAGGTCCTAGTCCCAAGGCGGCGTCAGCCGTCGCTGGTATGCCAGGTCGCGATGCCGTGGTCAAGGCCAGGAGGTGAGCGACCCGGGGTCCTGTAAGAGCCCCTGAGTCGCGATGCTCAGGAGGTCCCCTTTGGCGCCCAAGCAGCCGTCGCTCGGAGAGAAAGGGGAGCGACGTCGCTAGTCCGGAATTGCGTTAAGTGCGGGGGTAATGCCACGGTAGCTGGTGTCTTCGGGCGGTGACTTATCTTGCTAATCAGGGGCTGCTCCTGGTGTAGCGTCGGGTCTGCACGGCAGCGGGAACGGAGTTGCTTGGCGAGGTCCTCGCGCGCGCCCCTTCTCCCTCGCCTTTACTCCCCTTTCTGCTCTACGTCCTCGGGTCCCGGCCCTCGAGCTGGTCTCAGCCGTCGCTGGTATGCCAGGTCGCGATGCCGTGGACAAGGCCAGAGGGTGAGGGCTGGAGAGTCAGTAAGAGCCCTGAGTCGCGATGCTCAGGCACCCACCTTTAACGTGCAAGCGGTTCGCGCGGGCGAGGGTGAAGGAAACTCCGTGAGGGCCTCGGCAAGCAATTCCCTCAGGGGACCCTACAAGCTTATCATAGAAGGAAAAGAGGGCTCTAGGCGGGTTGCGCCTGGCACTGGGCCGTATCTTGTGTTGTGTTCCTGCAAATTTGGTTAGATGTCGGCACTCTACATCCTCGGGTCCCGGCCCTCGAGCTTGTCTCAGCCGTCGCTGGTATGCCAGGTCACGATGCCGTGGACAAGGCCAGAGGGTGAGGGCTGGAGAGCCAGTAAGAGCCCTGAGTCGCGATGCTCAGGTACCCCCCCTTTAACGTGCAAGCGGTCGACATGGAGAAGAAGAGGTGCCGTGAACAGGCACCAAGTAATCAAGCATGATAGGCGAATGCATAGTTGGAAATAAACGCAGGGAAGATACACGTCGCTGGGCCTGGCCCGAGCGGCCTGGAGATGATGCAGCCCGAGGGGCGCCCCCAACAAAGCAAGCTAATGACCGAAAAATAAAATGGGATACATGCTGCAGGGACGGACCCACGCAGCCTGGGAATGAAGCAGCCCTGGGAGGGCGTTCTCAGCCGGAAATGAAGCTTGAAGATGTCACCTGGAGTTGTCGTGGACGAAGTGGTGTTGGTGCAGCAGACTCGGTGGGCTGCGGAAGCCGATCCTCACGAGCCCCCAGGCCCAGGGGCCTAAGGAGGCTCCGGAGGCGCTGGTGGCTCCTCGCGAATCATCTCCATCTCCGCCAGGACTGCGGAATGCCTATCTTCCTGAGTCTCCATGATGCCCCTCATGAGGCGCTGGTATGCAGCAGCCACGCTCGGCAAGCCGTAAGGCATGCGAACATAGCTGTGGGGTGGACCTCCACAACGCCCCACTTGCGGGGGCCAGAGGTGCTCCATCGTGGCGACCTGATTGAGCCCTGGTACGTCGATGCAGACGCGCAGCCCACCATCCTCGCCTGGATGGGGAGCCACAGCCGGTAGACGGCGGCAACCTCTCATGATTCTTGACTCTTGTAGTTCTTGAACGGCCTTGTTGATGAACTCCTGCTGGTCTGACCTTCCTTGCCTCGCTCCTTCCTGAGAGAAACGTGCTTCGAAGCACGCCTCCACGTAGTGCCCAAGCGCCTCCCTCGTGACCCTGGCCAGGTCGGTGGCCCTCCAGGTGAGAGCGCCCGAGCCCTGCCTGAGGAGGGCGCCGGGCGCGCTTTCCTATGCGATGGAAGGAGGGTCCCCTTGGGCAGACGCGGGCCCTGAGGGGCCTGCCTCCTGAGGGGCCGGTCCGGATGATGCCTTCTTATTCTTGGGGGTGGTTTCGGGAAGCCTCTTGCTTCTGCGATCTGGGTCTTCTAGTGACGCGGCCTGAAAGGCTCGCTCCAGGGAACACACTGCATCCTTCTCTTCACATGGCACCATGATGACTCCGCCACTTTCTGGCATCTTGAGGACGTTGTAGCCATGATGAGTTACGGCCATGAAACTTGGCCAGCGCTGGGTACCCGAGGATGGCGTTGTACGGCAGGCGGATGTGAGCGACGTCGAAATTGATGAGCTCGGTGCGGTAGTTGCTGCGGGCCCCGAAGGTGACAGGGAGGCGTACTTGCCCGATCGGGATCGTGGAACCGCCGGTGACTCCGGAGAAAGGCTTGGTTGGCTGAAGCTGGTCATAGGGCACTTGAAGATTGTTGAATGTTTCCACGGACAGGACGTTGAGCCCTGCTCCACCATCGATGAGGGTCCTGGTGACCAGTACGTTGCTGATGACTGGGGAGCAAAGCATCGGGAGGACCCCGGCTGTGGCCGCGCACTTGAGCCGATCCGCTGAGCTGAACGTGATGGTGCACGCCGACCACCTGAGAGGGTGCGTTGCTTCGAGCCTGGGGAGGACTGCATTCACTTCGCGGGCAAACTACTTGAAGATGCGTTGGGAGGTTGGGGCTTGAGCTCCGCCCAGGATGCAGGCGATTGCGCGCGGCTCCTGGAAGCCCCCAGCCCCCTCGTCCTGATGGCGGTCCTCGTTCCTCCTTGGCTGAGGCGGCAGTGGAGGGAGGCTTGTGTTGCCCTGCAGGCGATCCTCACGAGGCTGATCCCGCCAATCCCCCTCGCGAGGCAAGTCTCGCCAACGGTCCTCGCGAGGTTGATCACGCCACCCTTGGCGTGGGCCGTGGTCTTCCCAGCGTCCTGGGTTTCTTCCTCCTCCTCGGCCGTAGCCCCGGTCAGCGCGGTCGGGACGACGACCGATTCTTCCTTCTCGCATGACGCGGAGCTCTTGGCATTCATTGGTGTTGTGGGTCTGGAGGTCGTCGTACACACAGTACCGGCTGCCCCTGGAGGACTCAGGCAGATCCTTGCCCCGCTTGGTATCAGGCTCTGCCGCGAGCACGACAGCCCCCTTGCACTTCACGTCCTTGGCCTTGGGTTTCTTCTCTTCTGGGTCTGCGGCAGGCAACTCGAGGAGGGAGAGACGCCCCTCCTCAGCCCTGGCGCACTTGGTCGCCAAGTTGAACAACTCCAGGGAGGTGCACAGGTCTTCATGCATCGCCAGTTCCTCCTTCATCTTGACGTCGCGCACACCATCGGAGAAGGCCGAGATGATGGCCTCCTCGGATACCTTGGGGATCTTGAGGCGCGCGCTGTTGAAGCGCTGGATGTACTTTTGCAGGGTCTCTCCGGGTTGTTGCTTGATTCGGCACATGTCGCTCACGGCGGGCGGCCGGTCGCGAGTACCTTGGAAGTTAGCGATGAAGCGGGTGCACATCTGGTCCCAGGAAGAGATCATGCCCGGGGCCAGGTTCAGGAGCCAGGTGCGAGCTCCTTCCTTGAGCGCCATGGGGAACCAGTTCGCCATGACCTTTTCATCCCCATTGGCAGCTTCGATGCCCAGCTCGTAAAGCTGGAGGAACTCTGCAGGGTCGGTCGTGCCGTCGTAGCGAGGAGGCAGGTCTGGCTTAAACTTGCCAGGCCACGCGACGCTGCGCAGCTCAGTGGTGTAGGCGCGGCAGCCTGCGGTGGCCACGGGAGGCTTCGGTCGAGGGAGAGCTTGGCCTTGAGGGTCCCCATGCGCTGCAGCTGGGGGCTGCGCGGGGTCTTTACGTGCCGGAGCTGGAGCAGGGAGCGCCCGGGCAGCCTCTTGCGGTCGAGGGACTTCTTGGCAGCTCCGTTCTTACTGGGCTGGCGCCTCACGGAGCGGGTTCCGCCCAGGGGCCACGCGCCTTGGAGCCATGGCGTCTTGTTGGAGAGGAGGCGGCTTGTACGCCCCCGGAGCTTCATGGCCCGCGCGGGGCGGGGTGCGGCGCAGCGGAGCGGACGGCGCAGGAGAGCCTCCTGCGGCGCGGACAGCTCGGCGACGCGGTCGAGCCATCTTCGTAGACGTCGTTGACGGGACGGTAGCGCAGGAACTCGTTTGCCGCGATGAGCGCAGCTCGAGCCTCCAAGGGTGCGCGGAGCGCGCGGGACGAGGAGCCAGCTGGCGTGAACGATGGAGTAGCGGTGCGGCCGTCTTGCCGCACGGACGGGTGCTGAGACGACGCTTGCTGCTCGTTCCCCGCCGGGCCGGTGGCGGCGTTGATGGCGGGCGACGGGGAACGACGAGGACGCCCACCGACAGGAGCTGTCTGGGCGACGCGGGAAGCGATGGCGGCCCGGCGCTCGGCGCGGGCCCGACGAGCGTCAGACATGGACGCTGCGGTCGGAGGAGAGCGGAGCGGTGGAAGATAAATTCCGGCGCACCCCTACGTGGCGCGCCAAATGTCGGATTTCGGGTTCCGACAGACACTTAAGGTTCGAACTCTCGGGTGCGCGCGGCGATTGCGCCCTCTACCTCTCCGTTTCGAAAAGATCTAACTACCGAAAGAACAACACAAAAGACACAGGGTTTATACTGGTTCGGGCCATCGATGTGGTGTAATACCCTACTCCAATGTGGTGGGTGGATTGCCTCTTGGGCTGATGATGATGAACAGTACAAGGAAGAACGGCCTCGCGAGGGCCTGTTCTAGCTGGGACGATGAACTGCTAGAGGAGTTCAGCCGCCCTTCTCTCTCTCTGTGTGTGTGTTTGTGCCTGTTCCGTCCAATTCTCCTCCCTCTACCATGGGGTGGCTAGTCCTATTTATAGGCAAAGGCCCTGGGCCTCTTCCCAAATATTAAGCGGGAAGGGCGCCAATAATTGGCCAATTTGAAGGGGAACACCCAGTACACTTATCCTGATTAAAGTTGGTCCTCGCCTGCCAAAGGCCCTGTGGTGACGCCGTTCTGGGCTCCACGATGACCTCCTTCCCACCGTTGGACTGGTCTTGGTCTCGTTGCACCGAAATGGATAACTTTGCTTGATCCTCTCGCCTGCGCTTGCCCCCTTTGCACCAAAGAGGAAAGGGAGGACACTGCGCGGGCTGGCGCCCGCCTGGCGCCCTTGGTCGTCATGGTTTTCGTCATGGGCACCTCATGAGGTACCCCGCCTTGATCTCTCCGCCTCCTTGTGAGCCAGCCTGATGAGGCCGTGTCTGAGAAAGCGCCGTGTCGTCCGCCCCGCGAGGCTTGGCCCCTCGCGAGGGTCTTGGGTCTTGTGTTGACGGAGATGGGCCGTGCTGGGCCCCTTTCAAGCCACGCCGCAGGCCGCAGGCAGGCAAATCTGGGGACCCCCGTTTCCAGAACGCCGACAGTGTGGATCCAACCCATTGCTACCCATGCAAGGAGCACGACACGTGCCAACAAGTAGAATGGCAGCGACGGTGGCCATCCAGGAAACACTCAACTGTTACCCCGTACGTCGACAAGAGCCGCCACCCCTTTATCAACATCCCAGGCGGTGCGGCACGCCGGCGGCTCCTCTAGACGCATTGCCACACCGTAGTGCCTTGTCGTCCTAGAGGGAGTTTCTCTGCATGTGTAGCACCGATGCATGGACCTTCACACCGAGAGAGACATCGTCCTGTAGGGGCACGTTGACGAGCTAGTTCCTACAACGGAGCATCTCCAAGTTTTTGCAACTTTCATTATGAACTGCCTTCTCGTGCACCAAATTTCGCTACACCAGCTAGCTTAGATAACGCAAAAGGAATTGAGATCCTGTAATGGTGTCGAGTTCGTGGTTTTCTCGGCATGTACATGGATCATGGCATCTTTTGTTTGGTTCTTTTTCTTATCCTAGGGGTTTCGCCAACGGAACAAGAACGGCATTGGGTGAGAAAAATGTAACTCTCTTGTGTCGACAAGAATCCAAACCCACTAACAACACATTAGCAATGCTGTCCATTGGACTTCAAACACAAGACTCCTCTTGTCAACCTGTGGATTTTATTCCCCGTGAAAATACTACATCTACAATGTGGGCCCCTTCCAACCAAATCTCCAATCACAAGTCCCCACACGGTTCATTACGTTAATCACATGATTATCATTAGGTAGGTGTAGCATTACACTATTCCCCACGTACCACGGGGGATAGAGATCAAACACGTACCCCCAGGTCACTACTATCGTTGTATGGGCTGGTCCATTTCATATTTTTTTCACCGGCTTTGGCAAGGTTCTACAGCCTTTCCATTACTGGTTTTCCATTTTTCTTTGGTTTTGGGGGGTTATTTTCTTTCTTTTATATTCATTTCGGCTTTTCCTTTTCTTTTCTATTTCCCCTCTTATTTTACTTTTACTTTTCTTTCTCTTTCTTTTTCATTTTTGGGAACATTATAATTGGCAACTATTTTTTGAAATTGTATACATTTTTTAAATCTTCAACATATTTTGAATTTGGAAACATTTTATGAATACATGAATATATTTGGTCGATCATGAAATTTTTTGGAATCCATGAATATTTTATGATTTTCCGACCTTTTTTTCAAAAGCATGATTTTTTTTGAATATGTGGATTTTTTCAACAGTTTTTTTTTCAAAATCACGAAAAGTTTTTGAATAAACGGTCATTTTTTGAATCCATTTTTTTGAGTTCCTGAACCATTTTTGTAAATCATTAACATTTTTTGAATTCTTGAGCTTTTTTCAAACCCACGAACATTCTTTGAATATGCAAACATTTGTCAAAATCATGATTTTTTTAATCTCTGAATTTTTGTGTGTCACGATTTTTTTTCTCAAAATCAGGAACAATTTTGAAATCTTAAATTCTTTTCAGATTTTGAACTTTAAATTTTCGGATATATATATATATATGTATATATATAAATAAATCCCAAATATTTTACTTGTTCTTGATTTTTTTAATGCCAAACAAAAAGAAACGAGAACAATGAAAGAGAAAAGAAAAAAAAACAGCCGTGTCTCGCCCCGCACTTGGGCCCGGCCCAAATCATGCATGTTTTGGGAGAAGGAAACAATTACGATATTAGAAACCTTTTTATAATTTTTGAGCATATCTTGAGAAAATGTGAAAAATTTCGTAATTCTGCACAAATTTTGGAGAAGTGAACAATTTTTGAAGTTTTTTTTTGAAAAAGTGAACAATTTTCATAATTTCAGAGATTATGGACTGTTTTGAAATTCTAAAGGCTTTTTGAAAAATGTGAACACTTCTTTAAACAGGATCATTATTTTGAAGTTTCAAAATTTTTAAAGAACATTTTTTTGATAATTTCAATATTTTCTAAAATTCGTGAATTTATGAAAAAAGGAAAGTTAGATGAAAGTTAAAAAAGATAATATAACCAAATAGAAATCCGAAAAGAGTAAAGGAAAATATCGGTTTAGAAACTTTTTAGAAGGTTCCAAAAACCGGCGAGGATCCTTCCACAAGGTTCCCCACACCGGGTGCCCCGCACGTGTAATACGTCAAGTTGGTGGACCCATCTGGAGTTCGCTTGTGCGGACGCGTGTGCAGCAGCTAGCAGCGGATAAGATCCCTTGTAGAGTCGACTATTCAGATCTTATGAGTTTATGTTAATGTGTCATGTTGCTTTTGTTAGTTTGATGCTTTTTTTAATATTACAATCTTTGCTTTATATTATGGTGAAGATTCTGTGGTTTCATGACCTGCACTCTCTATGGGATCTTCCTTGGCCTAAGTCCGTTCATCGCTTAAGCTTCCCATCTTTTTGGGTGAACGACTGACGGGGTTTAAGAAATCTTTGTTTGTAATGAAGTTTGTGTGGGTGCAAGACTGGCATATCGCTACTCTTGTCCAATTGCAATATTTTTACTAACTTTTTGCCAGTTTTCTGTCTTATAAAGATTAATGCCAGAGAGAAGATGTCTCCAAAAGATTCCCTTGTAATTCTTAGTATTATTAGTTATTTATAATTTGCTGGACCTTGAATCTAAAGTAGTGCATCTATAATTGTTGCGGGTATGAACAAAGTTATGTGTTATCGCAAAATATACCGCACGCATCGAGGGTGCATTTTGAAGGGCAACCACTGCTAGATACTTTTGGTTCCCTCGCCTCCTGCTATCTTTTTGACATTGAGAGATGTGGTCTGGGGTCTTTCATACTTTTGTGTTCAACATCAATGTCTACTAGAGGTTGTGGAGTTTTCACGAATAAGGTTACTGTAGATGTTTCTTTGACAGTGCCATGGAGCTAGAGAGGTATGTGTCCTCACTTATCTAATTATTTGAATCTCACGACTTTATGTTATTGTGTTGCTGTTTTTTTTATTTTTTTATTTTGGAATACTCCACCGACACTATGATGAAGATCATGCGATTCGACGATCTGCACCTTTGGGGACCATCCCGGTCCAATTCTGTTCAGTGTTCACGACTTTCGTCTGTATAGATGGTCAACTCAAGGGCTTCTAAAATCTTTATTGGTAATCAAGTTCGTACGGGTGAACGAGTCACGATACTGTTGTTTCAGAGAACTACAGTCTTGCTATTGAATGTCTATGAGTTTTTTAATCATTGATGTCATATACTCCCTCCGTCCCAAAATAAGTGTATCAAGCTTAGTACAACTTTGTACTAACTTTAGTACAAAGTTGAGACACTTATTTTGAAACGGAGGGAGAAGAAAATTTGTCCAAAAGACATCATTGTAATTCTTAGTTGTAAGAGTTACTTTGCACTTTCTTGGATCTTATATCTAAAGTAGTCTATGTACATCATCAGCTTGAGCTGGATTTTTGGGCCAAAATGCCTCAATGATCATTTTCTAGGCACTATCGCTTTTTTACATCATTAGTTGGAGATGTTGTGAGAAACATATGACGATGTCCCGGTTAAGGGGCCTTTCACTATAAAGATTTCTGGCCTGGTGGACCGGGCTGAGGACCCCTTTGTCGGTTCCGTCCTGGGCCACTTTGGCCGGCCCATGGCAGTATACACTATGGCTTTACAAGACTTTGCGCAAGACACGAAGACGGAGCCGTGGAGGATTATACCTCCATCGACATAGCCGACCTAGTTGTGTAAATCCTAGACCCACCGGTATGTTATATAAGCCGGTGGTCGGGCTCGTTCTAGAACACAATCACAATCCCTTGGTACTTTGTATACACCCCAATGCGGTAAAACAAAGAGCAGGATGTAGAGTATTATCGCCTCCGTGAGAACCTGAACCTATGTAAAACCTTGTCTCTGTTACCATTGTGCCTAGGATACTCAACCGAGGAATCTGATGGATTTAGCTCTAACAGGATGGTTTTTTAGATTTTTGAATATGTATTAATTTTATTTTGGATCGGTTATAATGCACATGCACTTTGCTAGTCGACACATAGATTTGTAAAGCTTCCTGTTAATATGTTTCTTAGATTGTTTAATTCTTTTTTGGTTTGATTTTTTTCGAGTCATTGTCGGCGCAAGGCAACAACTAAATTAAAATTAATTCATTCGGTGTTACTTTCTTTTTCAGTATTGAGACGGAAATAACTATAAAACAGGTAATTGACCAAGTATTGACAGTATTTACGTATCAATATGCTAATCCTGGATCAACATGTGAAGTAGTTTGAACATGCATTGTTGATTGTTGAAGGTAGAAGAAATCATATTTTAACCGACATTGTACTTATGTCACAATTTTATTTGTTATATATATTTCTGATTACCGTGTTTATGTCAACTCTCCCCTACTAATTCTTGAAAAAAAGAAAAACACTTCCCCCTACTATTAAATCCTTGCCCCACCAAGAAGAGATCTACTGGTTACAATGGGGCCGAGCAAACTGGCTATTACATGGTGATCGTAACACCTTTTTTTTCACAATGCGGCAACGGCTAGAAAGAAGAGAAATCAAAAGAAATCTTGATGAGAATGGTGTTTGGGTGCAAGATACCGAGATGAAAAGCCACATTATGGGGTATTTTTCAAAGCTTTTCACCTCAGAAGTTGCCCAACCGAATCAGGAGGTTCTATCTCTTGTCAAAAGGAAAGTGACTGACGAAATGAATAATGCGCTTCTCGCACCTTATACGGAAGAGGAGGTTCGGAAGGCCCTCTTTGACATTAAAGACTTAAAGGCACCGGGTCCAGATGGTCTGCACGCTATTTTTTATAAAAGATTTTGGTCCATGTTGGGGGATGACCTGACTAAAGAGGTACTTCAGACGGTAAATACTTGTTCTATTCCTGATGGCTGGAATTATATTGAATTGTAATGATCCCAAAGGTGAATTCTTTAGAAAAGGTAACTCAGCTTAGATCAATAAGTCTGTGCAATGTGGTGTATAAGGTTATCTCAAAAATGATTGCAGCTCGCTTGAAGATAATCCTATCAGAAATTATTAGTATGACTCAAAGTGTGTTTGTACCCGGGCGTATGATTACTGATGATATTTTAGTGGCGTATGAGTGCTTCCATACAACAAAGAAAAAAAAGAATGGTAATGAAGGCCTATGCGCTATCAAACTGGACATGCACAAAGCGTATGACCGAGTAGAGTGGCCTTTTTTTTTGAAGGAAATTAGTCTCAAATTGGGATTCAAAGTGAACTGGGTAAATCTGATTATGCAATGTGTATCCTCTGTGGAATACCGGGTTCGTTTTAATACGGAAGAAACAGAGAGTTTTAAACCTACTAGAGGATTGAGGCAAGGAAATCCCCTCTCTCCATACTTATTCTTGTTATGTACAGAGGGAATGACTGCCCTTTTAGAAAATGTAGAGGAGAAAGGAAATATTTCTCGAATAAAGGTTAGCAGAGATGCACCATCGGTTTCAAACATTCGCTTTGCTGATGATTCCATGATCCTCGTGAAAGAAAGTGCTACGAGTGCGGAGGCTTTGAAATCAGTCTTGGGTTTATATTATGCCTCCTTGGGGCAAATGGTAAGTGCTGAAAAGTCTAGTATATTCTTTAGTCTCAATACAAAGGTGGAAGACAAGGCACAAATATGTACAATTCTGAATATTATGATTGAAGCACTCAATGATAAATATTTAGGTTTGCCTGCAAATGTGGGTATGGTCAAAAGTGATTGCTTCCAATTCTTGATTGATCGAATTATCATGAAGATAAGTGGATGGAAATAAAAATTGTTATCCACTGGAGGAAAGGAAATATTGCCCAAATATGTTGTACAAGCTATCCCAACTTATGCCATGTCCGTCTTCAAAATTCCTAAAAAAATTTGTAAAGGAATCATTGATGCGATGTCACAATTTTGGTGGTGTGACGAGGACAACAAGAAGAGGATGCATTGGATGGCATGCTGGAAGATGTGTGTCCCAAATAATCAAGGAGGTATGGGTTTCAGAGATATACATTGTTTCAATCTGTCTTTGTTAGCTAAACAAGCATGGCATCTGATTGATAATCCTGACTCCTTATGTGCTTCTATATTGAGAGCTAAATATTTCTCGGAAGGGGATTTAATGAATGCAAACCTAAAAAAAGGTTCCTCTTTTACTTGGCAAAGTATTATGGCGGGAGTGGATTCTCTAAAATATGGTTATATCTGGTGGTTAGAAATGGACAAAATATTCATATTTGGAGAGATGCATGGATTCCAAATTGTGAGAATAGGAGAGTCATTACTCCTAGATGGGGCATCTTTTGCAAAAGGTTTCTTCTCTCATTGATCCAGGCACGAGTTCTTGGAATGAAGATTTGGTGAGACAAACATTGTGGCCAATTGATGCTTAAAGGGTGCTTGCAATCCCCCTGCCGATGCATAATATGTTGGACTTCATTGCTTGGAGCTATACAACAAATGACCTTTTGATGTCTGCTAAGATTATGTCGGTATTTCCACAAAGAGGAAGGGATGGTGCAGCACAGAAGCGGTAGGTATTTCCCTCAGTGATGAAACCAAGGTTATCGAACCAGTAGGAGAACCAAGCAACACAACTTAAACAACACCTGCACAGAAATAACAACCACTCGCAACTCGACATGTTAAAGGGGTTGTCAATCCCTTTCGGGTAACGGCGCCAGAAATTGGCACGTGGACGGGAGAAAGTTGTAAATATTGATAGATCGAACGCCAAATAAAATAAATTGCAACAAGGTATTTTTGTATTTTTGGTTTAATAGATCTGAAAATAAAAGGCAAATAAAATAGACCGCAAAGGCAAATATATGAGAAAGAGACCTGGGGGCCGTAGGTTTCACTAGTGGCTTCTCTCGAGAAAATAGCAAATGGTGGGTGAACAAATTACTGTTGGGCAATTGATAGAACTTCAAATAATCATGATGATATCCAGGCAATGATCATTATATAGGCATCACGTCCAAGATTAGTAGGCCGACTCCTGCCTGCATCTACTACTATTACTCCACACATCGACCGCTATCCAGCATGCATCTAGTGTATTAAGTTCATGGATAAACGGAGTAGTGCAATAAGAACGATGACATGATGTAGACAAGATCTATTTATGTAGAAATAGACCCCATAGTTTTATCCTTAGTAGCAACGATGCATACGTGTCAGTTCCCCTTCTGTCACTGGGATCAAGCACCGTAAGATCGAACCCACTACAAAGCACCTCTTCCCATTGCAAAATAAATAGATCAAGTTGGCCAAACAAAACCCGAATATCGGAGAAGAAATACGAGGCTATAAGCAATCATGCATATAAGAGATCAAAGAAGACTCATATAACTTTCATGGATAAAAAGATATAACTGATCATAAGCTCAAAGTTCATCAGATCCCAACAAACACACCGCAAAAAGTGTTACATCATATGGATCTCCAAGAGGCCATTGTATTGAGAATCAAATGAGAGAGAGGAAGTCATCTAGCTACTAACTACGGACCCGTAGGTCTATAAAGAACTACTCACACATCATCGGAGAGGCACCAATGGAAGTGGTGAACCCCTTCGTGATGGTGTCTAGATTGGATTTGGTGGTTCTGGACTCTGCGGCGGCTAGAATTGATTTTCGTCGACTCTCCTAGGGTTTCTGGAATAGGGGGGTATTTATAGAGCAACGGTTCGGGAGGCACCCGAGGTGGGCACAACCCACCAGGGCGCGCCTGGGCCTCCTAGCGAGCCCTTGTGAGTTGTGCTCCCCTTGGAGCACCCCCAGGCGCTTCTTTGGCCCACTGGATGTCTTCTGGTCCAAAAAAAACCTCCAAAAAGTTTTGTTGCGTTTGGACTCCGTTTGGTATTTGATTTCATGCGATGTAAAAAACATGCAGAAAACAGCTACTGGCACTTGGCACTATGTCAATAGATTAGTACCAAAAATGATATAAAATGACTATAAAATGATTATAAAACATCCAAGAATGATAATATAACAGCATGGAACAATAAAAAATTATAGATACGTTGGAGACGCATCAGCATCCCCAAGCTTAACTCATGCTCGTCCTCGAGTAGGTAAGTGATAAAAATAGAATTTTTGATGTGGAATGTTGCCTAACATGTCATATCATACTCTTTTCTTTATAGCATGGACATTTTGACTTTTATATGATCCAAAGCAATAGTATAGTTCTGACATGAAGACTTCAATACTCAAGCATATCAACAAGCAACCATGTATTTCAAAATATCAACGCTAAAATAAGTTATCCCTGTCCCATCATGCTCAATCATTGATCCATTCATGAAACACACTCGCATATTAGCTACACCCAATACTCAAGTATGATCATAGTGCCTCTTAGTTGGTGCTTTTATAAGAGAAGATGGAGACTCAAATTCAAAATAAAAATTGCATAAAGTAAAAGAAAGGCCCTTCGCGGAGGGAGGTAGGGATTTGTAGAGGTGCCAGATCTCAAAGCGAAAAACTTAGAGATAAAAACATTTTGGGAGGTGTGCCTTTCCCACCAATGAAAACGACTTAGAGTTCCCAACACTTTCCATGCTAAATATTGAAGGAAATATGCCCTAGAGGCAATAATAAAGTTGTTATTTATATTTCCTTATATCATGATAAATGTTTATTATTCATGCTAGAATTGTATTAACCGGAAACTTAGTACATGTGTGAACACATAGACAAACAGAGGGTCCCTAGTATTCCTCTACTTGACTAGCTCATTTATCAAAGATGGTTAAGTTTCCTAGCCATGGACATGTGTTGTCATTTGATGAACGGGATCGCATCATTAGAGAATGATGTGATGGACAAGACCCATCCATTAGCTTAGCACTACAATCGTTTAGTTTGTTGCTATTGCTTTCTTCATGACTTATACATGTTCCTATGACTATGAGATTATGCAACTCCCAAATACCGGAGGAACACTTAGTGTGTTATCAAACGTCACAACATAACTGGGTGATTATAAAGATGCTCTACAGGTGTCTCCGATGGTGTTTGTTGAGTTGGCATAGATCGAGATTAGGATTTGTCACTCCTAATGTCGGAGAGGTATCCCTGGGCCCTCTCGGTAATGCACATCACTATAAGCCTTGCAAGAAATGTGACTAATGAGTTAGTTGCGAGATGATACATTACGGAACGAGTAAATAGACTTGCCCGTAACGATATTGAACTAGGTATGGTGATACCGATGATCGAATCTCGGGCAAGTAACATACCGATGACAAAGGGAACAACGTATGTTGTTATGCGGTTTGACCGATAAAGATCTTTGTAGAATATGTAGGAACCAATATGAGCATCCAGGTTTCGCTATTGGTTATTGACCGGAGATGTGTCTCGGTCATGTCTACATAGTTCTCGAACCCGTAGGGTCCGCCGCTTAACGTTAGATGATGATTTGTATTATGAGTTATGTGATTTGATGACCGAAGTTTGTTCGGAGTCCCGGATGTGATCACGGATGTGACGAGGAGTTTCGAAATGGTCGAGACATAAAGATTCATATATTGGAAGGCTACATTCGAACACCAGAATGGTTCGGGTCGTTTTGGATAAGTTTCGGAGTACCGGGGGCTACCGGACCCCCCGGGAAGTTATTGGGCCTCATGGGCCTTAGTGGAGAAGAGAGAGGGCTGGCCAGGAGGTGGCACGCGCCCCCTTGCCCCAATCCGAATTGGACAAGGGGAGGGGGCGACGCCCCCCTCCTTCCTTCTCTCCTCCTCCTCCCCCTTCTCCCACTTGGAATAGAAGGGGGGGGGGCGAATCCTACTAGGTTTGGAGTCCTAGTAGGACTCCCCCCATGGCGCACCTCCTCCTTGGCCGTCTTCCTCCTCCCCCTCCTTTATATACGTTGGGAGGGGGCACCCGGAGGCACAACAAACAATATCTTAGCCGTGTGCGGTGCCCCCCTCCACAGTTACACACCTCGGTCATATCGTCGTAGTGCTTAGGCGAAGCCCTGCGCCGGTAGCTTCATCATCACCGTTGCCACGCCATCGTGCTGATGGAACTCTCCCTCGGCCTCAACTGGATCAAGAGTACGAGGGACGTCGTCGAGCTGAATGTGTGCTGAACATGGAGGTGCCGTACGTTCAGTGCTAGGGTCGGTCGAATCGTGAAGACGTACGACTACATCAACCGCGTTGATATAACGCTTCCGCTTTCTGTCTACGAGGGTACACGGACACACTCTCCCCGCTCGTTGCTATGCTTCTCCTAGATAGATCTTGCATGATCGTAGGATTTTTTTTTGAAATTACTGCGTTCCCCAACAGTGGCATCCGAGCCAGGTCTATGCGTAGATGTTATATGCATGAAGAACACAAAGAGTTTTGGGCGATAATAGTCATACTGCTTACCAGCATGTCATACTTTGATTCAGCGGCATTGTTGGATGAAGCGGCCCAGACCGACATTCCATGACCGCGTTCATGAGACTGGTTCTACCGCCGTGCTTCGCACACAGGTGGCTAGTGGGTGTCTGTTTCTCCAACTTTAGTTGAATCGAGTGTGACTACGCCCGGTCCTTGTTGAAGGTTAAAACAACACACTTGACGAAAAATCGTTGTGGTTTTGATGCGAAGGTAAGAATGGTTCTTGCTAAGCCCGTAGCAGCCACATAAAACTTGCAACAACAAAGTAGAGGACGTCTAACTTGTTTTTACAGGGCATGTTGTGATGTGATATGGTCATGATGTGATGATATATAAATTGTTGTATGAGATGATCATCTTTTGTAGAAGTTATCGGCAACTCGCAGGAGCCTTATGGTTGTCGCTTTATTGTATGAAATGCAATAGCCATGTAATTGCTTTACTATATCACTAAGCGGTAGCGATAGTCGTAGAAGCATTAGTTGGCGAGACAACAATGATGCTTCGATGGAGATCAAGGTGTCAAGCCAGTGACGATGATGATCATGATGGTGCTTTGGAGATGGAGATAAAAGGCACAAGATGATGATGGCCATATCATATCACTTATATTGATTGCATGTGATGTTTATCCTTTATGCATCTTATTTTGCTTAGTACTGCGGTAGCATTATAAGATGATCTCTCACTAGATTTCAAGGTATAAGTGTTCTCCCAGAGTATGCACCGTTGCTATAGTTCGTCGTGCCGAGACACCACGTGATGGGTGTGATAAGCTCTACGTTCACATACAACGGGTGCAAGCCAGTTTTGCACATGCAGAATACTCGGGTTAAACTTGACGAGCCTAGCATATGCAGATATGTCCTCAGAACACTGAGACCGAAAGGTCGAGCGTGAATCATATAGTAGATATAATCAACATAGTGATGTTCACCATTGAAAGCTACTCCATCTCACGCGATGATCGGACATGGTTTAGTTGATTTGGATCACGCGATCACTTAGATGATTAGAGGGATGTCTATCTAAGTGGGAGTTCTTAAGTAATATGATTAATTGAACTTTAACTTATCACGAACTTAGTACCTGACAGTATTTTGCATGTGTATGTTGTTGTAGATCAATGGCCCGTGCTACTGTTCCTTTGAATTTTAATGCGTTCCTAGAGAAAGCTAAGTTGAAATATGATGGTAGAAACTACACGGACTGGGTCTGTAACTTGAGGATTATCCTCATTGCTACACAGAAGAATTACGTCCTGGAAGCACCGCTAGGTGCAAAACCCACTGCTGGAGCAACACCGGACGTTATGAACGCCTGGCAGAGCAAAGCTAACGACTACTCGATAGTTTAGTGTGCCATGCTTTATGGCTTAGAACCGGGACTTCATTGATGTTTTGAACGTCATGAAGCATATGAGATGTTCCAAGAGTTGAAGTTAATATTTCAAGCAAATGCCTGGATTGAGAGATATAAAGTCTCCAATAAGTTCTACAGCTGCAAAATGGAGGAGAATATTTCTGTCAGTGAACACATACTCAAAATTTCTAGGTACCACAATCACTTGACTCTGCTGGGAGTTAATCTTCCGGTTGATAGTGTCATTGACAGAGTTCTTCAATCACTACCACCAAGCTACAAAAGCTTCGTGATGAACTATAATATGCAAGGGATGGATAAGACAATTCCCGACCTCTTCGCGATGCTAAAGGTTGCGGAGGTAGAAATCAAGAAGGAGCATCAAGTGTTGATGGTCAACAAGACCACTAGTTTCAAGAAAAAGGGCAAAGGGAAGAAGGGGAACTTCAAGAAGAATGGCAAGCAAGTTGCTGCTCAAGTGAAGAAGCCCAAGTCTGGACCTAAGCCTGAGACTGAGTGTTTGTACTTCAAAGGGACTAGTGATACGTCTCCAACGTATCTATAATATTAGATTGTTCCATGCTATTACATTATCCATCTAGGATGTTTTATATGCATTTATATGCTATTTTATATGATTTTTGGGACTAACCTATTAACCCAGAGCCCAGTGCCAGTTTCTGTTTTTTCCTTGTTTTTGAGTACCGTAGAAAAGGAAAACCAAACGGAGTCCAATTGACCTGAAAATTCACGGAGATTATTTTTGGACCAAAAGAAGCCCATGGAGTATCGGAGATGGGCCAGAAGAGTCCTGAGGCACCCACGAGGGTGAGGGGCGCGCCCCCTACCTCGTGGCCGCCTCGGAGACCCCCTGACTTGTTCCCGACGCCAAAACCTCTTATATATACCCAAACTTCCAGAACATAACCTAGATCGGGAGTTCCGCCGCCGCAAGCCTCTGTAGCCACGAAAAACCAATCGGGACCCTGTTCCGACACCCTGCTGAAGGGGGGATCCCTCACCGGTGTCCATCTTCATCATCCCGACACTCTCCATGATGAGGAGGGAGTAGTTCACCCTCGGGGCTGAGGGTATGTATCAGTAGCTATGTGTTTGATCTCTCTCTCTCTCTCTCGTGTTGTTGATATGGCACGATCTTGATGTATCGTGAGATTTGCTATTATAGTTGGATCTTATGATGTTTCTCCCCCTCTACTCTCTTGTAATGGATTGAGTTTTCCCTTTGAAGTTATCTTATCGGTTTGAGTCTTTAAGGATTTGAGAACACTTGATGTATGTCTTGCATGTGCTTATCTGTGGTGACAATGGGATATTCACATGATCTACTTGATGTATGTTTTGGTGATCAACTTGCGGGTTCAGTGACCTTGTGAACTTATGCATAGGGGTTGGCACACATTTTCGTCTTCACCCTCCGGTAGAAACTTTGGGGCACTCTTTGAAGTTCTATGTGTTGGTTGAATAGATGAATCTGAGATTGTGTGATGCATATCATATAATCATACCCACGGATACTTGAGGTGACATTGGAGTATCTAGGTGACATTAGGGTTTTAGTTGATTTGTGTCTTAAGGTTTTATTCTAGTACGAACTCTCGGATAGATCGAACGGAAAGAATAGCTTCGTGTTATTTTACTACAGACTCTTAAATAGATCGATCAGAAAGGATAACTTTGAGGTGGTTTCGTACCCTACAATAATCTCTTTGTTTGTTCTCCGCTATTAGTGACTTTCGAGTGACTCTTTGTTGCATGTTGAGGGATATTTATATGATCCAATTATGTTATTATTGTTGAGAGAACTTGCACTAGTGAAAGTATGAACCCTAGGCCTTGTTTCAACGCATTGCAAGACTGTTTGTGCTCACTTTTATCATTAGTTACCTTGCTGTTTTTATATTTTCAGATTACAAAAACCTATATCTACCATCCATATTTCACTTGTGTATCACCATCTCTTCGCCGAACTAGTGCACCTATACAATTTACCATTGTATTGGGTGTGTTGGGGACACAAAAGTCTCTTTGCTATTTGGTTGCAGGGTTGTTTGAGAGAGACCATCTTCATCCTACGCCTCCCACGGATTGCTAAACCTTAGGTCATCCACTTGAGGGAAATTTGCTACTGTCCTACAAACCTCTGCACTTGGAGGCCCAACAACGTCTACATGAAGAAGGTTGTGTAGTAGACATCAAGCAGTTTCTGGCGCCGTTGCCGGGGAGGTGAGTTCTTGAAGGTATATCTTTAGATCTTGCAATCGAATATTTTTGTTTCTTGTTTTATCACTATTTTAGTCTATAAAAGAAAACTACAAAAAAATGGAACTAAGGGTGCCTCATATGCTTCATCTTTTTAATGTCTTTCGTGAAAATGATGGGAAGGAAAATTGTGCTCAAGTGTTCGAAGAAGAATGCATTAGAATGTTTGGCACTAAATATTTGAATGATGAGCATGATTGCAATGTTGTTAGTATGAATTCCTTGAATATCCATGATGCTAATGATATGCAAAGCCACAAGCTTGGGGAAGCTATGTTTGATGAATATGATATTTTTTGTCCCCCAAGTTTGGTTGAGCAAATTTATTATGATGATAGCATGCCTCCTATTTATGATGATTATATTCATTAAAGTGGGTTTGGAAGAGTGTCAACTTTAGGAAGTAATGATCCCACTATTTTGGAGGATGTTTAATATTATTGTGATAATTATGAAAGTGTATTTGGAGAGGTCATGACTTTATTTAGTGATGAATCCACTATTTCGAAAGAGGTTCCAATTGATTATGAGAACAAAGTTGCTATCTATGATGATTATAGTGATGACTTGTATGCTATTAAGAATAATGATAATCATGAAACTTGTCATCATGATTTTAGTTTTCAATTGGATTATGCCTCACATGATAATTATTTTGTTGAGTTTGCTCCCACTATTATTCATGAGAAGAAATTTGCTTATGTGGAGAGTAGTAAGTTTTCTATGCTTGTAGATCATGAAAAGAATGCTTTATGTGATGGTTATATTGTTGAATTCATTCATGATGCTAATGAAAATTATTATGAGGTAGGAACATATGCTTGTAGGAATTGCAATAATATCAATTTTCCTCTCTATGTGTTGAAAATCTTGAAGTTATGCTTGTTTTGCCTTCCTATGCTAGTTGATTATTGTTCCCATAAGTTGTTTGCCCAAAAAATCCCTATGCATAGGAAGTGGGTTAGACTTAAATGTGATATTAATATTCTTCATGATGCTCTCTTTATGTTTCAATTCTTATCTTTTATGTGAGCATCATTGAAATCATCATGCCTAGCTAGGGGCGTTAAACGTTAGCGCTTGTTGGGAGGCAACCCAATTTTATTTTTGTCCTTTGCTTTTGGTCCTATTTATTAATAAATAATTAATCTAGCCTCTGGTTATATGTGGTTTTATGTTTTAATTAGTATTTGTGCCCAGTAGAACCTTTGGGAAGACTTGGGTGAAGTCTTTGCGATCTTGCTGTAAAAAACAGAAACTTTTGCACTCACGAGATTAGCTGCCATGTTTTACCGGAGAGTGATTGTAGGTTGATTAGTTTTTCAGATGATTAATAGACAAGTTACTCAGGTCCACCAATTTATTTCAGAATTTTTGGAGTTACATAAGTATTCGAATGATACAGATTACTACAGACTGTTCTGTTTTTGACAGATTCTGTTTTCTATGTGTTTTTTGCTTATTTTGATGAATCTATGAGTAGTATCGGAGGGTATGAACCAGAGAGAAGTTGGAATACAGTATATATTACACCAATATGAATTTATAATGAGTTCATTACAATACCTAAGTGGTGATTTATTTTCTTATACTAACGGAGCTTACGAGTTTTCTGTTGAGTTTTGTGTTGTGAAGTTTTCAAGTTTTGGGTAAAGATTCGATGGACTATGGAATAAGGAGTGGCAAGAGCGTAAGCTTGGGGATGCCCAAGGCACCCCAAGGTAATATTCAAGGACAACCAAGAGCCTAAGCTTGGGGATGCCCCGGATGGCATTCCCTCTTTCGTCTTCGTTCATCAGTAACTTTACTTGGATCTATATTTTTATTCACCACATGATATGTGTTTTGCTTGGAGCGTCATTTTATTTTCTTTTGTTTTGCTTGCTGTTTGAATAAATTACCAAGATCTGAAATTCTTAAATGTTAGAGAGTCTTTACATAGTTACATAATTATTCAACTACTCATTGATCTTCACTTATATCTTTTGGAGTAGTTTGTCATTTGCTCTAGTGCTTCACTTATATCTTCCTAGAGCATGGCGGTAGTTTTATTTTGAAGAAATTGTTGATCTCTAATGCTTCACTTATATTATTTTGAGAGTCTTTTAGAACAGCATGGTAATTTGCTTTGGTTATGAAATTAGTCCTAATATGATGGGCATCCAAGATGGGTATAATAAAAACTTTCATATAGAGTGCATTGAATACTATGAGAAGTTTGATACTTGATGATTGTTTTGAGATATGAAGATGGTGATATTAGAGTCATGCTAGTTGAGTAATCGTAAAATTGAGAAATACTTGTGTTGAGGTTTGCAAGTCCCGTAGCATGCACGTATGGTAACCGTTGTGTGACAAATTTGGAGCATGAGGTGCTTCTTTGATTGCCTTCCTTATGAGTGGCGGTCGGGGACGAGCGATGGTCTTTTCTTACCAATCTATCCCCCTAGGAGCATGCACGTAGTGCTCGGTTTTTGATGACTTGTTGATTTTTGCAATAAGTATGTGAGTTCTTTATGACTAATGTTGAGTCCATGGATTATACATACTCTCACCTTTCCATCATTGCTAGCCTCTTTGGTACCGTGCATTGCCCTTTCTCACCTTGGGAGGTTGTGCAAACTTCGCCGGTGCATCCAACCCCCATGATATGATACGCTCTATCACACATAAACCTCCTTATATATTCCTCAAAACATCCACCATACCTACCTATTATGGCATTTCCATAGCCATTCCGAGATATATTGCCATGCAACTTTCCACCGTTCCGTTTATTATGACACGCTTCATCATCGTCATATTGCTTTGCATGATCATGTAGTTGACATCATATTTTTGGCATAGCCACCATGCATAATTTCATACATGTCACTCTTAATTCATTGCCCATCCTGGTACACCGCTGGAGGCACTCATATAGAGTCATATTTTGTTCTAGTATCGAGTTGTAATCATTGAGTTGTAAATAAATAGAAGTGTGATGATCATCATTAATAGAGCATTGTCCCATGAAAAAAAGGAAGGTCAAGTAAAAAAAAGGCCAAAAAAGGAAAGGCCAAAAAAAAGAAAGGCCAAATAAAAAAAGGGGACAATGCTACTATCCTTTTTCCACACTTGTGCTTCAAAGCAGCACCATGATCTTCATGATAGAGAGTCTCTTATATTGTCACTTTCATATACTAGTGGGATTTTTTCATTATAGAACCTGGCTTGTATATTCCAACAATGGGCTTACTCAAATGCCCTAGGTCTTCGTGAGCAAGCAAGTTGGATGCACACCCACTTAGTTTCTTTTGTCGAGCTTTCATACATTTATAGCTCTAGTGCATTTGTTGCATGGAAATCCCTACTCCTCGCATTGACATCAATTGATGGGCATCTCCATAGCCCGCTGATTAGCCGCGTCAATATGCGATTTTCTCCTTTTTTGTCTTCTCCACACAACCCCCATCATCATATTCTATTCCACCCATAGTGCTATGTCCATGGCTCGCGCTCATATATTGTGTGGAAGTTGAAAAAGTTGGAGAATACTAAAGTATGAAACAATTGCTTGGCTTGTCATCGGGGTTGTGCATGATGAGAGCATTTTGTGTGACGAAAATGAAGCATGGCCAAACTATATGATTTTGTAGGGATGAGCTTTCTTTGGCTATGTTATTTTGAGAAGACATAATTGCTTGGTTAGTATGCTTGAAGTATTATTATTTTTATGTCAATATTAAACTTTTGTCTTGAATCTTTCGGATCTGAACATTCATGCCACAATAAATAAGATTACACTGATAAATATGTTAGGTAGCATTCCACATCAAAAATTCTATTTTTATCATTTACCTACTCGAGGACGAGCAGGAATTAAGCTTGGGGATGCTTGATACGTCTCCAACGTATCTATAATTTTTTTATTGTTCCATGCTATTATGTTATCCATCTAGGATGTTTTATATGCATTTATATGCTATTTTATATGATTTTTGGGACTAACCTATTAACCCAGAGCCCAATGCCAGTTTCTGTTTTTTCCTTGTTTTTGAGTATCGCAGAAAAGGAACACCAAACGAAGTTCAATTGACGTGAAAATTCATGGAGATTATTTTTGGACCAGAAGAGGCCCACGGAGTATCGGAGATGGGCCAGAAGATTCCGAAGGCACCCACGAGGGTGGGGGGCGCACCCTACCCCCTGGGCGCGCCCCCTACCTCGTGGCCGCCTCGGAGACCCCCCTGACTTGTTCCCGATGCCAAAACCTCTTATATATACCCAAACTTCCAGAACATAACCTAGATCTGGAGTTCCACCACCGCAAGCCTCTCTAGCCACGAAAAACCAATTGGGACCCTGTTCCGGCACCCTGCCGGAGGGGGGACGTCGGGGTAAATGACCACGGGTAGCCTAGCCGGCTCCCCTTGGCACTTCAGAAAAAATTACGAGCCGATCTGGCCTCCAAGAAACCAAGACGTGGGGCCGCCTTCCCCCTGCCGGCTGCCTCTCAGGCCGACTGTCGGAAGGCGTCCCGGCCTTAACCCTCATGAAGAAAGCCGCGAGAGGAGCCGGCCACGAGAAGGCCGACTCCAAGAAGCCGGCTCCCACGACGCGGTCAAGATCGTACCCTCGAGGCCCGCACCCACAAAACGGCGATGGGACGGGGCGTGGCTACAGTAAAGCCTGCCACCCCCGAAACCCGGAGCACGCCTGGCACAGTGCGCCGTACGGGGTAGCCCTGACCCGTCTGGCGCGACACTGTTGCCATGATGACTATGGCGCCATCCATGGCGGGCTGTCGGCGCGGCCCACGGGCGGTGGGCCCCTTTGGGCAGAGAGACACCCGAAGGCGGCCAGGCCTCCCCTTGTCGGCCCAAGACATGGCCGGCTTTCCCAAAGCCGGCTTGCTCCTTCCCTCGAAGGAGGCGCCCCATTAAGAAGACATGATGACGTGGGGCTACAGCGATCGCCCGCCAGGCGGCGGCGCTGTAGCCACGCTTACCTCGATAAACCCCTCATCATCAGGATTGAGGCAACAGTAATCGGCCGCCGACGGGGCCCTAGGCAGTAGGGCCTGCCTGTCGACCAAGATGCCGGCAGCCGGCGGGGCCCACCAGCCGGCGGGCCCCAGCAGCCGGCGCAGAAGCCGGCGAGCGTAGACACTGACGGCTGGGACCCGCTCCCAGCCGGATTACCATTGTACACCTGGGGGGTAGGCCTATATAAACCCCCCGGGGCACCCATGCAAAGGGTTGATCTCATCTAGGTTTTACTACATATAGAGAGAAGAGGATAGCTAGCCTTTCCCTTCTTTCCTCTCGCCAAACAGCTCGAGGAGCACCTTGTAGTTACTTGTTCATCGAGTGATCATGCGGAGACCCCGCAGAGCAGCAATAGGGGTGTTATCTCCACGGAGAGCCCCGAAGCTGGGTAAGATTCGCCGGCGTGCACGTCTTCGCCTTATCCCACTTTCAGGCACCGGCGACGTCTTATTGGCTCCCACACAGATAAGCCACCTGTTGGCATATGTCGCACCAACCACCTGACATTTGGCGCCCACCGTGGGGCCAGGTGCACCGTCGTCCGGAGACCTGTTCTGGACGGGAACCCTCTTCCTCCCTAGCGGGCGTAGCCAGCCCGACACGCCCGATGGCGCTTGCCACGACGCGCTGCAAGGCGTCACCGATGCCTGCGCAGCGAGCAACCTCGCCGATCCCCTTGGCGAGACCCTCACCTCCGACGAGCCCGCCTCTCACGCAGACACCGACCGCCTCGTCGACCTCCTCGGCCAGCTCCACGTCTCCAGCGAGCCTGCTGTGGACCAGGAGTCCGTTGGCTCCACCAATCCGATGCCTGTCGACTCCGACACGTCCTCGCCCGACGCCTTCCCCACCAACGTCGTGATCTACGACGACCCGCTTCCCCGAGCCAATGGTTGTGACGTCGTCACCACCGAGGTGATGGTCATTAGCCACGGCGGCGCTTCTGGCGAGAACGCCCACGACACCCCGCAAGCGGTGATCCACGACCTGTCCGTCCCCCTCTCGGCCGATGCCGACGCCGAAGCACTAGAAGCTCGCCGCCTCGCCCTCCTCGCGGAGGGCCGGAAACTAGCTTCCGTTAGACGCCTCACCGAGGCCCACCAGCGCGAAGTCGACCGCGCTGCCTTCGGCACGCCCCCCCCGGCGGACCGAGCCGAGTCGGCGTCGTCAGGCAACGCGGCGCCGTCATCGCCGACATGCTTGGGGTCGACCGCCCAGTCTATGCCACCCGACTCGAGAACCTGCGCGCCGCCCAGGCGGCCGTAGATGAGCTGGATGGATTGGGGGCCGAAGAGCTCCCCTACATGACCAGACGCATCCAGCAGCTAATCGATGAAGCTGCGCAGCGGCACGAAGCCGACGCCCGCGAGGAAAGCCCTCCACCGCACCGAGAGCACGGCGCGACGTTCCGGACGCCGACTGCGTGTAAAGCCCGCGCGCGACACGAGAAAGAGTCGGCTGCCAGCCGAAGCCGAACCCGGATCTCCATCGAGCGAGACGCAGAAGGCCCCCTCGAGCCGTGGAGTGGCGGGGCAACCCGCCTCCGCCTCTGCCTCGTGGGGAAAGGTATCCCACCCCACCGCCTGTCATGCATCCGACTCTCAGCGGCCGACTAGGTCGCCGCAAAGGAGTCGGCGAGAACGACGCCCGCCATCGGATCAAACGCCTAGCGCGATCCCTGGCGCTAGAAGAAGAAGATGATGTCGGCCCACCTTGCTTCGGCCCCCGCATCCGCGACGAGCCCTTCCCCAAAGGGTTCTTGCTCTCAAGAGACACGCCCAAGTACAACGGCTCCGTGAAGCCGGAAGATTGGTTGATCGACTACTCCACCGCAGTACGCATCGCGAACGGCAAAAGGCGCGTTGTCGTGAAGTACGTGACCCTCATGCTCCAAGGCACGGCGCGGACCTGGCTCAACAACCTCAAGCCATACAGCGTCAACATCTGGCTAGACTTCACAGAAGCCTTCGTCCGCAACTTCACCAGCACCTACAAGCGGGCTCCCAAGCCCAGACAGCTCTCCTTGTGTGTGCAAGGCCCCGTCGAGTCCACCAGCGACTACCTCACGCGTTGGGCCGAGCTCCGCAACTCTTGCGGGGGAGTGCACGAGGTGCAAGCCATCGAATACTTCACAGCCGGGTGCCGAGAGGGCACCCTCCTCAAGCACAAGCTCCTCCGCGACGAGCCGACTACCCTCGACGAGCTTCTGGTCATAGTGGACAAGTACGCCACCGCCGACTCCTCAATGAAGACCGAGCTCCAGGTAGATGCGTCCGGGAAGGTACTCAACCCGGCGCCCAAGACGCCGGCTGGGGATTCCGGCCGACGCCCGTACCAAAACGACCACAAACGCAAGGCCCCATGCCGCCTTCCACCAATCGGCAGGTGGCCACGGTCGAGGGCGAGCAGCCCGAAGGGCGGCCCACACCCAAGAGGCAGAAAGGCGGCAGGCCGGCTTGGCAGCCGGCCTTCTCCTATGACCAAACCCTTGATGCCCCATGCAAGTTCCACAGCGGCGCGAAGCCGTCCAACCACACAACCCGGAAGTGCCACTGGATCACCCGAATCTCCAAGGGCGAAGGGCTGGCGCCACCTCCACCTGCTGGACCGTCGCTTCCGGCTCCGCAGCAGCCGGCTGCTCGGCCAGCAGTCGGAGCCATGCACGATGAGTTCCCCGACGAGCATGGCGCCTATGTCGTCTTCACCAGCCAGCCTGAAGACCGGCGCAGCAGGCGCCGAGAGCACCAGGAAGTCAACGCAGTTGCCGCCAACCCCGCCGAGCACATGCACTGGTCAGAAAAACCCATCAGCTGGAGCCGGGCCTACCACCCAGAGGTGATGCCATCTCCCAGCTCTTATGCGCTGGTTCTGGATGCCACCCTTGCAACAGACAGACGCGCAACCTGTTTCTCCCGCGTGTTGATAGACGGTGGGAGCAACATCAACATCCTGTACCTTGACACCCTGAAGAAGCTCAACATCAAGACAAAGCAGCTCACGCCTACCCGGACTGTGTTCCACGGCATCGTACCCGGCCTGTCCTGCTCCCCCATTGGCAAGATCAAGATTGATGTCCTCTTTGGGGACAAGGATCATTTCCGCAGAGAGGCCATCTGGTTTGAAGTGGTGGACCTTGAGAGCTCTTACCATGCACTGCTTGGCCGACCTGCCTTGGCCAAGTTCATGGCTGGTCCTCACTATGCTTACCTCAAGATGAAGATGCCGAGCACCAAGGGCATCATCACCATAGTCGGCGATTACAAGAAATCGGCCGAGTGCGCAGCAACCAGCGGCCGGCTGGCCGAGTCCCTAGTGATTGCCGAAGAGAAGAAGAAGTTGGACCGGGTCGTGGCCATGGCTGGCAAGCAGTCGGCCCTGTCCTTCGACCCCAAGGAATGTGATGCCCAAGGTTCCTTCCAGCCGGCCAAGGAAACGAAGAAGATACCTCTTGACCCCGAGCACCCGGAAAGGTTTGCCGTCATTGGGGCAAACCTAAACAACAAATAGGAAGGCGAGCTCGCCGATTTCCTCCGTGAGAATCGGGACATCTTTGCGTGGTCCCCCAAGGACATGCCGGGTGTTCCGAAGGATTTCGCTGAGCACAAATTACATGTCCGAGAAGGTTCAAAACCAGTCAAGCAACCCCTCCGCCGACTGTTGAAGGAAAAGAGAAGGATTGTAGGAGAAGAGATAGCCCGGCTTCTGGCTGCCGGCTTCATCATGGAAGTGTTCTTTCCGGAGTGGCTCGCCAACCCGGTCCTCGTGCTGAAGAAGAACAACAAGTGGCGCATGTGCATAGACTACACGAGCCTCAACAAGGCCTGCCCCAAAGATCCTTTTGCCCTGCCAAGGATAGATCAAGTGATAGACTCCACAGCCGGATGCGAGCTGCTGAGTTTTTTGGATGCTTACTCCGGGTACCACCAGATAAAGTTGGACCCGGCCGACCGCCTGAAGACCGCCTTCATCACGCCATTCGGAGCCTTCTGCTACCTGACTATGACATTCGACTTGAGAAATGCCGGTGCCACTTTTCAGCGTTGCATGCAGAAGTGCCTCCTCAAGCAGCTTGGCAGAAATGCCCACGTCTACGTGGACGACATTGTGGTGAAGACGGAGAAGCGCAACACCTTGCTAGAAGACCTCAAGGAAACATTCGAGAACCTGCGCCGATTCCGGATCAAGCTCAACCCCGAGAAATGCGTGTTCGGAGTGCCAACCGGCCAGCTCCTAGGCTTCCTGGTCTCCGAACGCAGCATCGAATGCAACCCAGTGAAGATCAAGGCCATTGAGAGAATGGCGATTCCCACCAAGCTGCGAGACATCCAGAAGTTCACCGGATGCTTGGCTTCCCTCAACCGCTTCATCAGCCGGCTCGGAGAGAAGGCTCTCCCCCTCTACCGCCTCATGAAGAAAACCACTCACTTCGAGTGGAACGACCAAGCCGACCAAGCTTTTCACGAGCTGAAAAAGATGCTGACCACGCCGCCTGTCCTGGCGGTGCCAACTGAGAAAGAGCCCATGCTCCTTTACATTGCTGCAACCAGCCGGGTGGTCAGCACCGTCATCGTAGTCTAGCGCCCAGAAGAGGGCCGAGCTCAGCCGGTCCAGAGGCCGGTGTACTATTTGAGCGAGGTGCTGTCTACCTCGAAGCAGAACTACCCGCACTACCAGAAGATGTGCTACATCGTGTACTTTGCCGCCAAGAAGCTGAAGCCCTACTTCCAAGAGAACCCCATCACGGTCGTATGCACCGCCCTGCTCGCCGAGATCATAGGCAGCCGGGATGCATCCGGCCGGGTGGCGAAATGGGCCATCGAGCTGGCCCCTTACACGATCTTCTACCAGCCTTGCACCGCCATCAAATCCCAAGCATTGGCCGACCTCCTCGTCGACTGGGCCGAGACCCAGTACCTGCCGCCGGCTCCCGACTCCACTCACTGGCGCCTGCACTTCGACGGGCCCAAGATGCTCACCGGCTTGGGAGCCGGCGTCATCCTCACCTTTCCCAAAGGCGACAAGCTCAAATACACGCTGCAAATTCACTTCGCCGCCTCCAACAACGTGGCCGAGTATGAGGCGCTCGTACACGGGCTCCGGCTTGCCAAAGAGCTCGGCATACGCCAGATCCTGTGTTACGGTGACTCAGACTTGATAGTCCAGCAGTCATCCGGCGATTGGGACGCCAAGGACGCAAACATGGCAAGCTACCGCTTCCTCGTCCAGCAGATGAGCGGGTACTTTGAAGGATGCGAGTTCCTCCACGTACCACGAGCCGACAACGGGCCAGCAGATTCCCTGGCTCGATTAGGCTCCACTCGGCAGGCAATACCAACCGGCGTCTCTCTGCAACGCCTCCTCAAGCCGTCTATCAAGCCGTCTCCATGTTGGGGAACGTTGCAGAAAACAAAATTTTTCCTACGGTTTCACCAAGATACATCTATGAGTTCATCTAGCAACGAGCGATCAGATGCATCTACATACCTTTGTAGATCGCGAGCGGAAGCGTTCAACGAACGGGGATGAGGTAGTCGTACACACCGTGATCCAAATCACCGGAGATCCTAGCACCGAACGGACGGCACCTCCGCGTTCAACACACGTACGGTCAGCGTAAAGTCTCCTTCTTCTTGATCTAGCAAGGCAAAGGAGAGGTTGGGGAAGATAGCTCCAGCAGCAGCACGACGACGTGGTGATGGTGGAGCTGCAGTACTCCGGCAGGGCTTCGCCGAGCTCTACGGAGGAGGAGGAGATGTTGGAGAGGGAGAGGGAGGCGCCAGGAGCAAGGGTGCGCTGCCCCCCTCCCCTCCCCCCTTTATATAGCCCCCAAGGGGGGGGGGGCGCCGGCCCTAGGAGATGCAATCTCCTAGGGGGGCGGCGGCCAAGGGTGGGGCTTGCCCCCCAAGCAAGGGGGCGCCCCCCTTTTTAGGGTTTCCCCCCCTTTAGGCGCATGGGCCTCTAGGGGCTGGTTCCCCTTGGCCCATGCAGGCCAAGGCGCACCCCTAGAGCCCATGTGGCCCCCCGAGGCAGGTGGCCCCACCCGGTGGACCCCCGGGACCCTCCGGTGGTCCCGGTACAATACCGATAACCCCGAAACTTGTCCCGATGGCCAAAACAGCACTTTCTATATATAATTCTTTACCTCCGGACCATTCCGAAACTCCTCGTGACGTCCGGGATCTCATACGGGACTCCGAACAACATTCGGGTTACTGCATATACATATCTTCACAACCCTAGCGTCACCGAACCTTAAGTGTGTAGACCCTACGGGTTCGGGAGACATGCAGACATGACCGAGACGGCTCTCGGGCAATAACCAACAGTGGGATCTGGATACCCATGTTGGCTCCCACATGCTCCACGATGATCTCATCGGATGAACCACGATGTCGAGGATTCAATTAATCCCGTATACGATTCCCTTTGTCAATCGGTATTTTACTTGCCCGAGATTCGATCGTCGGTATCCCAATACCTCGTTCAATCTCGTTACCGGCAAGTCACTTTACTCGTACCGTAATGCATGATCCCGTGATCAAACACTTTGATCACATTGAGCTCATTATGATGATGCATTACCGAGGGGGCCCGGTGATACCTCTCCGTCAAGCGGAGTGACAAATCCCAGTCTCGATCCGTGTCAACCCAACAGACACTTTCGGAGATACCCGTAGTATACCTTTATAGTCACCCAGTTATGTTGTGACGTTTGGCACACCCAAAGCACTCCTACGGTGTCCGGGAGTTACACGATCTCATGGTCTAAGGAAAGGATACTTGACAATGGAAAACTCTAGCAAACGAACTATGCGATCTTATGCTATGTTTAGGATTGGGTCTCATCCATCACATTATTCTCCTAATGATGTGATCTCGTTATCAATGACATCTGATGTCCATAGTCAGGAAACCATGACTATCTATCGATCAATGAGCTAGTCAACTAGAGGCTTACTAGGGACATGTTGTTGTCTGTTATTCACACATGTATTATGATTTCCGGATAACACAATTATAGCACGAATAAAGACAATTATCATGAACAAGGAAATGTAATAATAAGGCTTTTATTATTGCCTCTAGGGCATATTTCCAACAGTCTCCCACTTGCACTAGAGTCAATAATCTAGTTACATTGTGATGAATCGAACACCCATAGAGTTCTGGTGCTGATCATGTTTTGCCTTAGGGAGAGGTTTAGTCAACGAATCTGCAACATTCAGATCCGTGTGCACTTTACAAATTTCTATGTCTCCATCTTGAACATTTTCACGAATGGAGTTGAAGCGACGCTTGATGTGCCTGGTCTTCTTGTTAAACCTGGGCTCCTTGGCAAGTGCAATAGCTCCAGTGTTGTCACAGAAGAGTTTGATTGGCCCCGACGCATTGGGTATGACTCCGAGGTCGGTGATGAACTCCTTCACCCAAATTGCTTCATGTGCTGCCTCCGAGGCTGCCATGTACTCCGCTTCACATGTAGATCCCGCCACGATGCTTTGCTTGCAACTGCACCAGCTTACTGCCCCACCATTCAAAATATACACGTATCCGGTTTGTGACTTAGAGTCATCCAGATCTGTGTCGAAGCTAGCGTCGACGTAACCCTTTACGACGAGCTCTTCGTCACCTCCATAAACGAGAAACATTTCCTTAGTCCTTTTCAGGTACTTCAGGATATTCTTAACCGCTGTCCAGTGTTCCTTGCCGGGATTACTTTGGTACCTTCCTACCAAACTTACGGCAAGGTTTACATCAGGTCTGGTACACAGCATGGCATACATAATAGAACCTATGGCTGAGGCATAGGGGATGACACTCATCTCTTCTATATCTTCTGCCGTGGTCGGACATTCAGCTGAGCTCAATTTCACACCTTGTAACACAGGTAAGAACCCCTTCTTAGATTGATCCATATTGAACTTCTTCAATATCTTATCAAGGTATGTGCTTTGTGAAAGACCTATGAGGCGTCTTGATCTATCACTATAGATCTTGATGCCTAATATATAAGCAGTTTCTCCAAGGTCCTTCATTGAAAAACTCTTATTCAAGTAGGCCTTAATGCTGTCCAAGAGTTCTATATCATTTCCCATCAAAAGTATTTCATCTACATATAGTATGAGAAATGCTACAGAGCTCCCACTCACTTTCTTGTAAACGCAGGCTTCTCCATAAGTCTGCGTAAACCCAAACGCTTTGATCATCTCATCAAAGCGAATGTTCCAACTCCGAGATGCTTGCACCAGCCCATAAATCGAGCGTTGGAGCTTGCACACCTTGTCAGCATTCTTAGGATCGACAAAACCTTCCGGCTGCATCATATACAATTCTTCCTTAAGGAAACCATTAAGGAATGCTGTTTTGACGTCCATTTGCCATATTTCATAATCGTAGAATGCGGCAATTGCTAACATGATTCGAACGGACTTCAGCTTCGCTACCGATGAGAAAGTCTCATCATAGTCAATTCCTTGAACTTGTCGATAACCCTTAGCGACAAGCCGAGCTTTATAGATGGTCACATTACCATCCGCGTCTGTCTTCTTCTTAAAGATCCATTTATTTTCTATGGCTCGCCATTCAACGGGCAAGTCAGTCAAAGTCCATACTTCGTTTTCATACATGGATCCTATCTCGGATTTCATGGCTTCTAGCCATTTATCGGAATCCGGGCCCGCCATTGCTTCCTCATAGTTCGAAGGTTCACCGTTGTCTAACAACATGATTTCCAAGACAGGGTTGCCGTACCACTCTGGTGCGGAACGTGTCCTTGTGGACCTTCGAATTTCAGTAGGAGCTTGATTAGAAGTATCTTGATCATCATCATTAATTTCCTCTCTAGTCGGTGCAGGCACCTCAGGAACGTTTTCATGAGTTTCGCCATTTTCCGGTTCAAGAGGTAACACTTCATTAAGTTCTACTTTCCTCCCACTTACTTCTTTCGAGAGAAACTCTTTCTCTAGAAAGGATCCATTCTTGGCAACAAAGATCTTGCCTTCGGATCTGAGGTAGAAGGTATACCCAATAGTTTCTTTAGGGTATCCTATGAAGACGCATTTTTCCGACTTGGGTTCGAGCTTTTCAGGTTGAAGTTTCTTCACATAAGCATCACATCCCCAAACTTTTAGAAACGACAGCTTAGGTTTCTTCCCAAACCATAATTCATACGGTGTCGTCTCAATGGATTTCGACGGAGCCCTATTTAAAGTGAATGCGGCAGTCTCTAAAGCATAGCCCCAAAAGATAGCGGTAAATCGGTAAGAGACGTCATAGATCGTACCATATCTAATAGAGTGCGATTACGACGTTCGGACACACCATTACGCTGAGGTGTTCTAGGCGGCGTGAGTTGTGAAACTATTCCACATTTTCTTAAGTGTGTGCCAAATTCGTGACTCAAGTATTCTCCTCCACGATCTGATCATAGAAACTTGATCTTTCTATCACGTTGATTTTCAACCTCACTCTGAAATTCCTTGAACTTTTCAAAGGTCTCAGACTTGTGTTTCATTAAGTAGATATACCCATATCTACTCAAGTCATCAGTGAGGGTGAGAACATAACGGTAGCCACCGCGAGCCTCAACACTCATTGGACCGCACACATCGGTATGTATGATTTCCAATAAGTTGGTTGCTCGCTCCATTGTTCCTGAGAACGGAGTCTTGGTCATTTTACCCATGAGGCATGGTTCGCACGTGTCAAATGATTCATAATCAAGAGACTCTAAAAGTCCATCTGCATGGAGCTTCATCATGTGTTTGACACCTATGTGACCAAGGCGGCAGTGCCACAAATATGTGGGACTATTGTTATCAACTTTAACTCTTTTGGTATTCACACTATAAATATGTGTATCATCACGTACGAGATTCATCAAGAATAAACCATTAACCATCGGAGCATGACCATAAAACATATCTCTCATATAAATAGAACAACCATTATTCTCGGATTTAAATGAGTAGCCATCTCGAATTAAACGAGATCCAGACACAATGTTCATGCTCAAACTTGGCACTAAATAACAATTATTGAGGTTTAAAACTAATCCCGTAGGTAAATGTAGAGGTAGCGTGCCGACGGCGATCACATCGACCTTGGAACCATTCCCGACGCGCATCGTCACCTCGTCCTTCGCCAGTCTCTGTTTATTCCGCAGCTCCTGCTTTGAGTTACAAATGTGAGCAACTGCACCGGTATCAAATACCCAAGAGCTACTACGAGTACTGGTAAGGTACACATCAATTACATGTATATCACATATACCTTTTGTTTTGCCGGCCTTCTTGTCCGCTAAGTATTTGGGGCAGTTCTGCTTCCAGTGACCACTTTCCTTGCAATAAAAACACTCAGTCTCGGGCTTGGGTCCATTCTTTGGCTTCTTCCTGGCAACTTGCTTACCGGGCGCGGCAACTTCCTTGCCGTCCTTCTTGAAGTTCTTTTTACCCTTGCCCTTCTTGAACTTAGTGGTTTTATTCACCATAAACACTTGATGTTCCTTCTTGATTTCTACCTCTGCTGATTTCAGCATAGCATATACCTCAGGAATGGTCTTTACCATCCCCTGCATGTTGTAGTTCATCACAAAGCTCTTGTAGCTAGGTGGAAGCGACTGGAGGATTCTGTCAATGACCGCTTCATCCGGGAGATTAACTTCCAGTTGAGTCAAGCGGTTGTGCAACCCAGACATCTTGAGTATGTGTTCACTGACAGAGCTATTTTCCTCCATCTTACAGCTAAAGAATTTGTCGGAGACTTCATATCTCTCGACCCGGGCATGAGCTTGGAAAACCATTTTCAGCTCTTCGAACATCTCATATGCTCCATGTCTCTCAAAACGCTTTTGGAGCCCCGGCTCTAAGCTGTAAAGCATGCCGCACTGAACGAGGGAGTAATCATCGGAACGTGACCGCCAAGCGTTCATAACGTCTTGTTCTGCAGGGAGGACAGGTGCGTCACCCAGCGGTGCTCGTAGGACATAATCTTTCTTGGCAGCTATGAGGATGATCCTCAGGTTCCGGACCCAGTCCGTATAGTTGTTGCCATCGTCTTTCAGCTTGGTTTTCTCTAGGAACGCGTTGAAGTTGAGGACTACGTTGGCCATTTGATCTACAAGACATATTGTAAATATTTAGACTAAGTTCATGATAATAAAGTTCATCTAATCAAATTATTTAATGAACTCCCACTTAGATAGACATCCCTCTTCTAGTCATCTAAGTATTACATGATCCGAGTCAACTAGGCCGTGTCCGATCATCACGTGAGATGGACTAGTCAACATCGGTGAACATTTCATGTTGATCGTATCTTCTATACGACTCATGCTCGACCTTTCGGTCTTCTGTGTTCCGAGGCCATGTCTGTACATGCTAGGCTCGTCAAGTCAACCTAAGTGTTTGCATGTGTAAATCTGTCTTACACCCGTTGTATGTGAATGTTAGAATCTATCACACCCGATCATCACGTGGTGCTTCGAAACAACGAACTGTCGCAACGGTGCACAGTTAGGGGGAACACTTCTTGAAATTATTATGAGGGATCATCTTATTTACTACCGACGTACTAAGTAAACAAGATGCAAAACATGATAAACATCACATGCAATCAAATAATAAACGTGACATGATATGGCCAATATCACATAGCTCCTTTGATCTCCATCTTGGGGCTCCATGATCATCTTGTCACCGGCTTGACACCATGATCTCCATCATCATGATCTCCATCATCGTGTCTCCATGAAGTTGCTCGCCAACTATTACTACTACTACTATGGCTAACGCGTTTAGCAATAAAGTAAAGTAATTTACATGGCGTTTCTCAATGACACGCAAGTCATACAAAAAATAAAGACAACTCCTATGGCTCCTGCCGGTTGTCATACTCATCGACATGCAAGTCGTGATTCCTATTACAATAGCATGAACATCTCATACATCACATATAGACCATTCATCATTCATCACAACTTTGGCCATATCATATCACAAAGCACTTGCTGCAAAAACAAGTTAGACGTCCTCTAATTGTTGTTGCAAGTTTTACGTGGCTGAATTAGGGTTCTAGAAGAACGTTTTCTTACCTACGTAAAAGCCACAACGTGATTTGTCAACTTCTATTTACCCTTCATAAGGACCCTTTTCATCGAATCCGCTCCAACTAAAGTGGGAGAGACAGACACCCGCCAGCCACCTTATGCAACTAGTGCATGTTAGTCGGTGGAACCGGTCTCACGTAAGCGTACGTGTAAGGTTGGTCCGGGCCGCTTCATCCCACAATACCGCTGAAGCAAGATAAGACTAGTAGCGGCAAGAAAAGTTGACAAATCTACGCCCACAACAAATTGTGTTCTACTCGCGCAATAGAGAACTACGCATAGACCTAGCTCATGATGCCACTGTTGGGGAACGTTGCAGAAAACAAAATTTTTCCTACGGTTTCACCAAGATCCATCTATGAGTTCATCTAGCAACGAGTGATCAGATGCATCTACATACCTTTGTAGATCGCGAGCGGAAGCATTCAACGAACGGGGATGAGGTAGTCGTACACACCGTGATCCAAATCACCGGAGATCCTAGCACCGAACAGACGGCACCTCCGCGTTCAACACACGTACGGTCAGCGTAACGTCTCCTTCTTCTTGATCCAACAAGGCAAAGGAGAGGTTGGGGAAGATAGCTCTAGCAGCAGCATGACGGCGTGGTGATGGTGGAGCTGCAGTACTCCTGCAGGGCTTCGCCGAGCTCTACGGAGGAGGAGGAGATGTTGGAGAGGGAGAGGGAGGCGCCAGGAGCAAGGGTGCGCTGCCCCCCTCCCCTCCCCCTTTATATAGCCCCCAAGGGGGGCGCCGGCCCTAGGAGATGCAATCTCCTAGGGGGCGGCGGCCAAGGGTGGGGCTTGCCCCCCAAGCAAGGGGGCGCCCCCCTTTTTAGGGTTTCCCCCCTTTAGGCGCATGGGCCTCTAGGGGCTGGTTCCCCTTGGCCCATGCAGGCCAAGGCGCACCCCTAGAGCCCATGTGGCCCCCCGAGGCAGGTGGCCCCACCCGGTGGACCCCCGGGACCCTCCGGTGGTCCCGGTACAATACCGATAACCCCGAAACTTGTCCCGATGGCCAAAACAGCACTTTCTATATATAATTCTTTACCTCCGGACCATTCCGAAACTCCTCGTGACGTCCGGGATCTCATCCGGGACTCCGAACAACATTCGGGTTACTGCATATACATATCTTCATAACCCTAGCGTCACCGAACCTTAAGTGTGTAGACCCTACGGGTTCGGGAGACATGCAGACATGACCGAGACGGCTCTCGAGCAATAACCAACAGCGGGATCTGGATACCCATGTTGGCTCCCACATGCTCCACGATGATCTCATCGGATGAACCACGATGTCGAGGATTCAATTACTCCCGTATACGATTCCCTTTGTCAATCGGTATTTTACTTGCCCGAGATTCGATCGTCGGTATCCCAATACCTCGTTCAATCTCGTTACCGGCATGTCACTTTACTCGTACCGTAATGCATGATCCCGTGATCAAACACTTTGATCACATTGAGCTCATTATGATGATGCATTACCGAGGGGGCCCGATGATACCTCTCCGTCAAGCGGAGTGACAAATCCCAGTCTCGATCCGTGTCAACCCAACAGACACTTTCGGAGATACCCGTAGTATACCTTTATAGTCACCCAGTTACATTGTGACGTTTGGCACACCCAAAGCACTCCTACGGTGTCTGGGAGTTACACGATCTCATGGTCTAAGGAAAGGATACTTGACAATGGAAAACTCTAGCAAACGAACTATGTGATCTTATGGTATGTTTAGGATTGGGTCTCGTCCATCACATTATTCTCCTAATGATGTGATCTCCTTATCAATGACATCTGATGTCCATAGTCAGGAAACCATGACTATCTATCGATCAACGAGCTAGTCAACTAGAGGCTTACTAGGGACATGTTGTTGTCTGTTATTCACACATGTATTACGATTTCCGGATAACACAATTATAGCACGAATAAAGACAATTATCATGAACAAGGAAATATAATAATAAGGCTTTTATTATTGCCTCTAGGGCATATTTCCAACACTCCAGAGTCCGACTCCATCTTCGTACCGCCTAGCCCTGATGTAGCCGGATCCGGCTTGAAGAGCTAAGCAGGCGGCCCGGGGACTTCGATAGGCGGCGCGGGGACTTCAGCAGGCAGCTCGGGGACTTCCATAGTCGCACCCGACCCGGGGACTTCTGAACCTGGCTCGGGGACTTCGGTAGTCGGCCTGGGGACTGCACCAGCACCACAGGCGGCGGCCAACTCCAGCATCTCACAACCCAGCCCGCCCACCCTGGTTGCAGTAGCCGCGTTGGCAATAGAAGAAGTCACAGCTCCATCATGGGCCAAGCCCATCCTCAACTTCCTGACAAACCAAGAACTGCCGGCTAACGAGACAGAGGCAAGACAAGTCCAATGCTGAGCCGGAGCATACACAATCGTCAAGAGAGATCTCGTCAGGCGCAGCGTCACTGGAGTCTTCCAGTGATGCGTTGAACAAGAGAAGGGCATAGCAATCCTCAGAGACATCCACCAAGGTGAATGCGGCCACCACGCAGCCTTAAGATCACTAGTCGCCAAAGCTTTCCGCCATGGATTCTTTTGGCCGACTGCTTTGGACGACGCCAAGGAATTAGTCAAGCATTGCAAAGGGTGCCAAGTCTTCAGCTCCAAGCAACACCTGCCAGCTTCGGCACTCAAGACCATTCCCCTCACTTGGCCCTTTGCCGTTTGGGGTCTAGACATGGTGGGCCCATTCAAGACGGCGCGGGGCGGCATGATACATCTGCTTGTCGCCGTGGACAAGTTCACAAAGTGGATCGAAGCAAAGCCGATCAAGAAGCTGAATGGGCCGACTGCCGTGACATTCATCGCAAATATAACAACTCGATACGACGTGCCGCACAGCATCGTCACCGACAACGGCACAAATTTTGCCAAGGGAGCATTGGCACGTTTCTGCGCGACGCAGGGCATCCGACTGGACTTAGCATCCGTTGCCCACCCGCAGTCAAACGGCCAAGTCGAACGAGCCAACGGCCTCATCCTTTCCGGCATCAAGCCCCGACTGGTCGTGCCACTGGAGCGTTCGGCCGGCTTCTGGCTCGATGAGCTGCCGGCCGTCCTCTGGAGTCTGCGCACTACCCCAAATAGGTCAACCGGCTCCACCCCTTTCTTCCTCGTATATGGTGCCGAGGCGGTCATCCCAACCGACATCGAGTTCGACTCGCCTCGGGTGACCATGTACACGGAGGCGGAGGCCAAGGAAGCACGAGAAGGCGGCGTCAACCTGCTGGAAGAAAGCCAGCTGTTAGCCCTCAGCCGGTCCGCCATCTACCAGCAGGGTCTGCGTCGCTACCACAGCCGGAAGGTCAAGCCAAGATCCTTCCAAGAGGGCGACCTTGTGCTCCGGCTGATCCAGCGAACAGCCGGCCAGCACAAGCTCTCGGCCCCTTGGGAAGGCCCCTTCGTCATCAGCAGAGCGCTAGGAAACGACTCCTACTACCTGATCGACGCACAGAAGCCGAAGGCACGAAAGAGAGACGACTCCGGAAGGAGTCGGAACGACCATGGAACGCCAACCTCCTCCGAAGATTTTACAGTTGAAATACAGTATGTATCACGCTAACTTTTGTACTAAGTACGAGACAATAGGCCCCCCGAGGAGAACTTGGGGACTGCCATCTTTCATCTATGAATGAAGAGTATCATGCTTATGATTATGTCATTACATTTACTCCTCTCGTTCGGCACCGGGTTCGACTAGTCGGCCCGGGGACTGGCCGCCTTAAGTTATATTACAAGTCCTACCCGTGGTCAGACAAGTAGTGTGCCGGCTCCAAAGCCCTCTCTTGCCAAAAGTCGCAGTTCGAAGAATCGGCTGTCCAGCTAGCAAGAGCCAAAGGCAGGAAAGGACGCCCACACGAAAAACGGCTAGGGACTAACGGACTAATATAACAAAAGCCAGTTTTTTCCTACTACCGACCGACTACAAGAGTAGCCGACCGGCCGGTTTCCATTCACTTCGCTACAATCTAAGAAAGCTCGAGTACTTGCCTTCCCCAAAAAAGATAGCCGAGTTCTTCCTTAGCCACAGACTGTAGAGCAGCTGCCGGCTGGGAAGGCAGCAATCAGGGGAAGGCGGCAAAGGAAACAGCCTAAGGATAAAAAGCACACGAGAATGGAAGCCAAACACATGCATGATTATATTTACACAAAAGGCCTTGAAAAGGCCAACATTCAACATAGTTTGAATACACCCCTAGTGGATGGAACTGCGCAAGCTTAATAAGAATTGTTCAAAGAGTAACAAGCAGGAAAAGCAAAGACGGCAGATCAAGCCAAGGGAACGACTGGCGAGTCGGGCAGGTCGGTGGAGACAGTAGCGCGGCTGGAGGAGTGGCCGGCTGGTGAACCTCGGCATGATCACCGCCTCCCGCAGAGGGCGCGCTAGCACGCGCCTCGTTGCTGGAGGCACGGTCATGCTGAGGCTGGATGGTTGCTTCACCGGCCGGCTCGACGTCTTCGCCCTCCTCCCCTTCTTCGTCTTCACCTTCATCACTGGAGGCAATCTCCTTCGTCGAGTCTTCACCCTCCGCCGGGTTCAGCCCGAACCACTCCTTCGTCTGGGCGACGCCGTTGTCGTCCACCTCAGGAGCGAAGATGCTGGTGTCGGTGAAATCGGCAAGAGCCGAAGCACGCTGGATGATAGCCGGCCACACCCCCACCAGCTCTTCATCAGCCTCCTCCCGCCAAGTCCTCAGCTGCTCCAAATTCAGCCTGGGGTACCAGGCCAGGACGAACTCCAGCGCCCGCCTGGTGCTGGATCGAGCAGCGGAGGCTTTCCAGGCCTCAAAGCGACCGACTGCCACCTCCAGCCAGTCGGTAGTCCGGTTCGGGGTGCGGGGAATCACCTCGCCGGGCCAGAGGGCGGCCAGCACCTGCACTCTGGCGCACTGGAGGCGGCGGAGCATGCGGTGTGCCGGCTGCAGCCGGGCTTGGATCGCCAAGAACTGCTCTTCAAGTGTCCGGCTCGCGTCCGGCGCGATCTCAACCCCCGCCTGCCGGCGTGCCTCGCAGTAGGCCTCGATGGCCTGGGTGGCTGCGACGAAGTGGCGGGGGAAGTAGTCTGCGCAAGAACAAAAGCAGCACAAGTCAAAAGACGAATCAGAGGGCAAGGGGGCGAGCAAAGAGTAAGGGAGGCGGCTTACCGTCGATCAGATCCTCGATCCGACTGTAACCCTCGCTCAGCGCTTGCTTCGCCTCAGCCCAGCTCGCCGCTTCGGTCTCAAACTCGGCTTTGAGGGCGGCCTCGCTCTCCTGCGCCTTCTTCAGGGCCGCCTTATGGCTCTCCTCCTGGTCGGCCAACTTCTTGACTAGGCGGTCGCGCTCCTGGACCAAGGCATTGAGCTCGGCCTCCTTGGCGCGAAGGGCGGTTTGGGCCCCGCCGAGCTGCTCCCTCAAGTCGGCACTGGCCCCTGCAAGCATGAAGGCAAAAGAAGAAACAATAAGGAAGAAGTCGTTGGGGAAGATCCGACCCGGCTGCTCAGCAGTCGGCCCGGATCTCGGGGACTACACCCAGTGGGTGCGTTGACGCGCCCCCACAGAACATGAACAAAACCAAGCACGTACTCCGGCTGTCGGACAGATCCTCGATCTTCTGGCGCAGCTCCTGAGCCTGGGAGTCCAAGGCGGCGGTGCTCTGGTTATGGTACTCCTGGAAGATCAGAGAGGATGCAGGAATTAGATAACTGTCAGGACCTAGTAAGTTCCAAGCCGCCTGCTCAGCAGCCGACTCAGAACTCGGGGACTACACCTAGTGGGTGTGCTGACGCGCCCCCATGGAAGAAATCAAAAAAGCAAAACAACCAAGGCTAGAAGACTCACCCGGACGACGGCCCGCGTCGCGAGGAAATCTGGGTATATCACCGCAGCGCAGTAGCATGAGCCTGAAGCCGGCCCTTGACCTCCTGGGCCGCCGCGTTCAGCTCGGCCGGCCCCCTGCTGGACGTCCACTCGGACGTGCTGGAGCTGGCTGCCTCCAGGGCCTCCGCCGTCCGGCTGGCGCTCGCAGCTCTGTCTGGCTCTGGAACGGGGGAAGCTTCCCCCGCGCCGGCGTGATGACGGCTGCACCACCAGGCCGGCTCCTGCTGCTGGCTCGCTCCCGGCCGGCTGCACCGGCGCCGCAGCCGGCTGTCCGCCCTGGCCCGCCCCAGTCGGCGCCGTCCGCGACACCTCCTCCAAGACGATCACATAATCGCCCTCTGCTCCCCCGCCGCCTGGCCGCGGTCGGCTTCCTCAGACGGAGGCACGGGGGCGTTGGGAGCCACACTGTGCAGGGGGACGACGAGCTGTGAAGGCCGGTTGCGCGAGGCCTCCGTCTCCTTCTCCGCGGCCGTCGCCTCCACATGGGCCTTGGCCGCCGCGTCGGCCTGCTCCTTCGCCGCCTAGGCGGCCCTCCGCTCCGACGCTTCCCGCTCCTCCTGCGCCTCCTGCGTGTTCTGCGCCGTAGCCTCCATGAGGTCGGCACGGGGGTCCATGCGGCGGGAGCTCGAAGAGCCTCTGGCTGATCCAATCACGAAGCCGGTAGGGCCCCGTTCAAGGGAAAGCGGCACCCTGGCCGGTCAACCAAGAAAGAATTTAGAAGAACTCCAACCCAAGAACACGACAAGAATACAAGACAATTAACACTTACGCCGAAACCGCCTGCGGCAGCTTCACGACCTTCTGGAAGCGGGCCGCCTTCGCGGCCGCCTCATCCCGCTTGGTTGCCGCGGCGGTGCCCCTGGGTTTCTTCGGCCGGCTGTCGAAGTAGGTCGACGCGGCCCGACGCTTCGGTGCGGCGCCACGGGCGGCCGACGCGGCAGAAGGGCCCGCGCCCTGAGGATCCGGCGCCGGCTGGCGGTGCGGGACGGTTTCGACCTCATCGTCGTCCGCCCAGTCCTGGAGGCCGGCCCCGAGCCCGGCGCCACCTGCCTCGCCGCCTTCCCCCTCGGCGGCATCCTCCATGGCGGCTCCTCCGAGGTCCGGATCGTCGACGTCATCTACCGTGTGGTCGGGGTGGAGCGGGCGCTCTGCCCCCGCGGTCCCCGCCGCCGGCGGAAGTAGAGGATTCCGCAGAAAACAAACCGGCGGGTCAGAAGCCAGTCATATCGAAGCCGGCAACACAAAAGAAAGGAAAGAAGCAATACTTACGACATGCGGAGGCTTGGCGCGAGAGTACGACTCCTTGCCGAATCGCCAATCCTCGACGAGCTTGCAGTTGGCGATGTAGTTCACCAGGTAGGACACCTCGGCATGAGGCATCTCCCTGGTGCTCAGCCGACATGGGTCGAAGCGGTCGCTCATCTGACAGATCATGTGCGGCCGACCTTGGAGCGGGAGTACCCGGCGCTCCACGAAGGCGGCCACCAGGTCGGCTCCGACCAGACCCTCCGACTGGACCATCACCCGGAGGCGGGCGACGGCGGCATTCCCGGCCTGGGACAACGTCCTGGCCCGGTAGCTCCATGAGGCCGGCCTCGAAGCCGGCGGGCCGGCTACGTAAGCCAGCAGGTTGACAAAGTTGCCTTGCGGGGCGACGTTCCTCACATAGAAGTAGGACTTCTGCCAGAGCTTCACCGACTGGATCAGCGGGATGGACGGGAACAGATTGTTCTCGCCCGTCCGCTTCATGGCGATGTAAGCTCCGCATGGGGCGGGCACGCTTGCGACGACGGTGCCGAGTTTGCTCTGGAAGAACTCTCCCCAGAGCTCTAAGGTGGGGAGGACGCCAAGAAAACCCTCGCAGAGGGTGACGAAGGCCGACAGCAGCATCACGACGTTGGGGGTGAGATGATGCGGCTGAAGGTGGTAGAATTCAAGGAACGAGCGGAGGAATCCGCTCGCCGGGAGGCCGAAGCCACGTATGCAGTGCGAGCGGAAGACCACCCGCTCGCCCTCCTCCGGTGCCGGCGAGATCTCCTCCTCCGGCGCGCGCCGGACCCGCACGTAGTTCTCGCCGGGCAGACGCCGCGTCCGGCGGAGGAACTCGATGTGCTCGTCGAGGACGTTGGAGCCGTCCCACGAGCTCGACAGCGCCATTGGAGCGGCGCGGTGAAGAGCAAGATGCGGTGGCGGCGAAGGCGCGTGCGACCCTGCTGGGGCGGAACGGCGCGGCGAAGAGGCGCTGCGGCGGCGAAGAGAGTAAGGAAAGAGGACGAGGAGGGATGGAGCGAGGGAGAGCGTGCGAGCCATTGCCGCTCCCTCTCCTCCCCCTACTTATAGACCCTCGCGGCGGAGCCGAGGAGGCGTGGTGTGGGGGACGTGGGATTAACTGCGCCCACTCCCCCACGTCCCGCTATTACTGCGCCTTGACAGCGTGGCGAAACCGCCGTGGGAAGGCAAACCGCCCACCTTGGACCGCAGAAGATCCACGCCTGGGCCGAGGCCAGGAGTGGCGGGCCTGGGCCTGCAGCGACGTCCCATCGTGCACGCACCATGGCAGACCTTTTCTGCCACGTGACACGCGGGGAGGCGCACGGTCAGCGCGCGAGTTGGCCCACATTCCCGTTGACAAGAGCACGGCGCCCATCCAAGGCGGCGCGCATAAGCAGAGCCGGCTCCCAGCTGCCGGCTTCTCAGGATTGGAAGCTGACCGAGCTTCTCGTCCCCCTGCCGACCTCGAAGTGCGACCAGCTTCGGGGACTACTGTCGGGGTAAATGACCACGGGTAGCCTAGCCAGCTCCCCTTGGCACTTCAGAAAAAATTACGAGCCGATCCGGCCTCCAAGAAACCAAGACGTGGGGCCGCCTTCCCCCTGCCGGCTGCCGCTCAGGCCGACTGTCGGAAGGCGGCCCGACCTTAACCCTCATGAAGAAAGCCGCGAGAGGGCCGGCTCCGAGAAGCCGGCCACGAGAAGGCCGACTCCAAGAAGCCGGCTCCCACGACGCGGTCAAGATCGTACCCTCGAGGCCCGCACCCACATAACAGCGATGGGACGGGGCGTGGCTACAGTAAAGCCGGCCACCCCCGAAACCCGGAGCACGCCTGGCACAATGCGCCGTACGGGGTAGCCCTGACCCGTCCGGCGCGGCACTGTTGCCATGATGACTATGGCGCCATCCACGGCGGGCTGTCAGCGCGGCCCACAGGCGATGGGCCCCTTTGGGCAGAGAGATACCCGAAGGCGGCCAGGCCTCCCCCAGTCGGCCCAAGACATGGCCGGCTTTCCCAAAGCCGGCTTGCTCCTTCCCTCGAAGGAGGCGCCCCATTAAGAAGACAAGACGACGTGAGGCTACAGTGATCGCCCGCCAGGCGGCGGCGCTGTAGCCACGCTTACCTCGATAAAGCCCTCATCATCAGGATTTAGGCAACAGTAATCGGCCGCCGACAGGGCCCTAGGCAGTAGGGCCTGCCTGTCGACCAAGATGCCGGCAGCCGGCGGGGCCCACCAGCCGGCGGGCCCCAGCAGCCGGCACAGAAGCCGGCGAGCGTAGACACTGACGGCTGGGACCCGCTCCCAGCCGGATTACCATTGTACCCCCGGGGGTAGGCCTATATAAACCCCCCAGGGCACCCATGCAAAGAGTTGATCTCATCTAGGTTTTACTACATATAGAGAGAAGAAGAGAGCTAGCCTTGCCCTTCTTCTTCCTCTCGCCAAACAGCTCGAGGAGCACCTTGTAGTTACTTGTTCATCGAGTGATCATGCGGAGACCCCGCAGAGCAGCAATAGGGGTGTTATCTCCACGGAGAGCCCCGAAGCTGGGTAAGATTCGCCGGCGTGCACGTCTTCGCCTTATCCCACTTTCAGGCACCGGCGACATCTTATTGGCTCCCACACAGATAAGCCACCTGTTGGCATATGTCGCACCAACCACCCGACATTTGGCGCCCACCGTGGGGCCAGGTGCACCATCGTCCGGAGACCTGTTCTGGACGGGAACCCTCTTCCTCGCCAGCGGGCGTAGCCAGCCCGACACGCCCGATGGCGCTTGCCACGACGCGCTGCAAGGCGTCACCGACGCCTGCGCAGCGAGCAACCTCGCCGATCCCCTTGGCGAGGCCCTCACCTCCGACGAGCCCGCCTCTGACGCAGACACCGACCGCCTCGTCGACCTCCTCGGCCAGCTCCACGTCTCCAGCGAGCCTGCTGTGGACCAGGAGTCCGTTGGCTCCACCAATCCGATGCCTGTCGACTCCGACACGTCCTCGCCCGACGCCTTCCCCACCAACATCGTGATCTACGACGACCCGCTTCCCCGAGCCAATGGCTGTGACGTCGTCACCACCGAGGTGATGGTCATTAGCCACGGCGGCGCTTCTGGCGAGAACGCCCATGACACCCCGCAAGCGGTGATCCACGACCTGTCCGTCCCCCTCTCGGCCGATGCCGACGCCGAAGCACTAGAAGCTCGCCGCCTCACCCTCCTCGCGGAGGGCCGGAAACTAGCTTCCGTTAGACGCCTCACCGAGGCCCACCAGCGCGAAGTCGACCGCGCTGCCTTCAGCACGCTCCCCCCCGGCGGACCGAGCCGAGTCGGCGTCGTCAGGCAACGCGGCGCCGTCATCGCCGACATGCTTGGGGTCGACCGCCCAGTCTATGCCACCCCACTCGAGAACCCGCGCGCCGCCCAGGCGGCCGTAGATGAGCTGGATGGATTGGGGGCCGAAGAGCTCCCCTACATGACCAGACGCATCCAGCAGCTAATCGATGCAGCTGCGCAGCGGCACGAAGCCGACGCCCGCGAGGAAAGCCCTCCACCGCACCGAGAGCATGACGCGACGTTCCGGACGCCGACTGCGTGTAAAGCCCGCGCGCGACACGAGAAAGAGCCGGCTGCCAGCCGAAGCCGAACCCGGATCTCCATCGAGCGAGACGCAGAAGGCCCCCCTCGAGCTGTGGAGTGGCGGGGCAACCCGCCTCCGCCTCTGCCTCGTGGGGAAAGGTATCCCACCCCACCGCCTGTCATGCATCCGACTCTCAGTGGCCGACTAGGTCGCCGCAAAGGAGTCGGCGAGAACGACGCCCGCCATCGGATCGACCGCCTAGCGCGATCCCTGGCGCTAGAAGAAGAAGATGATGTCGGCCTGCCTTGCTTCGGCCCCCGCATCCGCGACGAGCCCTTCCCCAAAGGGTTCTTGCTCTCAAGAGACACGCCCAAGTACAACGGCTCCGTGAAGCCGGTAGATTGGTTGATCGACTACTCCACCACAGTACGCATCGCGAACGGCAAAAGGCGCGTTGCCGTGAAGTACGTGCCCCTCATGCTCCAAGGCACGGCGCGGACCTGGCTCAACAGCCTCAAGCCATACAGCGTCAACATCTGGCTAGACTTCACAGAAGCCTTCGTCCGCAACTTCACCAGCACCTACAAGCGGGCTCCCAAGCCCAGACAGCTCTCCTTGTGTGTGCAAGGCCCCGTCGAGTCCACCAGCGACTACCTCACGCGTTGGGCCGAGCTCCGCAACTCTTGCGGGGGAGTGCACGAGGTGCAAGCCATCGAATACTTCACAGCCGGGTGCCGAGAGGGCACCCTCCTCAAGCAGAAGCTCCTCCGCGACGAGCCGACTACCCTCGACGAGCTTCTGGTCATAGTGGACAAGTACGCCACCGCCGACTCCTCAATGAAGACCGAGCTCCAGGTAGATGCGTCCGGGAAGGTACTCAACCCGGCGCCCAAGACGCCGGCTGGGGATTCCGGCCGACGCCCGTACCAAAACGACCACAAACGCAAGGCCCCATGCCGCCTTCCACCAATCGGCAGGTGGCCACGGTCGAGGGCGAGCAGCCCGAAGGGCGGCCCACACCCAAGAGGCAGAAAGGCGGCAGGCCGGCTTGGCAGCCGGCCTTCTCCTATGACCAAACCCTTGATGCCCCATGCAAGTTCCACAGCGGCGCGAAGCCGTCCAACCACACAACCCGGAAGTGCCACTGGCTCACCCGAATCTCCAAGGGCGAAGGGCTGGCGCCACCTCCACCTGCTGGACCGTCGCTTCCGGCTCCGCAGCAGCCGGCTGCTCGGCCAGCAGTCGGAGCCATGCACGATGAGTTCCCCGACGAGCATGGCGCCTATGTCGTCTTCACCAGCCAGCCTGAAGACCGGCGCAGCAGGCGCCGAGAGCACCAGGAAGTCAACGCAGTTGCCGCCAACCCCGCCGAGCACATGCACTGGTCAGAAAAACCCATCAGCTGGAGCCGGGCCTACCACCCAGAGGTGATGCCATCTCCCAGCTCTTATGCGCTGGTTCTGGATGCCACCCTTGCAACAGACAGACGCGCAACCTGTTTCTCCCGCGTGTTGATAGACGGCGGGAGCAGCATCAACATCGTGTACCTTGACACCCTGAAGAAGCTCAACATCAAGACAAAGCAGCTCACGCCTACCCGGACTGTGTTCCACGGCATCGTACCCGGCCTGTCCTGCTCCCCCATTGGCAAGATCAAGATTGATGTCCTCTTTGGGGACAAGGATCATTTCCGCAGAGAGGCCATGTGTTTTGCTTGGAGCGTCATTTTATTTTCTTTTGTTTTGCTTGCTGTTTGAATAAATTACCAAGATCTGAAATTCTTAAATGTTAGAGAGTCTTTACATAGTTACATAATTATTCAACTACTCATTGATCTTCACTTATATCTTTTGGAGTAGTTTGTCATTTGCTCTAGTGCTTCACTTATATCTTCCTAGAGCATGGTGGTAGTTTTATTTTGAAGAAATTGTTGATCTCTCATGCTTCACTTATATTATTTTGAGAGTCTTTTAGAACAACATGGTAATTTGCTTTGGTTATGAAATTAGTCCTAATATGATGGGCATCCAAGATGGGTATAATAAAAACTTTCATATAGAGTGCATTGAATACTATGAGAAGTTTGATACTTGATGATTGTTTTGAGATATGAAGATGGTGATATTAGAGTCATGCTAGTTGAGTAATCGTAAAATTGAGAAATACTTGTGTTGAGGTTTGCAAGTCCCGTAGCATGCACGTATGGTAACCGTTGTGTGACAAATTTGGAGCATGAGGTGCTTCTTTGATTGCCTTCCTTATGAGTGGCGGTCGGGGACGAGCGATGGTCTTTTCTTACCAATCTACCCCCCTAGGAGCATGCACGTAGTGCTCGGTTTTTGATGACTTGTTGATTTTTGCAATAAGTATGTGAGTTCTTTATGACTAATGTTGAGTCCATGGATTATACATACTCTCACCTTTCCATCATTGCTAGCCTCTTTGGTACCGTGCATTGCCCTTTCTCACCTTGGGAGGTTGTGCAAACTTCGCCGGTGCATCCAACCCCCATGATATGATACGCTCTATCACACATAAACCTCCTTATATATTCCTCAAAACATCCACCATACCTACCTATTATGGCATTTCCATAGCCATTCCGAGATATATTGCCATGCAACTTTCCACCGTTCCGTTTATTATGACACGCTTCATCATCGTCATATTGCTTTGCATGATCATGTAGTTGACATCATATTTTTGGCATAGCCACCATGCATAATTTCATACATGTCACTCTTAATTCATTGCCCATCCTGGTACACCGCTGGAGGCACTCATATAGAGTCATATTTTGTTCTAGTATCGAGTTGTAATCATTGAGTTGTAAATAAATAGAAGTGTGATGATCATCATTAATAGAGCATTGTCCCATGAAAAAAAGGAAGGCCAAGTAAAAAAAAGGCCAAAAAAGGAAAGGCCAAAAAAAAGAAAGGCCAAATAAAAAAAGGGGACAATGCTACTATCCTTTTTCCACACTTGTGCTTCAAAGCAGCACCATGATCTTCATGATAGAGAGTCTCTTATATTGTCACTTTCATATACTAGTGGGATTTTTTCATTATAGAACCTGGCTTGTATATTCCAACAATGGGCTTACTCAAATGCCCTAGGTCTTCGTGAGCAAGCAAGTTGGATGCACACCCACTTAGTTTCTTTTGTCGAGCTTTCATACATTTATAGCTCTAGTGCATTTGTTGCATGGAAATCCCTACTCCTCGCATTGACATCAATTGATGGGCATCTCCATAGCCCGCTGATTAGCCGCGTCAATATGCGATTTTCTCCTTTTTTGTCTTCTCCACACAACCCCCATCATCATATTCTATTCCACCCATAGTGCTATGTCCATGGCTCGCGCTCATATATTGTGTGGAAGTTGAAAAAGTTGGAGAATACTAAAGTATGAAACAATTGCTTGGCTTGTCATCGGGGTTGTGCATGATGAGAGCATTTTGTGTGACGAAAATGAAGCATGGCCAAACTATATGATTTTGTAGGGATGAGCTTTCTTTGGCTATGTTATTTTGAGAAGACATAATTGCTTGGTTAGTATGCTTGAAGTATTATTATTTTTATGTCAATATTAAACTTTTGTCTTGAATCTTTCGGATCTGAACATTCATGCCACAATAAATAAGATTACACTGATAAATATGTTAGGTAGCATTCCACATCAAAAATTCTATTTTTATCATTTACCTACTCGAGGACGAGCAGGAATTAAGCTTGGGGATGCTTGATACGTCTCCAACGTATCTATAATTTTTTTATTGTTCCATGCTATTATGTTATCCATCTAGGATGTTTTATATGCATTTATATGCTATTTTATATGATTTTTGGGACTAACCTATTAACCCAGAGCCCAATGCCAGTTTCTGTTTTTTCCTTGTTTTTGAGTATCGCAGAAAAGGAACACCAAACGAAGTTCAATTGACGTGAAAATTCATTGAGATTATTTTTGGACCAGAAGAGGCCCACGGAGTATCGGAGATGGGCCAGAAGAGTCCGAAGGCACCCACGAGGGTGGGGGGCGCACCCTACCCCCTGGGCGCGCCCCCTACCTCGTGGCCGCCTCGGAGACCCCCCTGACTTGTTCCCGACGCCAAGACCTCTTATATATACCCAAACTTTCAGAACATAACCTAGATCGGGAGTTCCACCACCGCAAGCCTCTCTAGCCACGAAAAACCAATTGGGACCCTGTTCCGGCACCCTGCCGGAGGGGGGATGTCGGGGTAAATGACCACGGGTAGCCTAGCTGGCTCCCCTTGGCACTTCAGAAAAAATTACGAGCCGATCTGGCCTCCAAGAAACCAAGACGTGGGGCCGCCTTCCCCCTGCCGGCTGCCTCTCAGGCCGACTGTCGGAAGGCGTCCCGGCCTTAACCCTCATGAAGAAAGCCGCGAGAGGAGCCGGCCACGAGAAGGCCGACTCCAAGAAGCCGGCTCCCACGACGCGGTCAAGATCGTACCCTCGAGGCCCGCACCCACAAAACGGCGATGGGACGGGGCGTGGCTACAGTAAAGCCTGCCACCCCCGAAACCCGGAGCACGCCTGGCACAGTGCGCCGTACGGGGTAGCCCTGACCCGTCTGGCGCGACACTGTTGCCATGATGACTATGGCGCCATCCACGGCGGGCTGTCGGCGCGGCCCACGGGCGATGGGCCTCTTTTGGCAGAGAGACACCCGAAGGCGGCCAGGCCTCCCCTAGCTGGCTTGCTCCTTCCCTCGAAGGAGGCGCCCCATTAAGAAGACACGATGACGTGGGGCTACAGCGATCGCCCGCCAGGCGGCGGCGCTGTAGCCACGCTTACCTCGATAAAGCCCTCATCATCAGGATTGAGGCAACAGTAATCGGCCGCCGACGGGGCCCTAGGCAGTAGGGCCTTCCTGTCGACCAAGATGCCGGCAGCCGGCGTGGCCCACCAGCCGGCGGGCCCCAGCAGCCGGCGCAGAAGCCGGCTAGCATAGACACTGACGGCTGGGACCCGCTCCCAGCCGGATTACCATTGTACCCCCGGGGGGTAGGCCTATATAAACCCCCCGGGGCACCCATGCAAAGGGTTGATCTCATCTAGGTTTTACTACATATAGAGAGAAGAGGAGGGCTAGCCTTTCCCTTCTTTCCTCTCGCCAAACAGCTCGAGGAGCACCTTGTAGTTACTTGTTCATCGAGTGATCATGCGGAGACCCCGCAGAGCAGCAGTAGGGGTGTTATCTCCATGGAGAGCCCTGAAGCTGGGTAAGATTCGCCGGCGTGCACGTCTTCGCCTTATCCCGCTTCCAGGCACCGACGACATCTTATTGGCTCCCACACAGATAAGCCACCCGTTGGCATATGTCGCACCAACCACCCGACAGGGGATCCCTCGCCGGTGGCCATCTTCATCATCCCGCCACTCTCCATGATGAGGAGGGAGTAGTTCACCCTCGGGGCTGAGGGTATGTACAAGTAGCTATGTGTTTGATCTCTCTCTCTCTCTCTCTCTCTTGTGTTGTTGATATGGCACGATCTTGATGTATCGTGGGCTTTGCTATTATAGTTGGATCTTATGATGTTTCTTCCCCTCTACTCTCTTGTGAAGGATTGAGTTTTACCATTGAAGTTATCTTATCGGATTGAGTCTTTATGGATTTGAGAACACTTGATGTATGTCTTGCATGTGCTTATCTGTGGTGACAATGGGATATTCACATGATCTACTTGATGTATGTTTTGGTGATCAACTTGCGGGTTCAGTGACCTTGTGAACCTATGCATAGGGGTTGGCACACGTTTTCGTCTTGACCCTCCGGTAGAAACTTTGGGGCACTCTTTGAAGTTCTATGTCTTGGTTGAATAGATGACTCTGAGATTGTGTGATGCATATCGTATAATCATACCCCACGGATACTTGAGGTGACATTGGAGTATCTAGGTGACATTAGGGTTTTGGTTGATTTGTGTCTTAAGGTGCTATTCTAGTACATACTCTAGGATAGATCAAATAGAAAGAATAGCTTCGTGTCATTTTACTACGGACTCTTGAATAGATCGAACAGAAAGGATAATTTGAGGTGGTTTTGTACCCTACAATAATCTCTTCGTTTGTTCTCCGCTATTAGTGTCTTTGGAGTGACTCTTTGTTGCATGTTGAGGGATAGTTATATGATCCAATTATGTTATTATTGTTGAGAGAACTTGCACTAGTGAAAGTATGAACCCTAGGACTTATTTAAACGCATTGCAATACCGTTTGTGCTCACTTTTATCATTAGTTACCTTGCTGTTTTTATATTTTCAGATTACAAAAACCTATATCTACCAGCCATATTGCACTTGTAACACCATCTCTTCGCGAACTAGTGCACCTGTACAATTTACCATTGTATTGGATGTGTTGGGGACACAAGAGACTCTTCGCTATTTGGTTGCAGGGTGGTTTGAGAGAGACCATCTTAATCCTACGCCTCCCACGGATTGATAAACCTTAGGTCATCCACTTGAGGGAAATTTGCTACTGTCCTACAAACCTCTGCACTTGGAGGCCCAACAACATCTACAAGAAGAAGGTTGTGTAGTAGACATCAACTGGTCACTGGAAGCGGAACTGCCCCAAGTATTTGGCGGATAAGTAGGAGGGAAAAGTGAAAGGTATATTTGATATACATGTTATTGATGTGTACCTTACTAATGCTCGCAGTAGTGCCTGGGTATTTGATACGGCTTCTATTGCTCATATTTGCAACTCGAAACAGGGGCTACAGATTAAGCGAATATTGGCTAAGGACGAGGTGACGATGCGCGTGGGAAATGGTTCCAAAGTCGATGTGATCACGGTCGGCATGCTACCTCTACATCTACCTTCAAGATTAGTTTTAGACTTGAATAATTGTTGTTTCATGCCAGCGTTAAGCATGAACATTATATCTGGATCTTGTTTGATGCGAGACGGTTATTCATTTAAATCAGAGAATAATGGTTGTACTATTTATATGAGTAATATCTTTTATGGTCATGCACCCTTGATGAGTGGTCTATTTTATGTTGAATCTCGATAGTAGTGACACACATATTCATAGTATTGAAGCCAAAAGATATAAGTTTAATAATGATAGTGCAACTTATTTGTGGAACTACCGTTTGGGTCATATTGGTGTAAAGCGCATGAAGAAACTCCATGCTGATGGGCTTTTGGAATCACTTGATTATGAATCACTTGATGCTTGCGAACCATGCCTCATGGGCAAGATGACTAAGACTCCGTTCTTCGGAACAATGGAGCGAGCAACAGACTTGTTGGAAATAATACATACTGATGTATGTGGTCCGATGAGTGTTGAGGCTCGCGGCAGGTATCGTTATTTTCTGACCTTCACAGATGATTTAAGCAGATATGGGTATATCTACTTGATGAAACATAAGTCTGAAACATTTGAAAAGTTCAAATAATTTTAGAGTGAAGTGGAAAATCATCGTAACAAGAAAATAAAGTTTCTACGATCTGATCGTGGAGGAGAATATTTGAGTTACGAGTTTGGTCTTCATTTAAAGCAATGTGGAATAGTTTCGCAACTCACGCCACCTGGAACACCACAACATAATGGTGTGTCCGAACGTCGTAACTGTACTTTATTAGATATGGTGCGATCTATGATGTCTCTTACCGATTTACCACTATCATTTTGGGGTTATGCTTTAGAGACGGTTGCTTTCACGTTAAATAGGGCACCATCTAAATCCATTGAGACAACACCATATGAACTGTGGTTTGGCAAGAAACCTAAGATGTCGTTTCTTAAAGTTTGGGGCTACGATGCTTATGTGAAAAAGCTTCAACCTGATAAGCTCGAACCCAAACCGGAGAAATGTGTCTTCATAGGATACCCAAAGGAGACTGTTGGGTACACCTTCTATCACAGATTCGAAGGCAAGATATTCATTGCTAAGAATGGATCCTTTCTAGAAAAGGAGTTTCTCTCGAAAGAAGTGAGTGGGAGGAAAGTAGAACTTGATGAGGTAACTGTACCTGCTCCCTTATTGGAAAGTAGTTCATCATAGAAATCAGTTCCAGTGATTCCCACGCCAATTAGTGAGGAAGCTAATGATGATGACCATGAAACTTTTGATCAAGTTACTACCGAACCTCGTAGGTCAACCAGAGTAAGATCCGCACCAGAGTGGTACGGTAATCCTGTTCTGGAGGTCATGTTACTTGACCATGATGAACCTACGAACTATGAGGAAGAGATGATGAGCCCAGATTCCGTGAAATGGCTTGAGGCCATGAAATCTAAGATGGGATCCATGTATGACAACAAATTATGGACTTTGGTTGACTTGCCCGATGATCGACAAACCATAGAGAATAAATGCATCTTCAAGAAGAAGACTGACGCTGACGGTAATGTTACTATCTACAAAGCTCGAATTGTTGCGAAAGGTTTTCAACTAGTTCAAGGAGTTGACTACAATGAGACTTTCTCACCTGTAGCATGCTTAAGTCTGTCCGAATCATGTTAGCAATTGCCGCATTTTATGATTATGAAATTTGGCAAATGGATGTCAAAACTGCATTCTTAAATGGATTTCTGGAAGAAACATTGTACATGATGCATCCAGAAGGTTTTATCGATCCAGAGGATGCTAACAAAGTGTGCAAGCTCCAACGATCCATTTATGGACTAGTGCAAGCATCTCGGAGTTGAAATAAGCGTTTTGATAGTGTTATCAAAGCATATGGTTTTATACAGACTTTTTTAGAAGCCTGTATTTACAAGAAAGTGAGTTGGAGCTCTGTAGCAATTCTAATATTATATGTGGATGACATATTCTTGATTGGAAATGATTTAGAATTTCTGGATAGCATAAAAGGCTACTTGAATAAAAGTTTTTCTATGAAAGACATCAGTGAAGATGCTTACATATTGGGCATCAAGATCTATAGAGATAGATCAAGATGCTTAATTGGACTTTCATAAAGCACATACCTTGACAAAGTTTTGAAGAAGTTCAAAACGGATCAAGCAAAGGAAGGGTTCTTGCCTATGTTACAAGGTGTGAAATTGAGTCAGACTCGATGCCCGACCACTTCAGAAGATAGAGAAAAAATGAAAGTCATTCCCTATACTCCAGCCTTAGGTTCTATCATGTATGCAATGCTGTGTACCAGACCTGATGTGTGCCTTGCTATTAGTTTAGCAGAGAGGTACAAAGTAATCCAGGAGTGGATCACTGGACAGTGGTCAAGAATGTTGGAAATATGCCCTAGAGGCAATAATAAAAGCATTATTATTATATTTCCTTATTCATGATAATTGTCTTTATTCGTGCTATAATTGTGTTATCCGGAAATCGTAATACATGTGTGAATAACAGACAACAATATGTCCCTAGTGAGCCTCTAGTTGACTAGCTCGTTGATCGACAGATAGTCATGGTTTCCTGACTATGGACATTGGATGTCATCGATAACGGGATCACATCATTAGGAGAATGATGTGATGGACAAGACCCAATCCTAAACATAGCATAAGATCGCATAGTTCGTTTGCTAGAGTTTTCCAATGTCAAGTATCCTTTCCTTAGACCATGAGATTGTGTAACTCCCGGATACCGTAGGAGTGCTTTGGGTGTGCCAAACGTCACAACGTAACTGGGTGACTATAAAGGTATACTACGGGTATCTCTGAAAGTGTCTGTTGGGTTGACATGGATCGAGACTGGGATTTGTCACTCCACTTGACGGAGAGGTATCACCGGGCCCTCTCGGTAATGCATCATCACAATGAGCTCAATGTGATCAAAGTGTTTGATCACGGGATCATGCATTACGGTACGAGAAAAGTGACTTGCCGATAACGAGATTGAACGAGGTATTGGGATACCGACGATCGAATCTCGGGCAAGTAAAATACCGATTGACAAAGGGAATCGTATACAGGATTAATTGAATCCTCGACATCGTGGTTCATCCGATGAGATCATCGTGGAGCATGTGGGAGCCAACATGGGTATCCAGATCCCGCTGTTGGTTATTGCCCGAGGGCTGTCTCCGTCATGTCTGCATGTCTCCCGAACCCGTAGGGTCTACACACTTAAGGTTCGGTAACGCTAGGGTTGTGAAGATATGTATGTGCAGTAACCCGAATGTTGTTCGGAGTCCCGGATGAGATCCCGGACATCACGAGGAGTTCCGGAATGGTCCGGAGGTAAAGAATTATATATAGGAAGTGCTATTTTGGCCATCGAGACAAGTTTCGGTGTTATCGGTATTGTACCGGGACCACCGGAGGGGTCCCGGGGGTCCACCGGGGGGGTCCACCTGCCCCGGGGGACCACATGGGCTATAGGGGGTGCGCCCTGGCCTATATGGGCCAAGGGCACCAGCCCCAAGAGGCCCATGCGCCAAGAAGACTTGGAGAGGGAAGAGTCCAAAGAGGGGAAGGCACCTCCGAGGTGCCTTGGGGAGGATGGACTCCTCCCCCCTTTGGCCGCACCCCTTCCTTGGAGGAAGGGGCAAGGCTGCGCCCTTTCCCCCTCTCATGCGCCTATATAAAGGGAGGGGAGGGAGGGGTGGCCGCACCCATAAGCCCTGGCGCCTCCCTCCTCCCTGCAACACCTCCTCCTCCTCCCGTAGTTGCTTAGCGAAGCCCTGTCGGAGTTCTGCTGCATCCACCACCACGCCGTCGTGCTGCTGGATCTTCATCAACCTCCCCTTCCCCCTTGCTGGATCAAGAAGGAGGAGACGTCACGCTTTCTGTACGTGTGTTGAACACAGAGGTGCCGTCCGTTCGGCACTAGATCATCGGTGAATTGGATCACGGCGAGTACGACTACCTCATCCACGTTCACTCGAACGCTTCCGTTGCGATCTACAAAGTGGTATGTAGATGCTATCTAATCTGAATACTCGTTGCTAGATGAACTCATAGATGGATCTTGGTGAAACCGTAAGAAAAATTTTAATTTTCTGCAACGTTCCCCAACAGTGGCATCATGAGCTAGGTCTATGCGTAGTTCTTGTTGCGCGAGTAGAACACAATTTGTTGTGGGCGTAGATGTTGTCAACTTTTCTTGCCGCTACTAGTCTTATCTTGCTTCAGCGGTATTGTGGGATGAAGCGGCCCGGACCAACCTTACACGTACGCTTACGTGAGACCGGTTCCACCGACTAACATGCACTAGTTGCATAAGGTGGCTGGCGGGTGTCTGTCTCTCCCACTTTAGTTGGAGCGGATTCGATGAAAAGGGTCCTTATGAAGGTTAAATAGAAGTTGACAAATCACGTTGTGATTTTAACGTAGGTAAGAAAATGTTCTTGCTAGAACCCTAATTCAGCCACGTAAAACTTGCAACAACAATTAGAGGACGTCTAACTTGTTTTTGCAGCAAGTGCTTTGTGATATGATATGGCCAAAGTTGTGATGAATGATGAATGATCTATATGTGATGTATGAGATGTTCATGCTATTGTAATAGGAATCACGACTTGCATGTCGATGAGTATGACAACCGGCAGGAGCCATAGGAGTTGTCTTTATTTTTTGTATGACCTGCGTGTCATTGAGAAACGCCATGTAAATTACTTTACTTTATTGCTAAACGCGTTAGCCATAGTAGTAGAAGTAATAGTTGGCGAGCAACTTCATGGAGACACGATGATGGAGATCATGATGATGGAGATCATGGTGTCAAGCCGGTGACAAGATGATCATGGAGCCCCAAGATGGAGATCAAAGGAGCTATGTGATATTGGCCATATCATGTCACGTTTATTATTTGATTGCATGTGATGTTTATCATGTTTTGCATCTTGTTTACTTAGAACGACGGTAGTAAATAAGATGATCCCTCATAATAATTTCAAGAAAGTGTTCACCCTAACTGTGCATCGTTGCGACAGTTCGTTGTTTCGAAGCACCACGTGATGATCGGGTGTGATAGATTCTAACGTTCACATACAATGGGTGTAAGACAGATTTACACACGCAAAACACATAGGTTGACTTGACGAGCCTAGCATGTACAGACATGGCCTCGGAACACAGAAGACCGAAAGGTCGAGCATGAGTCGTATAGAAGATACGATCAACATGAAGATGTTCACCGATGTTGACTAGTCCGTCTCACGTGATGATCGGACACGGCCTAGTTGACTTGGATCATGTAATACTTAGATGACTAGAAGAGGGATGTCTATCTAAGTGGGAGTTCATTAAATAATTTGATTAAATGAACTTTATTATCATGAACTTAGTCTAAATTTTTTACAATATGTCTTGTAGATCAAATGGCCAACGTAGTCCTCAACTTCAACGCGTTCCTAGAGAAAACCAAGCTGAAAGACGATGGTAGCAACTATACGGACTGGGTCCGGAACCTGAGGATCATCCTCATAGCTGCCAAGAAAGATTATGTCCTACGAGCACCGCTGGGTGACGCACCTATTCTCCCTGCAGAACAAGACGTTATGAACGCTTGGCAGTCACGCTGCGATGATTACTCCCTCGTTCAGTGCGGCATGCTTTACAGCTTAGAGCCGGGACTCCAAAAGCGTTTTGAGAGACATGGAGCATATGAGATGTTCGAAGAGCTGAAAATGGTTTTCCAAGCTCATGCCCGGGTCGAGAGATATGAAGTCTCCGACAAATTCTTTAGCTGTAAGATGGAGGAAAATAGTTCTGTCAGTGAACACATACTCAAAATGTCTGGGTTGCACAACCGCATGACTCAATTGGAAGTTAATCTCCCGGAAGAAGCGGTCATTGACAGAATCCTCCAGTCGCTTGCACCTAGCTACAAGAGCTTTGTGATGAACTACAATATGCAGGGGATGGTAAAGACCATTCCTGAGGTATATGCTATGCTGAAATCAGCAGAGGTAGAAATCAAGAAGGAGCATCAAGTGTTGATGGTGAATAAAACCACTAAGTTCAAGAAGGGCAAGGGTAAAAAGAACTTCAAGAAGGACGGCAAGGAAGTTGCCGCGCCCGGTAAGCAAGTTGCCGGGAAGAAGCCAAAGCATGGACCCAAGCCCGAGACTGAGTGTTTTTATTGCAAGGGAAGTGGTCACTGGAAGCGGAACTGCCCCAAATACTTAGCGGACAAGAAGGCCGGCAAAACCAAAGGTATATGTGATATACATGTAATTGATGTGTACCTTACCAGTACTCGTAGTAGCTCTTGGGTATTTGATACCGGTGCAGTTGCTCACATTTGTAACTCAAAGCAGGAGCTGCGGAATAAACGGAGACTGGCGAAGGACGAGGTGACGATGCGCGTCGGGAATGGTTCCAAGGTCGATGTGATCGCCGTCGGCACGCTGCCTCTGCATTTACCTACGGGATTAGTTTTAAACCTCAATAATTGTTATTTAGTGCCAAGTTTGAGCATGAACATTGTGTCTGGATCTCGTTTAATTCGAGATGGCTACTCATTTAAATCCGAGAATAATGGTTGTTCTATTTATATGAGAGATATGTTTTATGGTCATGCTCCGATGGTTAATGGTTTATTCTTAATGAATCTCGTACGTGATGATACACATATTCATAGTGTGAATACCAAAAGAGTTAAAGTTGATAACAATAGTCCCACATATTTGTGGCACTGCCGCCTTGGTCACATAGGTGTCAAACGCATGAAGAAGCTCCATGCAGAATGACTTTTAGAGTATCTTGATTATGAATCATTTGACACGTGCGAACCATGCCTCATGGGTAAAATGACCAAGACTCCGTTCTCAGGAACAATGGAGCGAGCAACCAACTTATTGGAAATCATACATACCGATGTGTGCGGTCCAATGAGTGTCGAGGCTCGCGGTGGCTATCGTTATGTTCTCACCCTCACTGATGACTTGAGTAGATATGGGTATGTCTACTTAATGAAACACAAGTCTGAGACCTTTGAAAAGTTCAAGGAATTTTAGAGTGAGGTTGAAAATCAATGTGAGAGAAAGATCAAGTTTCTACGATCAGATCGTGGAGGAGAATACTTGAGTCACGAATTTGGCACACACTTAAGAAAATGTGGAATAGTTTCACAACTTACGCCGCCTGGAACACCTCAGCGTAATGGTGTGTCCGAACGTCGTAATCGCACTCTATTAGATATGGTGCGATCTATGATGTCTCTTACCGACTTACCGCTATCTTTTTGGGCTATGCTTTAGAGACTGCCGCATTCACTTTAAATAGGGCTCCGTCTAAATCCGTTGAGACGACACCGTATGAATTATGGTTTGGGAAGAAACCTAAGCTGTCGTTTCTAAAAGTTTGGGGATGCGATGCTTATGTCAAGAAACTTCAACCTGAAAAGCTCGAACCCAAGTCGGAAAAATGCGTCTTCATAGGATACCCTAAAGAAACTGTTGGGTATACCTTCTACCTCAGATCCGAAGGCAAGATCTTTGTTGCCAAGAATGGATCCTTTCTAGAGAAAGAGTTTCTCTCGAAAGAAGTAAGTGGGAGGAAAGTAGAACTTGATGAAGTGTTACCTCTTGAACCGGAAAATGGCGAAACTCAAGAAAACGTTTCTGAGGTGCCTGCACCGACTAGAGAGGAAACTAATGATGATGATCAAGATACTTCTAATCAAGCTCCTACTGAAATTCGAAGGTCCACAAGGACACGTTCCGCACCAGAGTGGTACGGGAACCCTGTCTTGGAAATCATGTTGTTAGAAAACAGTGAACCTTCGAACTATGAGGAAGCAATGGCGGGCCCGAATTCCGACAAATGGCTGGAAGCCATGAAATCCGAGATAGGATCCATGTATGAAAACGAAGTATGGACTTTGACTGACTTGCCCGTTGAGCGGCGAGCCATAGAAAATAAATGGATCTTTAAGAAGAAGACAGACGCGGATGGTAATGTGACCATCTAGGAAGAATTGTATATGATACAGCCGGAAGCTTTTGTCGATCCTAAGAACGCTGACAAGGTATGCAAGCTCCAACGCTCGATTTATGGGCTGGTGCAAGCATCTCGGAGTTGGAACATTCGCTTTGATGAGATGATCAAAGCGTTTGGGTTTACACAGACTTATGGAGAAGCCTGTGTTTACAAGAAAGTGAGTGGGAGCTCTATAGCATTTCTCATATTATATGTAGACGACATACTTTTGATGGGAAATGATATAGAACTCTTGGACAGCATTAAGGCCTACTTGAATAAGAGTTTTTCAATGAAGGACCTTGGAGAAGCTGCTTATATATTAGGCATCAAGATCCATAGAGATAGATTGAGACGCCTCATAGGTCTTTCACAAAGCACATACCTTGATAAGATATTGAAGAAATTCAATATGGATCAATCTAAGAAAGGGTTCTTACCTGTGTTACAAGGTGTGAAATTGAGCTCAGCTCAATGTCCGACCACGGCAGAAGATATAAAAGAGATGAGCGTCATCCCCTATGCCTCAGCCATAGGTTCTATTATGTATGCCATGCTGTGTACCAGACCTGATGTAAACCTTGCCGTAAGTTTGGTAGGAAGGTACCAAAGTAATCCCGGCAAGGAACACTGGACAGCGGTCAAGAATATCCTGAAGTACCTGAAAAGGACCAAGGAAATGTTTCTCGTTTATGGAGTCCCGGAGTGATTTCCACGATTGACGAACTCCGGGGTGCGTTTACGTGTCGGTCATCAACACCCGCAGTTTTGGCCGATTTTGGCCCGTTCGTGGACTATTACTCACTGTTTTGGGGTCCCGGACTGATTTCCACGATTGACGAACCCCAGGGTGCGTTTACGTGTCGGTCATCAACACCCGCAGTTTTAGCCGATTCTGGCCCATATCGTGGACTATTACTCACTGTTTTGGCGTCCCGGACTGATTTCCACGATTGACGAACCCCGAGGTGCGTTTACGTGTCGGTCATCAACACCCGCAGTTTTAGCCGATTCCGGCCCGTTTCGTGGACTATTACTCACTGTTTTGGGGTCCCGGAGTGATTTCCACGATTGACGAACCCCGGGGTGCGTTTACGTGTCGGTCATCAACACCCGCAGTTTTGGCCGATTCTGGCCCGTATCATGGACTATTACTCACTTTTTTTGGGTCCCGGAGTGATTTCCACGATTGATGAACTCCGGGGTGCGTTTACATGTCGGTCATCAACACCCGCAGTTTTAGCCGATTCCGGCCCGTTTCGTGGACTATTACTCATTTTTTTGGGGTCCCGGAGTGATTTCCACGATTGACGAACCCCGGGGTGCGTTTACGTGTCGGTCATCAACACTCGCTGTTTTTGCCGATTTTGGCCCGTTCGTGGACTATTACTCACTGTTTTGGGGTGCCGGAGTGATTTCCATGATTGATGAACTCCGTGCTGCGTTTACGTGTCGGTCATCAACACCCGCAGTTTTAGCCGATTCTGGCCCGTATCATGGACTATTACTCACTTTTTTTGGGTCCCGGAGTGATTTCCACGATTGATGAACTCCGGGGTGCGTTTACATGTCGGTCATCAACACCCGCAGTTTTAGCCGATTCCGGCCCGTTTCGTGGACTATTCCTTACTATTTTCGGGTCCCGGAGTGATTTCCACGATTGACGAACCCCGGGGTGCGTTTACGTGTCGGTCATCAACACTCGCTGTTTTTGCGGATTTTGGCCCGTTCGTGGACTATTACTCACTGTTTTGGGGTCCCGGAGTGATTTCCATGATTGACGAACCCCGGTGTGCGTTTACGTGTCGGTCATCAACACCCGCGTTTTAGCCGATTCTGGACCGTATCGTGGACTATTACTCACTTTTTTTGGGTCCCGGAGTGATTTCCACGACTGATGAACTCCGGGGTGCGTTTACGTGTCGGTCATCAACACCCGCAGTTTTGGCCAATTTTGGCCCGTTCGTGGACTATTACTCACTGTTTTGGGGTCCCGGACTGATTTCCACGATTGACGAACCCCAGGGTGCGTTTACGTGTCGGTCATCAACACCCGTAGTTTTAGCCAATTCTGCCCCATATCGTGGACTATTACTCACTGTTTTGGGGTCCCGGACTGATTTCCATGATTGACGAACCCCGAGGTGCGTTTACGTGTCGGTCATCAACACCCGCAGTTTTAGCCGATTCCGGCCCGTTTCGTGGACTATTACTCACTGTTTTGGGGTCCCGGAGTGATTTCCACGATTGACGAACCCCGGGGTGCGTTTATGTGTCGGTCATCAACACCCGCAGTTTTGGCCGATTCCGGCCCGTTCGTGGACTATTACTCACTGTTTTGGGGTCCCAGAGTGATTTCCGCGATTGACGAACCCCGGGCTGCGTTTACGTGTCGGTCATCAACACCCTCAGTTTTAGCCGATTCTGGCCCGTATCATGGACTATTACTCACTTTTTTGGGTCCCGGAGTGATTTCCACGATTGATGAACTCCGGGGTGCGTTTACATGTCGGTCATCAACACCCGCAGTTTTAGCCGATTCCGACCCGTTTCGTGGATTATTACTCACTGTTTTGGGGTCCCGAAGTGATTTCCACGATTGACGAACCCCGGGGTGCGTTTACGTGTCGGTCATGAACACCCGCAGTTTTAGCCGATTCTGGCCCGTATCTTGGACTATTACTCACTTTTTTTGGGTCCCGGAGTGATTTCCACGATTGATGAACTCCGGGGTGCGTTTACGTGTCGGTCATCAACACCCGCAGTTTTGGCCGATTTTGGCCCGTTTGTGGACTATTACTCACTGTTTTGGGGTCCCGGACTGATTTCCACGATTGACGAACCCCAGGGTGCGTTTACGTGTCGGTCATCAACACCCGCAGTTTTAGCCGATTCTGCCCCATATCATGGACTATTACTCACTGTTTTGGGGTCCCGGACTGATTTCCACGATTGACGAACCCCGAGGTGCGTTTACGTGTCGGTCATCAACACCCGCAGTTTTAGCCGATTCCGGCCCGTTTCGTGGACTATTACTCACTGTTTTGGGGTCCCGGAGTGATTTCCACGATTGACGAACCCCGGGGTGCGTTTACGTGTCGGTCATCAACACCCGCAGTTTGGCCGATTCCGGCCCGTTCGTGGACTATTACTCACTGTTTTGGGGTCCCAGAGTGATTTCCGCGATTGACGAACCCCGGGCTGCGTTTACGTGTCGGTCATCAACACCCGCAGTTTTAGCCGATTCTGGCCCGTATCATGGACTATTACTCATTTTTTTGGGTCCCGGAGTGATTTCCACGATTGATGAACTCCGGGGTGCGTTTACATGTCGGTCATCAACACCCGCAGTTTTAGCCGATTCCCACCCGTTTCGTGGATTATTACTCACTGTTTTGGGGCCCCGAAGTGATTTCCACGATTGACGAACCCCGGGGTGCGTTTACGTGTCGGTCATCAACACCCGCAGTTTTAGCCGATTCTGGCCCGTATCATGGACTATTACTCACTTTTTTTGGGTCCCGGAGTGATTTCCACGATTGATGAACTCCGGGGTGCGTTTACATGTCGGTCATCAACACCCGCAGTTTTAGCCGATTCCGGCCCGTTTCGTGGACTATTACTCACTTTTTTTGGGTCCCGGAGTGATTTCCACGATTGATGAACTCCGGGGTGCGTTTACATGTCGGTCATAAACACCCGCAGTTTTAGCCGATTCCGGCCCGTTTCGTGGACTATTACTCACTATTTTGGGGTCCCGGAGTGATTTCCACGATTGACGAACCCTGGGGTGCGTTTACGTGTCGGTCATCAACACTCGCTGTTTTTGCCGATTCTGGCCCGTTCGTGGACTATTACTCACTGTTTTGGGGTCCCGGACTGATTTCCACGATTGACGAACCCCAAGGTGCGTTTACGTGTCGGTCATCAACACCTGCAGTTTTAGCCGATTCCGGCCCGTTTCTTGGACTATTACTCACTGTTTTGGGGTCCCGGAGTGATTTCCACGATTGACGAACCCCGGGGTGCGTTTACGTGTCGGTCATCAACACCCGCAGTTTTGGCCGATTCTGGCCCGTATCATGGACTATTACTCACCTTTTTTGGGTCCCGGAGTGATTTCCACGATTGATGAACTCCGGGGTGCGTTTACATGTCGGTCATCAACACCCGCAGTTTTAGCCGATTCCGGCCCGTTTCGTGGACTATTACTCATTGTTTTGGGGTCCCGGAGTGATTTCCCCGATTGACGAACCCCGGGGTGCGTTTACGTGTCGGTCATCAACACTCGCTGTTTTTGCCGATTTTGGCCCGTTCGTGGACTATTACTCACTGTTTTGGGGTGCCGGAGTGATTTCCACGATTGATGAACTCCGTGCTGCGTTTACGTGTCGGTCATCAACACCCGCAGTTTTAGCCGATTCTGGCCCGTATCATGGACTATTACTCACTTTTTTTGGGTCCCGGAGTGATTTCCACGATTGATGAACTCCGGGGTGCGTTTACATGTCGGTCATCAACACCCGCAGTTTTAGCCGATTCCGGCCCGTTTCGTGGACTATTACTCACTGTTTTCGGGTCCCGGAGTGATTTCCAGTATTGACGAACCCCGGGGTGCGTTTACGTGTTGGTCATCAACACTCGTTGTTTTTGCCGATTTTGGCCCGTTCGTGGACTATTACTCACTGTTTTGGGGTCCCGGAGTGATTTCCATGATTGACGAACCCCGGTGTGCGTTTACGTGTCGGTCATCAACACCCGCATTTTAGCCGATTCTGGACCGTATCGTGGACTATTACTCACTTTTTTTGGGTCCCGTAGTGATTTCCACGATTGATGAACTCCGGGGTGCGTTTACATGCCGGTCATCAACAACCGCAGTTTTGGCCGATTTTGGCCCGTTCGTGGACTATTACTCACTGTTTTGGGGTCCGGGAGTGATTTCCATGATTGACGAACCCCGGGGTGCGTTTACGTGTCGGTCATGAACACCCGCAGTTTTAGCCGATTCTGGCCCGTATCTTGGACTATTACTCACTTTTTTTGGGTCCCGGAGTGATTTCCACGACTGATGAACTCCGGGGTGCGTTTACGTGTCGGTCATCAACACCCGCAGTTTTGGCCGATTTTGGCCCGTTTGTGGACTATTACTCACTGTTTTGGGGTCCCGGACTGATTTCCACGATTGACGAACCCCAGGGTGCGTTTACGTGTCGGTCATCAACACCCGCAGTTTTAGCCGATTCTGCCCCATATCATGGACTATTACTCACTGTTTTGGGGTCCCGGACTGATTTCCACGATTGACGAACCCCGAGGTGCGTTTACGTGTCGGTCATCAACACCCGCAGTTTTAGCCGATTCCGGCCCGTTTCGTGGACTATTACTCACTGTTTTGGGGTCCCGGAGTGATTTCCACGATTGACGAACCCCGGGGTGCGTTTACGTGTCGGTCATCAACACCCGCAGTTTGGCCGATTCCGGCCCGTTCGTGGACTATTACTCACTGTTTTGGGGTCCCAGAGTGATTTCCGCGATTGACGAACCCCGGGCTGCGTTTACGTGTCGGTCATCAACACCCGCAGTTTTAGCCGATTCTGGCCCGTATCATGGACTATTACTCATTTTTTTGGGTCCCGGAGTGATTTCCACGATTGATGAACTCCGGGGTGCGTTTACATGTCGGTCATCAACACCCGCAGTTTTAGCCGATTCCCACCCGTTTCGTGGATTATTACTCACTGTTTTGGGGCCCCGAAGTGATTTCCACGATTGACGAACCCCGGGGTGCGTTTACGTGTCGGTCATCAACACCCGCAGTTTTAGCCGATTCTGGCCCGTATCATGGACTATTACTCACTTTTTTTGGGTCCCGGAGTGATTTCCACGATTGATGAACTCCGGGGTGCGTTTACATGTCGGTCATCAACACCCGCAGTTTTAGCCGATTCCGGCCCGTTTCGTGGACTATTACTCACTTTTTTTGGGTCCCGGAGTGATTTCCACGATTGATGAACTCCGGGGTGCGTTTACATGTCGGTCATAAACACCCGCAGTTTTAGCCGATTCCGGCCCGTTTCGTGGACTATTACTCACTGTTTTGGGGTCCCGGAGTGATTTCCACGATTGACGAACCCTGGGGTGCGTTTACGTGTCGGTCATCAACACTCGCTGTTTTTGCCGATTCTGGCCCGTTCGTGGACTATTACTCACTGTTTTGGGGTCCCGGACTGATTTCCACGATTGACGAACCCCAAGGTGCGTTTACGTGTCGGTCATCAACACCTGCAGTTTTAGCCGATTCCGGCCCGTTTCTTGGACTATTACTCACTGTTTTGGGGTCCCGGAGTGATTTCCACGATTGACGAACCCCGGGGTGCGTTTACGTGTCGGTCATCAACACCCGCAGTTTTGGCCGATTCTGGCCCGTATCATGGACTATTACTCACCTTTTTTGGGTCCCGGAGTGATTTCCACGATTGATGAACTCCGGGGTGCGTTTACATGTCGGTCATCAACACCCGCAGTTTTAGCCGATTCCGGCCCGTTTCGTGGACTATTACTCATTGTTTTGGGGTCCCGGAGTGATTTCCCCGATTGACGAACCCCGGGGTGCGTTTACGTGTCGGTCATCAACACTCGCTGTTTTTGCCGATTTTGGCCCGTTCGTGGACTATTACTCACTGTTTTGGGGTGCCGGAGTGATTTCCACGATTGATGAACTCCGTGCTGCGTTTACGTGTCGGTCATCAACACCCGCAGTTTTAGCCGATTCTGGCCCGTATCATGGACTATTACTCACTTTTTTTGGGTCCCGGAGTGATTTCCACGATTGATGAACTCCGGGGTGCGTTTACATGTCGGTCATCAACACCCGCAGTTTTAGCCGATTCCGGCCCGTTTCGTGGACTATTACTCACTGTTTTCGGGTCCCGGAGTGATTTCCAGTATTGACGAACCCCGGGGTGCGTTTACGTGTTGGTCATCAACACTCGTTGTTTTTGCCGATTTTGGCCCGTTCGTGGACTATTACTCACTGTTTTGGGGTCCCGGAGTGATTTCCATGATTGACGAACCCCGGTGTGCGTTTACGTGTCGGTCATCAACACCCGCATTTTAGCCGATTCTGGACCGTATCGTGGACTATTACTCACTTTTTTTGGGTCCCGTAGTGATTTCCACGATTGATGAACTCCGGGGTGCGTTTACATGCCGGTCATCAACAACCGCAGTTTTGGCCGATTTTGGCCCGTTCGTGGACTATTACTCACTGTTTTGGGGTCCGGGAGTGATTTCCATGATTGACGAACCCCGGGGTGCGTTTACGTGTCGGTCATGAACACCCGCAGTTTTAGCCGATTCTGGCCCGTATCTTGGACTATTACTCACTTTTTTTGGGTCCCGGAGTGATTTCCACGACTGATGAACTCCGGGGTGCGTTTACGTGTCGGTCATCAACACCCGCAGTTTTGGCCGATTTTGGCCCGTTCGTGGACTATTACTCACTGTTTTGGGGTCCCGGACTGATTTCCACGATTGACGAACCCCAGGGTGCGTTTACGTGTCGGTCATCAACACCCGTAGTTTTAGCCAATTCTGCCCCATATCGTGGACTATTACTCACTGTTTTGGGGTCCCGGACTGATTTCCATGATTGACGAACCCCGAGGTGCGTTTACGTGTCGGTCATCAACACCCGCAGTTTTAGCCGATTCCGGCCCGTTTCGTGGACTATTACTCACTGTTTTGGGGTCCCGGAGTGATTTCCACGATTGACGAACCCCGGGGTGCGTTTATGTGTCGGTCATCAACACCCGCAGTTTTGGCCGATTCCGGCCCGTTCGTGGACTATTACTCACTGTTTTGGGGTCCCAGAGTGATTTCCGCGATTGACGAACCCCGGGCTGCGTTTACGTGTCGGTCATCAACACCCTCAGTTTTAGCCGATTCTGGCCCGTATCATGGACTATTACTCACTTTTTTGGGTCCCGGAGTGATTTCCACGATTGATGAACTCCGGGGTGCGTTTACATGTCGGTCATCAACACCCGCAGTTTTAGCCGATTCCGACCCGTTTCGTGGATTATTACTCACTGTTTTGGGGTCCCGAAGTGATTTCCACGATTGACGAACCCCGGGGTGCGTTTACGTGCCGGTCATCAACACTCGCTGTTTTTGCCGATTTTGGCCCGTTCGTGGACTATTACTCACTTTTTTTGGGTCCCGGAGTGATTTCCACGATTGATGAACTCCGGGCTGCGTTTACGTGTCGGTCATCAACACTCGCAGTTTTAGCCGATTCTGGCCCGTATCGTGGACTATTACTCACTTTTTTGGGTCCCGGAGTGATTTCCACGATTGATGAACTCCGGGGTGCGTTTACATGTCGGTCATAAACACCCGCAGTTTTAGCCGATTCCGGCCCGTTTCGTGGACTATTACTCACTGTTTTGGGGTCCCGGAGTGATTTCCATGATTGACGAACCCCGGGGTGCGTTTACGTGTCGGTCATCAACACTCGCTGTTTTTGCCGATTTTGGCCCGTTCGTGGACTATTACTCACTTTTTTTGGGTCCCGGAGTGATTTCCACGATTGATGAACTCCGTGCTGCGTTTACGTGTCGGTCATCAACACCCGCAGTTTTAGCCGATTCTGGCCCGTATCATGGACTATTACTCACTTTTTTTGGGTCCCGGAGTGATTTCCACGATTGATGAACTCCGGGGTGCGTTTACATGTCGGTCATCAACACCCGCAGTTTTAGCCGATTCCGGCCCGTTTCGTGGACTATTACTCACTGTTTTCGGGTCCCGGAGTGATTTCCACGATTGACGAACCCCGGGGTGCGTTTACGTGTCGGTCATCAACACTCGTTGTTTTTGCCGATTTTGGCCCGTTCGTGGACTATTACTCACTGTTTTGGGGTCCCGGAGTGATTTCCATGATTGACGAACCCCGGTGTGCGTTTACGTGTCGGTCATCAACACCCGCATTTTAGCCGATTCTGGACCGTATCGTGGACTATTACTCACTTTTTTTGGGTCCCGTAGTGATTTCCACGATTGATGAACTCCGGGGTGCGTTTACATGCCGGTCATCAACAACCGCAGTTTTGGCCGATTTTGGCCCGTTCGTGGACTATTACTCACCGTTTTGGGGTCCCGGAGTGATTTCCATGATTGACGAACCCCGGGGTGCGTTTACGTGTCGGTCATGAACACCCGCAGTTTTAGCCGATTCTGGCCCGTATCTTGGACTATTACTCACTTTTTTTGGGTCCCGGAGTGATTTCCACGACTGATGAACTCCGGGGTGCGTTTACGTGTCGGTCATCAACACCCGCAGTTTTGGCCGATTTTGGCCCGTTCGTGGACTATTACTCACTGTTTTGGGGTCCCGGACTGATTTGCACGATTGACGAACCCCAGGGTGCGTTTACGTGTCGGTCATCAACACCCGCAATTTTAGCCAATTCTGCCCCATATCGTGGACTATTACTCACTGTTTTGGGGTCCCGGACTGATTTCCACGATTGACGAATCCCGAGGTGCGTTTACGTGTCGGTCATCAACACCCGCAGTTTTAGCCGATTCCGGCCCGTTTCGTGGACTATTACTCACTGTTTTGGGGTCCCGGAGTGATTTCCACGATTGACGAACCCCGGGGTGCGTTTACGTGTCGGTCATCAACACCCGCAGTTTGGCCGATTCCGGCCCGTTCGTGGACTATTACTCACTGTTTTGGGGTCCCAGAGTGATTTCCGCGATTGACGAACCCCGGGCTGCGTTAACTTGTCGGTCATCAACACCCGCAGTTTTAGCCGATTCTGGCCCGTATCATGGACTATTACTCACTTTTTTGGGTCCCGGAGTGATTTCCACGATTGATGAACTCCGGGGTGCGTTTACATGTCGGTCATCAACACCCGCAGTTTTAGCCGATTCCGACCCGTTTCGTGGATTATTACTCACTGTTTTGGGGTCCCGAAGTGATTTCCACGATTGACGAACCCCGGGGTGCGTTTACGTGTCGGTCATGAACACCCGCAGTTTTAGCCGATTCTGGCCCGTATCTTGGACTATTACTCACTTTTTTTGGGTCCCGGAGTGATTTCCACGATTGATGAACTCCGGGGTGCGTTTACATGTCGGTCATAAACACCCGCAGTTTTAGCCGATTCCGGCCCGTTTCGTGGACTATTACTCACTGTTTTGGGGTCCCGGAGTGATTTCCACGATTGACGAACCCCGGGGTGCGTTTACGTGTCGGTCATCAACACTCGTTGTTTTTGCCGATTTTGGCCCGTTCGTGGACTATTACTCACTGTTTTGGGGTCCCGGAGTGATTTCCATGATTGACGAACCCCGGTGTGCGTTTACGTGTCGGTCATCAACACCCGCATTTTAGCCGATTCTGGACCGTATCATGGACTATTACTCACTTTTTTTGGGTCCCGTAGTGATTTCCACGATTGATGAACTCCGGGGTGCGTTTACATGCCGGTCATCAACAACCGCAGTTTTGGCCGATTTTGGCCCGTTCGTGGACTATTACTCACTGTTTTGGGGTCCCGGAGTGATTTCCATGATTGACGAACCCCGGGGTGCGTTTACGTGTCGGTCATGAACACCCGCAGTTTTAGCCGATTCTGGCCCGTATCTTGGACTATTACTCACTTTTTTTGGGTCCCGGAGTGATTTCCACGACTGATGAACTCCGGGGTGCGTTTACGTGTCGGTCATCAACACCCGCAGTTTTGGCCGATTTTGGCCCGTTCGTGGACTATTACTCACTGTTTTGGGGTCCCGGACTGATTTCCACGATTGACGAACCCCAGGGTGCGTTTACGTGTCGGTCATCAACACCCGCAGTTTTAGCCAATTCTGCCCCATATCATGGACTATTACTCACTGTTTTGGGGTCCCGGACTGATTTCCACGATTGACGAACCCCGAGGTGCGTTTACGTGTCGGTCATCAACACCCGCAGTTTTAGCCGATTCCGGCCCGTTTCGTGGACTATTACTCACTGTTTTGGGGTCCCGGAGTGATTTCCACGATTGACGAACCCCGGGGTGCGTTTACGTGTCGGTCATCAACACCCGCAGTTTGGCCGATTCCGGCCCGTTCGTGGACTATTACTCACTGTTTTGGGGTCCCAGAGTGATTTCCGCGATTGACGAACCCCGGGCTGCGTTTACGTGTCGGTCATCAACACCCGCAGTTTTAACCGATTCTGGCCCGTATCATGGACTATTACTCACTTTTTTGGGTCCCGGAGTGATTTCCACGATTGATGAACTCCGGGGTGCGTTTACATGTCGGTCATCAACACCCGCAGTTTTAGCCGATTCCGACCCGTTTCGTGGATTATTACTCACTGTTTTGGGGTCCCGAAGTGATTTCCACGATTGACGAACCCCGGGGTGCGTTTACGTGTCGGTCATCAACACTCGCTGTTTTTGCCGATTCTGGCCCGTTCGTGGACTATTACTCACTGTTTTGGGGTTCCGGACTGATTTCCACGATTGACGAACCCCAAGGTGCGTTTACGTGTCGGTCATCAACACCTGCAGTTTTAGCCGATTCCGGCCCGTTTCTTGGACTATTACTCACTGTTTTGGGGTCCCGGAGTGATTTCCACGATTGACGAACCCCGGGGTGCGTTTACGTGTCGGTCATCAACACCCGCAGTTTTGGCCGATTCTGGCTCGTATCATGGACTATTACTCACCTTTTTTGGGTCCCGGAGTGATTTCCACGATTGATGAACTCCGGGGTGCGTTTACATGTCGGTCATCAACACCCGCAGTTTTAGCCGATTCCGGCCCGTTTCGTTGACTATTACTCATTGTTTTGGGGTCCCGGAGTGATTTCCACGATTGACGAACCCCGGGGTGCGTTTACGTGTCGGTCATCAACACTCGCTGTTTTTGCCGATTTTGGCCCGTTCGTGGACTATTACTCACTGTTTTGGGGTGCCGGAGTGATTTCCACGATTGATGAACTCCGTGCTGCGTTTACGTGTCGGTCATCAACACCCACAGTTTTAGCCGATTCTGGCCCGTATCATGGACTATTACTCACTTTTTTTGGGTCCCGGAGTGATTTCCACGATTGATGAACTCCGGGGTGCGTTTACATGTCGGTCATCAACACCCGCAGTTTTAGCCGATTCCGGCCCGTTTCGTGGACTATTACTCACTGTTTTCGGGTCCCGGAGTGATTTCCACGATTGACGAACCCCGGGGTGCGTTTACGTGTCGGTCATCAACACTCGTTGTTTTTGCCGATTTTGGCCCGTTCGTGGACTATTACTCACTGTTTTGGGGTCCCGGAGTGATTTCCATGATTGACGAACCCCGGTGTGCGTTTACGTGTCGGTCATCAACACCCGCATTTTAGCCGATTCTGGACCGTATCGTGGACTATTACTCACTTTTTTTGGGTCCCGTAGTGATTTCCACGATTGATGAACTCCGGGGTGCGTTTACATGCCGGTCATCAACAACCGCAGTTTTGGCCGATTTTGGCCCGTTCGTGGACTATTACTCACTGTTTTGGGGTCCCGGAGTGATTTCCATGATTGACGAACCCCGGGGTGCGTTTACGTGTCGGTCATGAACACCCGCAGTTTTAGCCGATTCTGGCCCGTATCTTGGACTATTACTCACTTTTTTTGGGTCCCGGAGTGATTTCCACGACTGATGAACTCCGGGGTGCGTTTATGTGTCGGTCATCAACACCCGCAGTTTTGGCCGATTTTGGCCCGTTCGTGGACTATTACTCACTGTTTTGGGGTCCCGGACTGATTTCCACGATTGACGAACCCCAGGGTGCGTTTAGGTGTCGGTCATCAACACCCGCAGTTTTAGCCAATTCTGCCCCATATCGTGGACTATTACTCACTGTTTTGGGGTCCCGGACTGATTTCCACGATTGACGAACCCCAGGGTGCGTTTACGTGTCGGTCATCAACACCCGCAGTTTTAGCCAATTCTGCCCCATATCGTGGACTATTACTCACTGTTTTGGGGTCCCGGACTGATTTCCACGATTGACGAACCCCGAGGTGCGTTTACGTGTCGGTCATCAACACCCGCAGTTTTAGCCGATTCCGGCCCGTTTCGTGGACTATTACTCACTGTTTTGGGGTCCCGGAGTGATTTCCACGATTGACGAACCCCGGGGTGCGTTTACGTGTCGGTCATCAACACCCGCAGTTTGGCCGATTCCGGCCCGTTCGTGGACTATTACTCACTGTTTTGGGGTCCCAGAGTGATTTCCGCGATTGACGAACCCCGGGCTGCGTTTACGTGTCGGTTATCAACACCCGCAGTTTTAACCGATTCTGGCCCGTATCATGGACTATTACTCACTTTTTTGGGTCCCGGAGTGATTTCCACGATTGATGAACTCCGGGGTGCGTTTACATGTCGGTCATCAACACCCGCAGTTTTAGCCGATTCCGACCCGTTTCGTGGATTATTACTCACTGTTTTGGGGTCCCGAAGTGATTTCCACGATTGACGAACCCCGGGGTGCGTTTACGTGTCGGTCATCAACACTCGCTGTTTTCGCCGATTCTGGCCCGTTCGTGGACTATTACTCACTGTTTTGGGGTTCCGGACTGATTTCCACGATTGACGAACCCCAAGGTGCGTTTACGTGTCGGTCATCAACACCTGCAGTTTTAGCCGATTCCGGCCCGTTTCTTGGACTATTACTCACTGTTTTGGGGTCCCGGAGTGATTTCCACGATTGACGAACCCCGGGGTGCGTTTACGTGTCGGTCATCAACACCCGCAGTTTTGGCCGATTCTGGCCCGTATCATGGACTATTACTCACCTTTTTTGGGTCCCGGAGTGATTTCCACGATTGATGAACTCCGGGGTGCGTTTACATGTCGGTCATCAACACCCGCAGTTTTAGCCGATTCCGGCCCGTTTCGTTGACTATTACTCATTGTTTTGGGGTCCCGGAGTGATTTCCACGATTGACGAACCCCGGGGTGCGTTTACGTGTCGGTCATCAACACTCGCTGTTTTTGCCGATTTTGGCCCGTTCGTGGACTATTACTCACTGTTTTGGGGTCCCGGACTGATTTCCACGATTGACGAACCCCAGGGTGCGTTTACGTGTCGGTCATCAACACCCGCAGTTTTAGCCGATTCTGGCCCGTATCATGGACTATTACTCACTTTTTTTGGGTCCCGGAGTGATTTCCACGATTGATGAACTCCGTGCTGCGTTTACGTGTCGGTCATCAACACCCACAGTTTTAGCCGATTCTGGCCCGTATCATGGACTATTACTCACTTTTTTTGGGTCCCGGAGTGATTTCCACGATTGATGAACTCCGGGGTGCGTTTACATGTCGGTCATCAACACCCGCAGTTTTAGCCGATTCCGGCCCGTTTCGTGGACTATTACTCACTGTTTTGGGGTCCCGGAGTGATTTCCACGATTGACGAACCCCGGGGTGCGTTTACGTGTCGGTCATCAACACCCGCAGTTTGGCCGATTCCGGCCCGTTCGTGGACTATTACTCACTGTTTTGGGGTCCCAGAGTGATTTCCGCGATTGACGAACCCCGGGCTGCGTTTACGTGTCGGTCATCAACACCCGCAGTTTTAACCGATTCTGGCCCGTATCATGGACTATTACTCACTTTTTTGGGTCCCGGAGTGATTTCCACGATTGATGAACTCCGGGGTGCGTTTACATGTCGTTCATCAACACCCGCAGTTTTAGCCGATTCCGACCCGTTTCGTGGATTATTACTCACTGTTTTGGGGTCCCGAAGTGATTTCCACGATTGACGAACCCCGGGGTGCGTTTACGTGTCGGTCATCAACACTCGCTGTTTTTGCCGATTCTGGCCCGTTCGTGGACTATTACTCACTGTTTTGGGGTTCCGGACTGATTTCCACGATTGACGAACCCCAAGGTGCGTTTACGTGTCGGTCATCAACACCTGCAGTTTTAGCCGATTCCGGCCCGTTTCTTGGACTATTACTCACTGTTTTGGGGTCCCGGAGTGATTTCCACGATTGACGAACCCCGGGGTGCGTTTACGTGTCGGTCATCAACACCCGCAGTTTTGGCCGATTCTGGCTCGTATCATGGACTATTACTCACCTTTTTTGGGTCCCGGAGTGATTTCCACGATTGATGAACTCCGGGGTGCGTTTACATGTCGGTCATCAACACCCGCAGTTTTAGCCGATTCCGGCCCGTTTCGTTGACTATTACTCATTGTTTTGGGGTCCCGGAGTGATTTCCACGATTGACGAACCCCGGGGTGCGTTTACGTGTCGGTCATCAACACTCGCTGTTTTTGCCGATTTTGGCCCGTTCGTGGACTATTACTCACTGTTTTGGGGTCCCGGACTGATTTCCACGATTGACGAACCCCAGGGTGCGTTTACGTGTCGGTCATCAACACCCGCAGTTTTAGCCGATTCTGGCCCGTATCATGGACTATTACTCACTTTTTTTGGGTCCCGGAGTGATTTCCACGATTGATGAACTCCGTGCTGCGTTTACGTGTCGGTCATCAACACCCACAGTTTTAGCCGATTCTGGCCCGTATCATGGACTATTACTCACTTTTTTTGGGTCCCGGAGTGATTTCCACGATTGATGAACTCCGGGGTGCGTTTACATGTCGGTCATCAACACCCGCAGTTTTAGCCGATTCCGGCCCGTTTCGTGGACTATTACTCACTGTTTTGGGGTCCCGGAGTGATTTCCACGATTGACGAACCCCGGGGTGCGTTTACGTGTCGGTCATCAACACCCGCAGTTTGGCCGATTCCGGCCCGTTCGTGGACTATTACTCACTGTTTTGGGGTCCCAGAGTGATTTCCGCGATTGACGAACCCCGGGCTGCGTTTACGTGTCGGTCATCAACACCCGCAGTTTTAACCGATTCTGGCCCGTATCATGGACTATTACTCACTTTTTTGGGTCCCGGAGTGATTTCCACGATTGATGAACTCCGGGGTGCGTTTACATGTCGGTCATCAACACCCGCAGTTTTAGCCGATTCCGACCCGTTTCGTGGATTATTACTCACTGTTTTGGGGTCCCGAAGTGATTTCCACGATTGACGAACCCCGGGGTGCGTTTACGTGTCGGTCATCAACACTCGCTGTTTTTGCCGATTCTGGCCCGTTCGTGGACTATTACTCACTGTTTTGGGGTTCCGGACTGATTTCCACGATTGACGAACCCCAAGGTGCGTTTACGTGTCGGTCATCAACACCTGCAGTTTTAGCCGATTCCGGCCCGTTTCTTGGACTATTACTCACTGTTTTGGGGTCCCGGAGTGATTTCCACGATTGACGAACCCCGGGGTGCGTTTACGTGTCGGTCATCAACACCCGCAGTTTTGGCCGATTCTGGCTCGTATCATGGACTATTACTCACCTTTTTTGGGTCCCGGAGTGATTTCCACGATTGATGAACTCCGGGGTGCGTTTACATGTCGGTCATCAACACCCGCAGTTTTAGCCGATTCCGGCCCGTTTCGTTGACTATTACTCATTGTTTTGGGGTCCCGGAGTGATTTCCACGATTGACGAACCCCGGGGTGCGTTTACGTGTCGGTCATCAACACTCGCTGTTTTTGCCGATTTTGGCCCGTTCGTGGACTATTACTCACTGTTTTGGGGTGCCGGAGTGATTTCCACGATTGATGAACTCCGTGCTGCGTTTACGTGTCGGTCATCAACACCCGCAGTTTTAGCCGATTCTGACCCGTATCATGGACTATTACTCACTTTTTTTGGGTCCCGGAGTGATTTCCACGATTGATGAACTCCGGGGTGCGTTTACATGTCGGTCATCAACACCCGCAGTTTTAGCCGATTCCGGCCCGTTTCGTGGACTATTACTCACTGTTTTCGGGTCCCGGAGTGATTTCCACGATTGACGAACCCCGGGGTGCGTTTACGTGTCGGTCATCAACACTCGCTGTTTTTGCCGATTCTGGCCCGTTCGTGGACTATTACTCACTGTTTTGGGGTCCCGGACTGATTTCCACAATTGACGAACCCCGGGGTGCGTTTACGTGTCGGTCATCAACACTCGCTGTTTTTGCCGATTTTGGCCCGTACGTGGACTATTACTCACTTTTTTTGGGTCCCGTAGTGATTTCCACGATTGATGAACTCCGGGGTGCGTTTACATGCCGGTCATCAACAACCGCAGTTTTGGCCGATTTTGGCCCGTTCGTGGACTATTACTCACTGTTTTGGGGTCCCGGAGTGATTTCCATGATTGACGAACCCCGGGGTGCGTTTACGTGTCGGTCATGAACACCCGCAGTTTTAGCCGATTCTGGCCCGTATCTTGGACTATTACTCACTTTTTTTGGGTCCCGGAGTGATTTCCACGACTGATGAACTCCGGGGTGCGTTTACGTGTCGGTCATCAACACCCGCAGTTTTGGCCGATTTTGGCCCGTTCGTGGACTATTACTCACTGTTTTGGGGTCCCGGACTGATTTCCACGATTGACGAACCCCAGGGTGCGTTTACGTGTCGGTCATCAACACCCGCAGTTTTAGCCAATTCTGCCCCATATCGTGGACTATTACTCACTGTTTTGGGGTCCCGGACTGATTTCCACGATTGACGAACCCCAGGGTGCGTTTACGTGTCGGTCATCAACACCCGCAGTTTTAGCCAATTCTGCCCCATATCGTGGACTATTACTCACTGTTTTGGGGTCCCGGACTGATTTCCACGATTGACGAACCCCGAGGTGCGTTTACGTGTCGGTCATCAACACCCGCAGTTTTAGCCGATTCCGGCCCGTTTCGTGGACTATTACTCACTGTTTTGGGGTCCCGGAGTGATTTCCACGATTGACGAACCCCGGGGTGCGTTTACGTGTCGGTCATCAACACCCGCAGTTTGGCCGATTCCGGCCCGTTCGTGGACTATTACTCACTGTTTTGGGGTCCCAGAGTGATTTCCGCGATTGACGAACCCCGGGCTGCGTTTACGTGTCGGTCATCAACACCCGCAGTTTTAACCGATTCTGGCCCGTATCATGGACTATTACTCACTTTTTTGGGTCCCGGAGTGATTTCCACGATTGATGAACTCCGGGGTGCGTTTACATGTCGGTCATCAACACCCGCAGTTTTAGCCGATTCCGACCCGTTTCGTGGATTATTACTCACTGTTTTGGGGTCCCGAAGTGATTTCCACGATTGACGAACCCCGGGGTGCGTTTACGTGTCGGTCATCAACACTCGCTGTTTTCGCCGATTCTGGCCCGTTCGTGGACTATTACTCACTGTTTTGGGGTTCCGGACTGATTTCCACGATTGACGAACCCCAAGGTGCGTTTACGTGTCGGTCATCAACACCTGCAGTTTTAGCCGATTCCGGCCCGTTTCTTGGACTATTACTCACTGTTTTGGGGTCCCGGAGTGATTTCCACGATTGACGAACCCCGGGGTGCGTTTACGTGTCGGTCATCAACACCCGCAGTTTTGGCCGATTCTGGCCCGTATCATGGACTATTACTCACCTTTTTTGGGTCCCGGAGTGATTTCCACGATTGATGAACTCCGGGGTGCGTTTACATGTCGGTCATCAACACCCGCAGTTTTAGCCGATTCCGGCCCGTTTCGTTGACTATTACTCATTGTTTTGGGGTCCCGGAGTGATTTCCACGATTGACGAACCCCGGGGTGCGTTTACGTGTCGGTCATCAACACTCGCTGTTTTTGCCGATTTTGGCCCGTTCGTGGACTATTACTCACTGTTTTGGGGTGCCGGAGTGATTTCCACGATTGATGAACTCCGTGCTGCGTTTACGTGTCGGTCATCAACACCCGCAGTTTTAGCCGATTCTGGCCCGTATCATGGACTATTACTCACTTTTTTTGGGTCCCGGAGTGATTTCCACGATTGATGAACTCCGGGGTGCGTTTACATGTCGGTCATCAACACCCGCAGTTTTAGCCGATTCCGGCCCGTTTCGTGGACTATTACTCACTGTTTTCGGGTCCCGGAGTGATTTCCACGATTGACGAACCCCGGGGTGCGTTTATGTGTCGGTCATCAACACTCGCTGTTTTTGCCGATTCTGGCCCGTTCGTGGACTATTACTCACTGTTTTGGGGTCCCGGACTGATTTCCACGATTGACGAACCCCGGGGTGCGTTTACGTGTCGGTCATCAACACTCGTTGTTTTTGCCGATTTTTGCCCGTTCGTGGACTATTACTCACTGTTTTGGGGTCCCGGAGTGATTTCCATGATTGACGAACCCCGGTGTGCGTTTACGTGTCGGTCATCAACACCCTCATTTTAGCCGATTCTGGACCGTATCGTGGACTATTACTCACTTTTTTTGGGTCCCGTAGTGATTTCCACGATTGATGAACTCCGGGGTGCGTTTACATGCCGTCATCAACAACCGCAGTTTTGGCCGATTTTGGCCCGTTCGTGGACTATTACTCACTGTTTTGGGGTCCCGGAGTGATTTCCATGATTGACGAACCCCGGGGTGCGTTTACGTGTCGGTCATGAACACCCGCAGTTTTAGCCGATTCTGGCCCGTATCTTGGACTATTACTCACTTTTTTTGGGTCCCGGAGTGATTTCCACGACTGATGAACTCCGGGGTGCGTTTACGTGTCGGTCATCAACACCCGCAGTTTTGGCCGATTTTGGCCCGTTCGTGGACTATTACTCACTGTTTTGGGGTCCCGGACTGATTTCCACGATTGACGAACCCCAGGGTGCGTTTACGTGTCGGTCATCAACACCCGCAGTTTTAGCCAATTCTGCCCCATATCGTGGACTATTACTCACTGTTTTGGGGTCCCGGACTGATTTCCACGATTGACGAACCCCAGGGTGCGTTTACGTGTCGGTCATCAACACCCGCAGTTTTAGCCAATTCTGCCCCATATCGTGGACTATTACTCACTGTTTTGGGGTCCCGGACTGATTTCCACGATTGACGAACCCCGAGGTGCGTTTACGTGTCGGTCATCAACACCCGCAGTTTTAGCCGATTCCGGCCCGTTTCGTGGACTATTACTCACTGTTTTGGGGTCCCGGAGTGATTTCCACGATTGACGAACCCCGGGGTGCGTTTACGTGTCGGTCATCAACACCCGCAGTTTGGCCGATTCCGGCCCGTTCGTGGACTATTACTCACTGTTTTGGGGTCCCGGAGTGATTTCCACGATTGACGAACCCCGGGGTGCGTTTACGTGTCGGTCATCAACACCCGCAGTTTTGGCCGATTCTGGCCCGTATCATGGACTATTACTCACCTTTTTTGGGTCCCGGAGTGATTTCCACGATTGATGAACTCCGGGGTGCGTTTACATGTCGGTCATCAACACCCGAAGTTTTAGCCGATTCCGGCCCGTTTCGTTGACTATTACTCATTGTTTTGGGGTCCCGGAGTGATTTCCACGATTGACGAACCCCGGGGTGCGTTTACGTGTCGGTCATCAACACTCGCTGTTTTTGCCGATTTTGGCCCGTTCGTGGACTATTACTCACTGTTTTGGGGTGCCGGAGTGATTTCCACGATTGATGAACTCCGTGCTGCGTTTACGTGTCGGTCATCAACACCCGCAGTTTTAGCCGATTCTGGCCCGTATCATGGACTATTACTCACTTTTTTTGGGTCCCGGAGTGATTTCCACGATTGATGAACTCCGGGGTGCGTTTACATGTCGGTCATCAACACCCGCATTTTTAGCCGATTCCGGCCCGTTTCGTGGACTATTACTCATTGTTTTCGGGTCCCGGAGTGATTTCCACGATTGACGAACCCCGGGGTGCGTTTACGTGTCGGTCATCAACACTCGTTGTTTTTGCCGATTTTGGCCCGTTCGTGGACTATTACTCACTGTTTTGGGGTCCCGGAGTGATTTCCATGATTGACGAACCCCGGCGTGCGTTTACGTGTCGGTCATCAACACCCGCATTTTAGCCGATTCTGGACCGTATCGTGGACTATTACTCACTTTTTTTGGGTCCCGTAGTGATTTCCACGATTGATGAACTCCGGGGTGCGTTTACATGCCGGTCATCAACAACCGCAGTTTTGGCCGATTTTGGCCCGTTCTTGGACTATTACTCACTGTTTTGGGGTCCCAGAGTGATTTCCGCGATTGACGAACCCCGGGCTGCTTTACGTGTCTGTCATCAACACCCACAGTTTTAGCCGATTCTGGCCCGTATCATGGACTATTACTCACTTTTTTGGGTCCCGGAGTGATTTCCACGATTGATGAACTCCGGGGTGCGTTTACATGTCGGTCATCAACACCCGCAGTTTTAGCCGATTCCGACCCGTTTCGTGGATTATTACTCACTGTTTTGGGGTCCCGAAGTGATTTCCACGATTGACGAACCCCGGGGTGCGTTTACGTGTCGGTCATCAACACTCGCTGTTTTCGCCGATTCTGGCCCGTTCGTGGACTATTACTCACTGTTTTGGGGTTCCGGACTGATTTCCACGATTGACGAACCCCAAGGTGCGTTTACGTGTCGGTCATCAACACCTGCAGTTTTAGCCGATTCCGGCCCGTTTCTTGGACTATTACTCACTGTTTTGGGGTCCCAGAGTGATTTCCACGATTGACGAACCCCGGGGTGCGTTTACGTGTCGGTCATCAACACCCGCAGTTTTGGCCGATTCTGGCCCGTATCATGGACTATTACTCACCTTTTTTGGGTCCCGGAGTGATTTCCACGATTGATGAACTCCGGGGTGCGTTTACATATCGGTCATCAACACCCGCAGTTTTAGCCGATTCCGGCCCGTTTCGTTGACTATTACTCATTGTTTTGGGGTCCCGGAGTGATTTCCACGATTGACGAACCCCGGGGTGCGTTTACGTGTCGGTCATCAACACTCGCTGTTTTTGCCGATTTTGGCCCGTTCGTGGACTATTACTCACTGTTTTGGGGTGCCGGAGTGATTTCCACGATTGATGAACTCCGTGCTGCGTTTACGTGTCGGTCATCAACACCCGCAGTTTTAGCCGATTCTGGCCCGTATCATGGACTATTACTCACTTTTTTTGGGTCCCGGAGTGATTTCCACGATTGATGAACTCCGGGGTGCGTTTACATGTCGGTCATCAACACCCGCAGTTTTAGCCGATTCCGGCCCATTTCGTGGACTATTACTCACTGTTTTCGGGTCCCGGAGTGATTTCCACGATTGACGAACCCCGGGGTGCGTTTACGTGTCGGTCATCAACACTCGCTGTTTTTGCCGATTCTGGCCCGTTCGTGGACTATTACTCACTGTTTTGGGGTCCCGGATTGATTTCCACGATTGACGAACCCCGGGGTGCGTTTACGTGTCGGTCATCAACACTCGTTGTTTTTGCCGATTTTGGCCCGTTCGTGGACTATTACTCACTGTTTTGGGGTCCCGGAGTGATTTCCATGATTGACGAACCCCGGTGTGCGTTTACGTGTCGGTCATCAACACTCTCATTTTAGCCGATTCTGGACCGTATCGTGGACTATTACTCACTTTTTTTGGGTCCCGTAGTGATTTCCACGATTGATGAACTCCGGGGTGCGTTTACATGCCGGTCATCAACAACCGCAGTTTTGGCCGATTTTGGCCCGTTCGTGGACTATTACTCACTGTTTTGGGGTCCCGGAGTGATTTCCATGATTGACGAACCCCGGGGTGCGTTTACGTGTCGGTCATGAACACCCGCAGTTTTAGCCGATTCTGGCCCGTATCTTGGACTATTACTCACTTTTTTTGGGTCCCGGAGTGATTTCCACGACTGATGAACTCCGGGGTGCGTTTACGTGTCGGTCATCAACACCCGCAGTTTTGGCCGATTTTGGCCCGTTCGTGGACTATTACTCACTGTTTTGGGGTCCCGGACTGATTTCCACGATTGACGAACCCCAGGGTGCGTTTACGTGTCGGTCATCAACACCCGCAGTTTTAGCCAATTTTGCCCCATATCATGGACTATTACTCACTGTTTTGGGGTCCCGGACTGATTTCCACGATTGACGAACCCCGAGGTGCGTTTACGTGTCGGTCATCAACACCCGCAGTTTTAGCCGATTCCGGCCCGTTTCGTGGACTATTACTCACTGTTTTGGGGTCCCGGAGTGATTTCCACGATTGACGAACCCCGGGGTGCGTTTACGTGTCGGTCATCAACACTCGTTGTTTTTGCCGATTTTGGCCCGTTCGTGGACTATTACTCACTGTTTTGGGGTCCCGGAGTGATTTCCATGATTGACGAACCCCGGTGTGCGTTTACGTGTCGGTCATCAACACCCGCATTTTAGCCGATTCTGGACCGTATCGTGGACTATTACTCACTTTTTTTGGGTCCCGTAGTGATTTCCACGATTGATGAACTCCGGGGTGCGTTTACATGCCGGTCATCAACAACCGCAGTTTTGGCCGATTTTGGCCCGTTCTTGGACTATTACTCACTGTTTTGGGGTCCCAGAGTGATTTCCGCGATTGACGAACCCCGGGCTGCGTTTACGTGTCTGTCATCAACACCCACAGTTTTAGCCGATTCTGGCCCGTATCATGGACTATTACTCACTTTTTTGGGTCCCGGAGTGATTTCCACGATTGATGAACTCCGGGGTGCGTTTACATGTCGGTCATCAACACCCGCAGTTTTAGCCGATTCCGACCCGTTTCGTGGATTATTACTCACTGTTTTGGGGTCCCGAAGTGATTTCCACGATTGACGAACCCCGGGGTGCGTTTACGTGTCGGTCATCAACACTCGCTGTTTTCGCCGATTCTGGCCCGTTCGTGGACTATTACTCACTGTTTTGGGGTTCCGGACTGATTTCCACGATTGACGAACCCCAAGGTGCGTTTACGTGTCGGTCATCAACACCTGCAGTTTTAGCCGATTCCGGCCCGTTTCTTGGACTATTACTCACTGTTTTGGGGTCCCAGAGTGATTTCCACGATTGACGAACCCCGGGGTGCGTTTACGTGTCGGTCATCAACACCCGCAGTTTTGGCCGATTCTGGCCCGTATCATGGACTATTACTCACCTTTTTTGGGTCCCGGAGTGATTTCCACGATTGATGAACTCCGGGGTGCGTTTACATGTCGGTCATCAACACCCGCAGTTTTAGCCGATTCCGGCCCGTTTCGTTGACTATTACTCATTGTTTTGGGGTCCCGGAGTGATTTCCACGATTGACGAACCCCGGGGTGCGTTTACGTGTCGGTCATCAACACTCGCTGTTTTTGCCGATTTTGGCCCGTTCGTGGACTATTACTCACTGTTTTGGGGTGCCGGAGTGATTTCCACGATTGATGAACTCCGTGCTGCGTTTACGTGTCGGTCATCAACACCCGCAGTTTTAGCCGATTCTGGCCCGTATCATGGACTATTACTCACTTTTTTTGGGTCCCGGAGTGATTTCCACGATTGATGAACTCCGGGGTGCGTTTACATGTCGGTCATCAACACCCGCAGTTTTAGCCGATTCCGGCCCGTTTCGTGGACTATTACTCACTGTTTTCGGGTCCCGGAGTGATTTCCACGATTGACGAACCCCGGGGTGCGTTTACGTGTCGGTCATCAACACTCGCTGTTTTTGCCGATTCTGGCCCGTTCGTGGACTATTACTCACTGTTTTGGGGTCCCGGACTGATTTCCACGATTGACGAACCCCGGGGTGCGTTTACGTGTCGGTCATCAACACTCGTTGTTTTTGCCGATTTTGGCCCGTTCGTGGACTATTACTCACTGTTTTGGGGTCCCGGAGTGATTTCCATGATTGACGAACCCCGGTGTGCGTTTACGTGTCGGTCATCAACACCCTCATTTTAGCCGATTCTGGACCGTATCGTGGACTATTACTCACTTTTTTTGGGTCCCGTAGTGATTTCCACGATTGATGAACTCCGGGGTGCGTTTACATGCCGGTCATCAACAACCGCAGTTTTGGCCGATTTTGGCCCGTTCGTGGACTATTACTCACTGTTTTGGGGTCCCGGAGTGATTTCCATGATTGACGAACCCCGGGGTGCGTTTACGTGTCGGTCATGAACACCCGCAGTTTTAGCCGATTCTGGCCCGTATCTTGGACTATTACTCACTTTTTTTGGGTCCCGGAGTGATTTCCACGACTGATGAACTCCGGGGTGCGTTTACGTGTCGGTCATCAACACCCGCAGTTTTGGCCGATTTTGGCCCGTTCGTGGACTATTACTCACTGTTTTGGGGTGCCGGAGTGATTTCCACGATTGATGAACTCCGTGCTGCGTTTACGTGTCGGTCATCAACACCCGCAGTTTTAGCCGATTCTGGCCCGTATCATGGACTATTACTCACTTTTTTTGGGTCCCGGAGTGATTTCCACGATTGATGAACTCCGGGGTGCGTTTACATGTCGGTCATCAACACCCGCAGTTTTAGCCGATTCCGGCCCGTTTCGTGGACTATTACTCACTGTTTTCGGGTCCCGGAGTGATTTCCACGATTGACGAACCCCGGGGTGCGTTTACGTGTCGGTCATCAACACTCGCTGTTTTTGCCGATTCTGGCCCGTTCGTGGACTATTACTCACTGTTTTGGGGTCCCGGATTGATTTCCACGATTGACGAACCCCGGGGTGCGTTTACGTGTCGGTCATCAACACTCGTTGTTTTTGCCGATTTTGGCCCGTTCGTGGACTATTACTCACTGTTTTGGGGTCCCGGAGTGATTTCCATGATTGACGAACCCCGGTGTGCGTTTACGTGTCGGTCATCAACACTCTCATTTTAGCCGATTCTGGACCGTATCGTGGACTATTACTCACTTTTTTTGGGTCCCGTAGTGATTTCCACGATTGATGAACTCCGGGGTGCGTTTACATGCCGGTCATCAACAACCGCAGTTTTGGCCGATTTTGGCCCGTTCGTGGACTATTACTCACTGTTTTGGGGTCCCGGAGTGATTTCCATGATTGACGAACCCCGGGGTGCGTTTACGTGTCGGTCATGAACACCCGCAGTTTTAGCCGATTCTGGCCCGTATCTTGGACTATTACTCACTTTTTTTGGGTCCCGGAGTGATTTCCACGACTGATGAACTCCGGGGTGCGTTTACGTGTCGGTCATCAACACCCGCAGTTTTGGCCGATTTTGGCCCGTTCGTGGACTATTACTCACTGTTTTGGGGTCCCGGACTGATTTCCACGATTGACGAACCCCAGGGTGCGTTTACGTGTCGGTCATCAACACCCGCAGTTTTAGCCAATTTTGCCCCATATCATGGACTATTACTCACTGTTTTGGGGTCCCGGACTGATTTCCACGATTGACGAACCCCGAGGTGCGTTTACGTGTCGGTCATCAACACCCGCAGTTTTAGCCGATTCCGGCCCGTTTCGTGGACTATTACTCACTGTTTTGGGGTCCCGGAGTGATTTCCACGATTGACGAACCCCGGGGTGCGTTTACGTGTCGGTCATCAACACTCGTTGTTTTTGCCGATTTTGGCCCGTTCGTGGACTATTACTCACTGTTTTGGGGTCCCGGAGTGATTTCCATGATTGACGAACCCCGGTGTGCGTTTACGTGTCGGTCATCAACACCCGCATTTTAGCCGATTCTGGACCGTATCGTGGACTATTACTCACTTTTTTTGGGTCCCGTAGTGATTTCCACGATTGATGAACTCCGGGGTGCGTTTACATGCCGGTCATCAACAACCGCAGTTTTGGCCGATTTTGGCCCGTTCTTGGACTATTACTCACTGTTTTGGGGTCCCAGAGTGATTTCCGCGATTGACGAACCCCGGGCTGCGTTTACGTGTCTGTCATCAACACCCACAGTTTTAGCCGATTCTGGCCCGTATCATGGACTATTACTCACTTTTTTGGGTCCCGGAGTGATTTCCACGATTGATGAACTCCGGGGTGCGTTTACATGTCGGTCATCAACACCCGCAGTTTTAGCCGATTCCGACCCGTTTCGTGGATTATTACTCACTGTTTTGGGGTCCCGAAGTGATTTCCACGATTGACGAACCCCGGGGTGCGTTTACGTGTCGGTCATCAACACTCGCTGTTTTCGCCGATTCTGGCCCGTTCGTGGACTATTACTCACTGTTTTGGGGTTCCGGACTGATTTCCACGATTGACGAACCCCAAGGTGCGTTTACGTGTCGGTCATCAACACCTGCAGTTTTAGCCGATTCCGGCCCGTTTCTTGGACTATTACTCACTGTTTTGGGGTCCCAGAGTGATTTCCACGATTGACGAACCCCGGGGTGCGTTTACGTGTCGGTCATCAACACCCGCAGTTTTGGCCGATTCTGGCCCGTATCATGGACTATTACTCACCTTTTTTGGGTCCCGGAGTGATTTCCACGATTGATGAACTCCGGGGTGCGTTTACATGTCGGTCATCAACACCCGCAGTTTTAGCCGATTCCGGCCCGTTTCGTTGACTATTACTCATTGTTTTGGGGTCCCGGAGTGATTTCCACGATTGACGAACCCCGGGGTGCGTTTACGTGTCGGTCATCAACACTCGCTGTTTTTGCCGATTTTGGCCCGTTCGTGGACTATTACTCACTGTTTTGGGGTGCCGGAGTGATTTCCACGATTGATGAACTCCGTGCTGCGTTTACGTGTCGGTCATCAACACCCGCAGTTTTAGCCGATTCTGGCCCGTATCATGGACTATTACTCACTTTTTTTGGGTCCCGGAGTGATTTCCACGATTGATGAACTCCGGGGTGCGTTTACATGTCGGTCATCAACACCCGCAGTTTTAGCCGATTCCGGCCCGTTTCGTGGACTATTACTCACTGTTTTCGGGTCCCGGAGTGATTTCCACGATTGACGAACCCCGGGGTGCGTTTACGTGTCGGTCATCAACACTCGCTGTTTTTGCCGATTCTGGCCCGTTCGTGGACTATTACTCACTGTTTTGGGGTCCCGGACTGATTTCCACGATTGACGAACCCCGGGGTGCGTTTACGTGTCGGTCATCAACACTCGTTGTTTTTGCCGATTTTGGCCCGTTCGTGGACTATTACTCACTGTTTTGGGGTCCCGGAGTGATTTCCATGATTGACGAACCCCGGTGTGCGTTTACGTGTCGGTCATCAACACCCTCATTTTAGCCGATTCTGGACCGTATCGTGGACTATTACTCACTTTTTTTGGGTCCCGTAGTGATTTCCACGATTGATGAACTCCGGGGTGCGTTTACATGCCGGTCATCAACAACCGCAGTTTTGGCCGATTTTGGCCCGTTCGTGGACTATTACTCACTGTTTTGGGGTCCCGGAGTGATTTCCATGATTGACGAACCCCGGGGTGCGTTTACGTGTCGGTCATGAACACCCGCAGTTTTAGCCGATTCTGGCCCGTATCTTGGACTATTACTCACTTTTTTTGGGTCCCGGAGTGATTTCCACGACTGATGAACTCCGGGGTGCGTTTACGTGTCGGTCATCAACACCCGCAGTTTTGGCCGATTTTGGCCCGTTCGTGGACTATTACTCACTGTTTTGGGGTCCCGGACTGATTTCCACGATTGACGAACCCCAGGGTGCGTTTACGTGTCGGTCATCAACACCCGCAGTTTTAGCCAATTTTGCCCCATATCATGGACTATTACTCACTGTTTTGGGGTCCCGGACTGATTTCCACGATTGACGAACCCCGAGGTGCGTTTACGTGTCGGTCATCAACACCCGCAGTTTTAGCCGATTCCGGCCCGTTTCGTGGACTATTACTCACTGTTTTGGGGTCCCGGAGTGATTTCCACGATTGACGAACCCCGGGGTGCGTTTACGTGTCGGTCATCAACACCCGCAGTTTTAGCCGATTCCGGCCCGTTTCGTGGACTATTACTCACTGTTTTGGGGTCCCGGAGTGATTTCCATGATTGACGAACCCCGGTGTGCGTTTACGTGTCGGTCATCAACACCCGCATTTTAGCCGATTCTGGACCGTATCGTGGACTATTACTCACTTTTTTTGGGTCCCGTAGTGATTTCCACGATTGATGAACTCCGGGGTGCGTTTACATGCCGGTCATCAACAACCGCAGTTTTGGCCGATTTTGGCCCGTTCTTGGACTATTACTCACTGTTTTGGGGTCCCAGAGTGATTTCCGCGATTGACGAACCCCGGGCTGCGTTTACGTGTCTGTCATCAACACCCACAGTTTTAGCCGATTCTGGCCCGTATCATGGACTATTACTCACTTTTTTGGGTCCCGGAGTGATTTCCACGATTGATGAACTCCGGGGTGCGTTTACATGTCGGTCATCAACACCCGCAGTTTTAGCCGATTCCGACCCGTTTCGTGGATTATTACTCACTGTTTTGGGGTCCCGAAGTGATTTCCACGATTGACGAACCCCGGGGTGCGTTTACGTGTCGGTCATCAACACTCGCTGTTTTCGCCGATTCTGGCCCGTTCGTGGACTATTACTCACTGTTTTGGGGTTCCGGACTGATTTCCACGATTGACGAACCCCAAGGTGCGTTTACGTGTCGGTCATCAACACCTGCAGTTTTAGCCGATTCCGGCCCGTTTCTTGGACTATTACTCACTGTTTTGGGGTCCCAGAGTGATTTCCACGATTGACGAACCCCGGGGTGCGTTTACGTGTCGGTCATCAACACCCGCAGTTTTGGCCGATTCTGGCCCGTATCATGGACTATTACTCACCTTTTTTGGGTCCCGGAGTGATTTCCACGATTGATGAACTCCGGGGTGCGTTTACATGTCGGTCATCAACACCCGCAGTTTTAGCCGATTCCGGCCCGTTTCGTTGACTATTACTCATTGTTTTGGGGTCCCGGAGTGATTTCCACGATTGACGAACCCCGGGGTGCGTTTACGTGTCGGTCATCAACACTCGCTGTTTTTGCCGATTTTGGCCCGTTCGTGGACTATTACTCACTGTTTTGGGGTGCCGGAGTGATTTCCACGATTGATGAACTCCGTGCTGCGTTTACGTGTCGGTCATCAACACCCGCAGTTTTAGCCGATTCTGGCCCGTATCATGGACTATTACTCACTTTTTTTGGGTCCCGGAGTGATTTCCACGATTGATGAACTCCGGGGTGCGTTTACATGTCGGTCATCAACACCCGCAGTTTTAGCCGATTCCGGCCCGTTTCGTGGACTATTACTCACTGTTTTCGGGTCCCGGAGTGATTTCCACGATTGACGAACCCCGGGGTGCGTTTACGTGTCGGTCATCAACACTCGCTGTTTTTGCCGATTCTGGCCCGTTCGTGGACTATTACTCACTGTTTTGGGGTCCCGGACTGATTTCCACGATTGACGAACCCCGGGGTGCGTTTACGTGTCGGTCATCAACACTCGTTGTTTTTGCCGATTTTGGCCCGTTCGTGGACTATTACTCACTGTTTTGGGGTCCCGGAGTGATTTCCATGATTGACGAACCCCGGTGTGCGTTTACGTGTCGGTCATCAACACCCTCATTTTAGCCGATTCTGGACCGTATCGTGGACTATTACTCACTTTTTTTGGGTCCCGTAGTGATTTCCACGATTGATGAACTCCGGGGTGCGTTTACATGCCGGTCATCAACAACCGCAGTTTTGGCCGATTTTGGCCCGTTCGTGGACTATTACTCACTGTTTTGGGGTCCCGGAGTGATTTCCATGATTGACGAACCCCGGGGTGCGTTTACGTGTCGGTCATGAACACCCGCAGTTTTAGCCGATTCTGGCCCGTATCTTGGACTATTACTCACTTTTTTTGGGTCCCGGAGTGATTTCCACGACTGATGAACTCCGGGGTGCGTTTACGTGTCGGTCATCAACACCCGCAGTTTTGGCCGATTTTGGCCCGTTCGTGGACTATTACTCACTGTTTTGGGGTCCCGGACTGATTTCCACGATTGACGAACCCCAGGGTGCGTTTACGTGTCGGTCATCAACACCCGCAGTTTTAGCCAATTTTGCCCCATATCATGGACTATTACTCACTGTTTTGGGGTCCCGGACTGATTTCCACGATTGACGAACCCCGAGGTGCGTTTACGTGTCGGTCATCAACACCCGCAGTTTTAGCCGATTCCGGCCCGTTTCGTGGACTATTACTCACTGTTTTGGGGTCCCGGAGTGATTTCCACGATTGACGAACCCCGGGGTGCGTTTACGTGTCGGTCATCAACACCCGCAGTTTGGCCGATTCCGGCCCGTTCGTGGACTATTACTCACTGTTTTGGGGTCCCAGAGTGATTTCCGCGATTGACGAACCCCGGGCTGCGTTTACGTGTCGGTCATCAACACCCGCAGTTTTAGCCGATTCTGGCCCGTATCATGGACTATTACTCACTTTTTTGGGTCCCGGAGTGATTTCCACGATTGATGAACTCCGGGGTGCGTTTACATGTCGGTCATCAACACCCGCAGTTTTAGCCGATTCCGACCCGTTTCGTGGATTATTACTCACTGTTTTGGGGTCCCGAAGTGATTTCCACGATTGACGAACCCCGGGGTGCGTTTACGTGTCGGTCATCAACACTCGCTGTTTTTGCCGATTCTGGCCCGTTCGTGGACTATTACTCACTGTTTTGGGGTTCCGGACTGATTTCCACGATTGACGAACCCCAAGGTGCGTTTACGTGTCGGTCATCAACACCTGCAGTTTTAGCCGATTCCGGCCCGTTTCTTGGACTATTACTCACTGTTTTGGGGTCCCGGAGTGATTTCCACGATTGACGAACCCCGGGGTGCGTTTACGTGTCGGTCATCAACACCCGCAGTTTTGGCCGATTCTGGCCCGTATCATGGACTATTACTCACCTTTTTTGGGTCCCGGAGTGATTTCCACGATTGATGAACTCCGGGGTGCGTTTACATGTCGGTCATCAACACCCGAAGTTTTAGCCGATTCCGGCCCGTTTCGTTGACTATTACTCATTGTTTTGGGGTCTCGGAGTGATTTCCACGATTGACGAACCCCGGGGTGCGTTTACGTGTCGGTCATCAACACTCGTTGTTTTTGCCGATTTTGGCCCGTTCGTGGACTATTACTCACTGTTTTGGGGTCCCGGAGTGATTTCCATGATTGACGAACCCCGGTGTGCGTTTACGTGTCGGTCATCAACACCCTCATTTTAGCCGATTCTGGACCGTATCGTGGACTATTACTCACTTTTTTTGGGTCCCGTAGTGATTTCCACGATTGATGAACTCCGGGGTGCGTTTACATGCCGGTCATCAACAACCGCAGTTTTGGCCGATTTTGGCCCGTTCGTGGACTATTACTCACTGTTTTGGGGTCCCGGAGTGATTTCCATGATTGACGAACCCCGGGGTGCGTTTACGTGTCGGTCATGAACACCCGCAGTTTTAGCCGATTCTGGCCCGTATCTTGGACTATTACTCACTTTTTTTGGGTCCCGGAGTGATTTCCACGACTGATGAACTCCGGGGTGCGTTTACGTGTCGGTCATCAACACCCGCAGTTTTGGCCGATTTTGGCCCGTTCGTGGACTATTACTCACTGTTTTGGGGTCCCGGACTGATTTCCACGATTGACGAACCCCAGGGTGCGTTTACGTGTCGGTCATCAACACCCGCAGTTTTAGCCAATTTTGCCCCATATCATGGACTATTACTCACTGTTTTGGGGTCCCGGACTGATTTCCACGATTGACGAACCCCGAGGTGCGTTTACGTGTCGGTCATCAACACCCGCAGTTTTAGCCGATTCCGGCCCGTTTCGTGGACTATTACTCACTGTTTTGGGGTCCCGGAGTGATTTCCACGATTGACGAACCCCGGGGTGCGTTTACGTGTCGGTCATCAACACCCGCAGTTTGGCCGATTCCGGCCCGTTCGTGGACTATTACTCACTGTTTTGGGGTCCCAGAGTGATTTCCGCGATTGACGAACCCCGGGCTGCGTTTACGTGTCGGTCATCAACACCCGCAGTTTTAGCCGATTCTGGCCCGTATCATGGACTATTACTCACTTTTTTGGGTCCCGGAGTGATTTCCACGATTGATGAACTCCGGGGTGCGTTTACATGTCGGTCATCAACACCCGCAGTTTTAGCCGATTCCGACCCGTTTCGTGGATTATTACTCACTGTTTTGGGGTCCCGAAGTGATTTCCACGATTGACGAACCCCGGGGTGCGTTTACGTGTCGGTCATCAACACTCGCTGTTTTTGCCGATTCTGGCCCGTTCGTGGACTATTACTCACTGTTTTGGGGTTCCGGACTGATTTCCACGATTGACGAACCCCAAGGTGCGTTTACGTGTCGGTCATCAACACCTGCAGTTTTAGCCGATTCCGGCCCGTTTCTTGGACTATTACTCACTGTTTTGGGGTCCCGGAGTGATTTCCACGATTGACGAACCCCGGGGTGCGTTTACGTGTCGGTCATCAACACCCGCAGTTTTGGCCGATTCTGGCCCGTATCATGGACTATTACTCACCTTTTTTGGGTCCCGGAGTGATTTCCACGATTGATGAACTCCGGGGTGCGTTTACATGTCGGTCATCAACACCCGAAGTTTTAGCCGATTCCGGCCCGTTTCGTTGACTATTACTCATTGTTTTGGGGTCTCGGAGTGATTTCCACGATTGACGAACCCCGGGGTGCGTTTACGTGTCGGTCATCAACACTCGCTGTTTTTGCCGATTTTGGCCCGTTCGTGGACTATTACTCACTGTTTTGGGGTGCCGGAGTGATTTCCACGATTGATGAACTCCGTGCTGCGTTTACGTGTCGGTCATCAACACCTGCAGTTTTAGCCGATTCTGGCCCGTATCATGGACTATTACTCACTTTTTTTGGGTCCCGGAGTGATTTCCACGATTGATGAACTCCGGGGTGCGTTTACATGTCGGTCATCAACACCCGCAGTTTTAGCCGATTCCGGCCCGTTTCGTGGACTATTACTCACTGTTTTCGGGTCCCGGAGTGATTTCCACGATTGACGAACCCCGGGGTGCGTTTACGTGTCGGTCATCAACACTCGTTGTTTTTGCCGATTTTGGCCCGTTCGTGGACTATTACTCACTGTTTTGGGGTCCCGGAGTGATTTCCATGATTGACGAACCCCGGTGTGCGTTTACGTGTCGGTCATCAACACCCGCATTTTAGCCGATTCTGGACCGTATCGTGGACTATTACTCACTTTTTTTGGGTCCCGTAGTGATTTCCACGATTGATGAACTCCGGGGTGCGTTTACATGCCGGTCATCAACAACCGCAGTTTTGGCCGATTTTGGCCCGTTCGTGGACTATTACTCACTGTTTTGGGGTCCCGGAGTGATTTCCATGATTGACGAACCCCGGGGTGCGTTTACGTGTCGGTCATGAACACCCGCAGTTTTAGCCGATTCTGGCCCGTATCTTGGACTATTACTCACTTTTTTTGGGTACCGGAGTGATTTCCACGACTGATGAACTCCGGGGTGCGTTTACGTGTCGGTCATCAACACCCGCAGTTTTGGCCGATTTTGGCCCGTTCGTGGACTATTACTCACTGTTTTGGGGTCCCGGACTGATTTCCACGATTGACGAACCCCAGGGTGCGTTTACGTGTCGGTCATCAACACCCGCAGTTTTAGCCAATTCTGCCCCATATCGTGGACTATTACTCACTGTTTTGGGGTCCCGGACTGATTTCCACGATTGACGAACCCCGAGGTGCGTTTACGTGTCGGTCATCAACACCCGCAGTTTTAGCCGATTCCGGCCCGTTTCGTGGACTATTACTCACTGTTTTGGGGTCCCGGAGTGATTTCCACGATTGACGAACCCCGGGGTGCGTTTACGTGTCGGTCATCAACACCCGCAGTTTGGCCGATTCTGGCCCGTTCGTGGACTATTACTCACTGTTTTGGGGTCCCAGAGTGATTTCCGCGATTGACGAACCCCGGGCTGCGTTTACGTGTCGGTCATCAACACCCGCAGTTTTAGCCGATTTTGGCCCGTATCATGGACTATTACTCACTTTTTTGGGTCCCGGAGTGATTTCCACGATTGATGAACTCCGGGGTGCGTTTACATGTCGGTCATCAACACCCGCAGTTTTAGCCGATTCCGACCCATTTCGTGGATTATTACTCACTGTTTTGGGGTCCCGAAGTGATTTCCACGATTGACGAACCCCGGGGTGCGTTTACGTGTCGGTCATCAACACCCGCAGTTTTAGCCAATTCTGCCCCATATCGTGGACTATTACTCACTGTTTTGGGGTCCCGGACTGATTTCCACGATTGACGAACCCCGAGGTGCGTTTACATGTCGGTCATCAACACCCGCAGTTTTAGCCGATTCCGGCCCGTTTCGTGGACTATTACTCACTGTTTTGGGGTCCCGGAGTGATTTCCACGATTGACGAACCCCGGGGTGCGTTTACGTGTCGGTCATCAACACCCGCAGTTTGGCCGATTCCGGCCCGTTCGTGGACTATTACTCACTGTTTTGGGGTCCCAGAGTGATTTCCGCGATTGACGAACCCCGGGCTGCGTTTACGTGTCGGTCATCAACACCCGCAGTTTTAGCCGATTCTGGCCCGTATCATGGACTATTACTCACTTTTTTGGGTCCCGGAGTGATTTCCACGATTGATGAACTCCGGGGTGCGTTTACATGTCGGTCATCAACACCCGCAGTTTTAGCCGATTCCGACCCGTTTCGTGGATTATTACTCACTGTTTTGGGGTCCCGAAGTGATTTCCACGATTGACGAACCCCGGGGTGCGTTTACGTGTCGGTCATCAACACTCGCTGTTTTTGCCGATTCTGGCCCGTTCGTGGACTATTACTCACTGTTTTGGGGTTCCGGACTGATTTCCACGATTGACGAACCCCAAGGTGCGTTTACGTGTCGGTCATCAACACCTGCAGTTTTAGCCGATTCCGGCCCGTTTCTTGGACTATTACTCACTGTTTTGGGGTCCCGGAGTGATTTCCACGATTGACGAACCCCGGGGTGCGTTTACGTGTCGGTCATAAACACCCGCAGTTTTGGCCGATTCTGGCCCGTATCATGGACTATTACTCACCTTTTTTGGGTCCCGGAGTGATTTCCACGATTGATGAACTCCGGGGTGCGTTTACATGTCGGTCATCAACACCCGAAGTTTTAGCCGATTCCGGCCCGTTTCGTTGACTATTACTCATTGTTTTGGGGTCCCGGAGTGATTTCCACGATTGACGAACCCCGGGGTGCGTTTACGTGTCGGTCATCAACACTCGCTGTTTTTGCCGATTTTGGCCCGTTCGTGGACTATTACTCACTGTTTTGGGGTGCCGGAGTGATTTCCACGATTGATGAACTCCGTGCTGCGTTTACGTGTCGGTCATCAACACCCGCAGTTTTAGCCGATTCTGGCCCGTATCATGGACTATTACTCTCTTTTTTTGGGTCCCGGAGTGATTTCCACGATTGATGAACTCCGGGGTGCGTTTACATGTCGGTCATCAACACCCGCAGTTTTAGCCGATTCCGGCCCGTTTCGTGGACTATTACTCACTGTTTTCGGGTCCCGGAGTGATTTCCACGATTGACGAACCCCGGGGTGCGTTTACGTGTCGGTCATCAACACTCGCTGTTTTTGCCGATTCTGGCCCGTTCGTGGACTATTACTCACTGTTTTGGGGTCCCGGACTGATTTCCACGATTGACGAACCCCGGGGTGCGTTTACGTGTCGGTCATCAACACCCGCAGTTTTGGCCGATTTTGGCCCGTTCGTGGACTATTACTCACTGTTTTGGGGTCCCGGAGTGATTTCCATGATTGACGAACCCCGGGGTGCGTTTACGTGTCGGTCATGAACACCCGCAGTTTTAGCCGATTCTGGCCCGTATCTTGGACTATTACTCACTTTTTTTGGGTCCCGGAGTGATTTCCACGACTGATGAACTCCGGGGTGCGTTTACGTGTCGGTCATCAACACCCGCAGTTTTGGCCGATTTTGGCCCGTTCGTGGACTATTACTCACTGTTTTGGGGTCCCGGACTGATTTCCACGATTGACGAACCCCAGGGTGCGTTTACGTGTCGGTCATCAACACCCGCAGTTTTAGCCAATTCTGCCCCATATCATGGACTATTACTCACTGTTTTGGGGTCCCGGACTGATTTCCACGATTGACGAACCCCGAGGTGCGTTTACGTGTCGGTCATCAACACCCGCAGTTTTAGCCGATTCCGGCCCGTTTCGTGGACTATTACTCACTGTTTTGGGGTCCCGGAGTGATTTCCACGATTGACGAACCCCGGGGTGCGTTTACGTGTCGGTCATCAACACCCGCAGTTTGGCCGATTCCGGCCCGTTCGTGGACTATTACTCACTGTTTTGGGGTCCCAGAGTGATTTCCGCGATTGACGAACCCCGGGCTGCGTTTACGTGTCGGTCATCAACACCCGCAGTTTTAGCCGATTCTGGCCCGTATCATGGACTATTACTCACTTTTTTGGGTCCCGGAGTGATTTCCACGATTGATGAACTCCGGGGTGCGTTTACATGTCGGTCATCAACACCCGCAGTTTTAGCCGATTCCGACCCGTTTCGTGGATTATTACTCACTGTTTTGGGGTCCCGAAGTGATTTCCACGATTGACGAACCCCGGGGTGCGTTTACGTGTCGGTCATCAACACTCGCTGTTTTTGCCGATTCTGGCCCGTTCGTGGACTATTACTCACTGTTTTGGGGTTCCGGACTGATTTCCACGATTGACGAACCCCAAGGTGCGTTTACGTGTCGGTCATCAACACCTGCAGTTTTAGCCGATTCCGGCCCGTTTCTTGGACTATTACTCACTGTTTTGGGGTCCCGGAGTGATTTCCACGATTGACGAACCCCGGGGTGCGTTTACGTGTCGGTCATCAACACCCGCAGTTTTGGCCGATTCTGGCCCGTATCATGGACTATTACTCACCTTTTTTGGGTCCCGGAGTGATTTCCACGATTGATGAACTCCGGGGTGCGTTTACATGTCGGTCATCAACACCCGAAGTTTTAGCCGATTCCGGCCCGTTTCGTTGACTATTACTCATTGTTTTGGGGTCTCGGAGTGATTTCCACGATTGACGAACCCCGGGGTGCGTTTACGTGTCGGTCATCAACACTCGCTGTTTTTGCCGATTTTGGCCCGTTCGTGGACTATTACTCACTGTTTTGGGGTGCCGGAGTGATTTCCACGATTGATGAACTCCGTGCTGCGTTTACGTGTCGGTCATCAACACCTGCAGTTTTAGCCGATTCTGGCCCGTATCATGGACTATTACTCACTTTTTTTGGGTCCCGGAGTGATTTCCACGATTGATGAACTCCGGGGTGCGTTTACATGTCGGTCATCAACACCCGCAGTTTTAGCCGATTCCGGCCCGTTTCGTGGACTATTACTCACTGTTTTCGGGTCCCGGAGTGATTTCCACGATTGACGAACCCCGGGGTGCGTTTACGTGTCGGTCATCAACACTCGTTGTTTTTGCCGATTTTGGCCCGTTCGTGGACTATTACTCACTGTTTTGGGGTCCCGGAGTGATTTCCATGATTGACGAACCCCGGTGTGCGTTTACGTGTCGGTCATCAACACCCGCATTTTAGCCGATTCTGGACCGTATCGTGGACTATTACTCACTTTTTTTGGGTCCCGTAGTGATTTCCACGATTGATGAACTCCGGGGTGCGTTTACATGCCGGTCATCAACAACCGCAGTTTTGGCCGATTTTGGCCCGTTCGTGGACTATTACTCACTGTTTTGGGGTCCCGGAGTGATTTCCATGATTGACGAACCCCGGGGTGCGTTTACGTGTCGGTCATGAACACCCGCAGTTTTAGCCGATTCTGGCCCGTATCTTGGACTATTACTCACTTTTTTTGGGTACCGGAGTGATTTCCACGACTGATGAACTCCGGGGTGCGTTTATGTGTCGGTCATCAACACCCGCAGTTTTGGCCGATTTTGGCCCGTTCGTGGACTATTACTCACTGTTTTGGGGTCCCGGACTGATTTCCACGATTGACGAACCCCAGGGTGCGTTTACGTGTCGGTCATCAACACCCGCAGTTTTAGCCAATTCTGCCCCATATCGTGGACTATTACTCACTGTTTTGGGGTCCCGGACTGATTTCCACGATTGACGAACCCCGAGGTGCGTTTACGTGTCGGTCATCAACACCCGCAGTTTTAGCCGATTCCGGCCCGTTTCGTGGACTATTACTCACTGTTTTGGGGTCCCGGAGTGATTTCCACGATTGACGAACCCCGGGGTGCGTTTACGTGTCGGTCATCAACACCCGCAGTTTGGCCGATTCTGGCCCGTTCGTGGACTATTACTCACTGTTTTGGGGTCCCAGAGTGATTTCCGCGATTGACGAACCCCGGGCTGCGTTTACGTGTCGGTCATCAACACCCGCAGTTTTAGCCGATTTTGGCCCGTATCATGGACTATTACTCACTTTTTTGGGTCCCGGAGTGATTTCCACGATTGATAAACTCCGGGGTGCGTTTACATGTCGGTCATCAACACCCGCAGTTTTAGCCGATTCCGACCCATTTCGTGGATTATTACTCACTGTTTTGGGGTCCCGAAGTGATTTCCACGATTGACGAACCCCGGGGTGCGTTTACGTGTCGGTCATCAACACCCGCAGTTTTAGCCAATTCTGCCCCATATCGTGGACTATTACTCACTGTTTTGGGGTCCCGGACTGATTTCCACGATTGACGAACCCCGAGGTGCGTTTACGTGTCGGTCATCAACACCCGCAGTTTTAGCCGATTCCGGCCCGTTTCGTGGACTATTACTCACTGTTTTGGGGTCCCGGAGTGATTTCCACGATTGACGAACCCCGGGGTGCGTTTACGTGTCGGTCATCAACACCCGCAGTTTGGCCGATTCCGGCCCGTTCGTGGACTATTACTCACTGTTTTGGGGTCCCAGAGTGATTTCCGCGATTGACGAACCCCGGGCTGCGTTTACGTGTCGGTCATCAACACCCGCAGTTTTAGCCGATTCTGGCCCGTATCATGGACTATTACTCACTTTTTTGGGTCCCGGAGTGATTTCCACGATTGATGAACTCCGGGGTGCGTTTACATGTCGGTCATCAACACCCGCAGTTTTAGCCGATTCCGACCCGTTTCGTGGATTATTACTCACTGTTTTGGGGTCCCGAAGTGATTTCCACGATTGACGAACCCCGGGGTGCGTTTACGTGTCGGTCATCAACACTCGCTGTTTTTGCCGATTCTGGCCCGTTCGTGGACTATTACTCACTGTTTTGGGGTTCCGGACTGATTTCCACGATTGACGAACCCCAAGGTGCGTTTACGTGTCGGTCATCAACACCTGCAGTTTTAGCCGATTCCGGCCCGTTTCTTGGACTATTACTCACTGTTTTGGGGTCCCGGAGTGATTTCCACGATTGACGAACCCCGGGGTGCGTTTACGTGTCGGTCATAAACACCCGCAGTTTTGGCCGATTCTGGCCCGTATCATGGACTATTACTCACCTTTTTTGGGTCCCGGAGTGATTTCCACGATTGATGAACTCCGGGGTGCGTTTACATGTCGGTCATCAACACCCGAAGTTTTAGCCGATTCCGGCCCGTTTCGTTGACTATTACTCATTGTTTTGGGGTCCCGGAGTGATTTCCACGATTGACGAACCCCGGGGTGCGTTTACGTGTCGGTCATCAACACTCGCTGTTTTTGCCGATTTTGGCCCGTTCGTGGACTATTACTCACTGTTTTGGGGTGCCGGAGTGATTTCCACGATTGATGAACTCCGTGCTGCGTTTACGTGTCGGTCATCAACACCCGCAGTTTTAGCCGATTCTGGCCCGTATCATGGACTATTACTCTCTTTTTTTGGGTCCCGGAGTGATTTCCACGATTGATGAACTCCGGGGTGCGTTTACATGTCGGTCATCAACACCCGCAGTTTTAGCCGATTCCGGCCCGTTTCGTGGACTATTACTCACTGTTTTCGGGTCCCGGAGTGATTTCCACGATTGACGAACCCCGGGGTGCGTTTACGTGTCGGTCATCAACACTCGCTGTTTTTGCCGATTCTGGCCCGTTCGTGGACTATTACTCACTGTTTTGGGGTCCCGGACTGATTTCCACGATTGACGAACCCCGGGGTGCGTTTACGTGTCGGTCATCAACACTCGTTGTTTTTGCCGATTTTGGCCCGTTCGTGGACTATTACTCACTGTTTTGGGGTCCCGGAGTGATTTCCATGATTGACGAACCCCGGTGTGCGTTTACGTGTCGGTCATCAACACCCTCATTTTAGCCGATTCTGGACCGTATCGTGGACTATTACTCACTTTTTTTGGGTCCCGTAGTGATTTCCACGATTGATGAACTCCGGGGTGCGTTTACATGCCGGTCATCAACAACCGCAGTTTTGGCCGATTTTGGCCCGTTCGTGGACTATTACTCACTGTTTTGGGGTCCCGGAGTGATTTCCATGATTGACGAACCCCGGGGTGCGTTTACGTGTCGGTCATGAACACCCGCAGTTTTAGCCGATTCTGGCCCGTATCTTGGACTATTACTCACTTTTTTTGGGTCCCGGAGTGATTTCCACGACTGATGAACTCCGGGGTGCGTTTACGTGTCGGTCATCAACACCCGCAGTTTTGGCCGATTTTGGCCCGTTCGTGGACTATTACTCACTGTTTTGGGGTCCCGGACTGATTTCCACGATTGACGAACCCCAGGGTGCGTTTACGTGTCGGTCATCAACACCCGCAGTTTTAGCCAATTCTGCCCCATATCATGGACTATTACTCACTGTTTTGGGGTCCCGGACTGATTTCCACGATTGACGAACCCCGAGGTGCGTTTACGTGTCGGTCATCAACACCCGCAGTTTTAGCCGATTCCGGCCCGTTTCGTGGACTATTACTCACTGTTTTGGGGTCCCGGAGTGATTTCCACGATTGACGAACCCCCGGGTGCGTTTACGTGTCGGTCATCAACACCCGCAGTTTGGCCGATTCCGGCCCGTTCGTGGACTATTACTCACTGTTTTGGGGTCCCAGAGTGATTTCCGCGATTGACGAACCCCGGGCTGCGTTTACGTGTCGGTCATCAACACCCGCAGTTTTAGCCGATTCTGGCCCGTATCATGGACTATTACTCGCTTTTTTGGGTCCCGGAGTGATTTCCACGATTGATGAACTCCGGGGTGCGTTTACATGTCGGTCATCAACACCCGCAGTTTTAGCCGATTCCGACCCGTTTCGTGGATTATGACTCACTGTTTTGGGGTCCCGAAGTGATTTCCACGATTGACGAACCCCGGGGTGCGTTTACGTGTCGGTCATCAACACTCGCTGTTTTTGCCGATTCTGGCCCGTTCGTGGACTATTACTCACTGTTTTGGGGTTCCGGACTGATTTCCACGATTGACGAACCCCAAGGTGCGTTTACGTGTCGGTCATCAACACCTGCAGTTTTAGCCGATTCCGGCCCGTTTCTTGGACTATTACTCACTGTTTTGGGGTCCCGGAGTGATTTCCACGATTGACGAACCCCGGGGTGCGTTTACGTGTCGGTCATTAACACCCGCAGTTTTGGCCGATTCTGGCCCGTATCATGGACTATTACTCACCTTTTTTGGGTCCCGGAGTGATTTCCACGATTGATGAACTCCGGGGTGCGTTTACATGTCGGTCATCAACACCCGAAGTTTTAGCCGATTCCGGCCCGTTTCGTTGACTATTACTCATTGTTTTGGGGTCCCGGAGTGATTTCCACGATTGACGAACCCCGGGGTGCGTTTACGTGTCGGTCATCAACACTCGCTGTTTTTGCCGATTTTGGCCCGTTCGTGGACTATTACTCACTGTTTTGGGGTGCCGGAGTGATTTCCACGATTGATGAACTCCGTGCTGCGTTTACGTGTCGGTCATCAACTCCCGCAGTTTTAGCCGATTCTGGCCCGTATCATGGACTATTACTCACTTTTTTTGGGTCCCGGAGTGATTTCCACGATTGATGAACTCCGGGGTGCGTTTACATGTCGGTCATCAACACCCGCAGTTTTAGCCGATTCCGGCCCGTTTCGTGGACTATTACTCACTGTTTTCGGGTCCCGGAGTGATTTCCACGATTGACGAACCCCGGGGTGCGTTTACGTGTCGATCATCAACACTCGTTGTTTTTGCCGATTTTGGCCCGTTCGTGGACTATTACTCACTGTTTTGGGGTCCCGGAGTGATTTCCATGATTGACGAACCCCGGTGTGCGTTTACGTGTCGGTCATCAACACCCGCATTTTAGCCGATTCTGGACCGTATCGTGGACTATTACTCACTTTTTTTGGGTCCCGTAGTGATTTCCACGATTGATGAACTCCGGGGTGCGTTTACATGCCGGTCATCAACAACCGCAGTTTTGGCCGATTTTGGCCCGTTCGTGGACTATTACTCACTGTTTTGGGGTCCCGGAGTGATTTCCATGATTGACGAACCCCGGGGTGCGTTTACGTGTCGGTCATGAACACCCGCAGTTTTAGCCGATTCTGGCCCGTATCTTGGACTATTACTCACTTTTTTTGGGTACCGGAGTGATTTCCACGACTGATGAACTCCGGGGTGCGTTTACGTGTCGGTCATCAACACCCGTAGTTTTGGCCGATTTTGGCCCGTTCGTGGACTATTACTCACTGTTTTGGGGTCCCGGACTGATTTCCACGATTGACGAACCCCAGGGTGCGTTTACGTGTCGGTCATCAACACCCGCAGTTTTAGCCAATTCTGCCCCATATCGTGGACTATTACTCACTGTTTTGGGGTCCCGGACTGATTTCCACGATTGACGAACCCCGAGGTGCGTTTACGTGTCGGTCATCAACACCCGCAGTTTTAGCCGATTGAGGCCCGTTTCGTGGACTATTACTCACTGTTTTGGGGTCCCGGAGTGATTTCCACGATTGACGAACCCCGGGGTGCGTTTACGTGTCGGTCATCAACACCCGCAGTTTGGCCGATTCCGGCCCGTTCGTGGACTATTACTCACTGTTTTGGGGTCCCAGAGTGATTTCCGCGATTGACGAACCCCGGGCTGCGTTTACGTGTCGGTCATCAACACCCGCAGTTTTAGCCGATTTTGGCCCGTATCATGGACTATTACTCACTTTTTTGGGTCCCGGAGTGATTTCCACGATTGATGAACTCCGGGGTGCGTTTACATGTCGGTCATCAACACCCGCAGTTTTAGCCGATTCCGACCCGTTTCGTGGATTATTACTCACTGTTTTGGGGTCCCGAAGTGATTTCCACGATTGACGAACCCCGGGGTGCGTTTACGTGTCGGTCATCAACACCCGCAGTTTTAGCCAATTCTGCCCCATATCGTGGACTATTACTCACTGTTTTGGGGTCCCGGACTGATTTCCACGATTGACGAACCCCGAGGTGCGTTTACGTGTCGGTCATCAACACCCGCAGTTTTAGCCGATTCCGGCCCGTTTCGTGGACTATTACTCACTGTTTTGGGGTCCCGGAGTGATTTCCACGATTGACGAACCCCGGGGTGCGTTTACGTGTCGGTCATCAACACCCGCAGTTTGGCCGATTCCGGCCCGTTCGTGGACTATTACTCACTGTTTTGGGGTCCCAGAGTGATTTCCGCGATTGACGAACCCCGGGCTGCGTTTACGTGTCGGTCATCAACACCCGCAGTTTTAGCCGATTCTGGCCCGTATCATGGACTATTACTCACTTTTTTGGGTCCCGGAGTGATTTCCACGATTGATGAACTCCGGGGTGCGTTTACATGTCGGTCATCAACACCCGCAGTTTTAGCCGATTCCGACCCGTTTCGTGGATTATTACTCACTGTTTTGGGGTCCCGAAGTGATTTCCACGATTGACGAACCCCGGGGTGCGTTTACGTGTCGGTCATCAACACTCGCTGTTTTTGCCGATTCTGGCCCGTTCGTGGACTATTACTCACTGTTTTGGGGTTCCGGACTGATTTCCACGATTGACGAACCCCAAGGTGCGTTTACGTGTCGGTCATCAACACCTGCAGTTTTAGCCGATTCCGGCCCGTTTCTTGGACTATTACTCACTGTTTTGGGGTCCCGGAGTGATTTCCACGATTGACGAACCCCGGGGTGCGTTTACGTGTCGGTCATCAACACCCGCAGTTTTGGCCGATTCTGGCCCGTATCATGGACTATTACTCACCTTTTTTGGGTCCCGGAGTGATTTCCACGATTGATGAACTCCGGGGTGCGTTTACATGTCGGTCATCAACACCCGAAGTTTTAGCCGATTCCGGCCCGTTTCGTTGACTATTACTCATTGTTTTGGGGTCCCGGAGTGATTTCCACGATTGACGAACCCCGGGGTGCGTTTACGTGTCGGTCATCAACACTCGCTGTTTTTGCCGATTTTGGCCCGTTCGTGGACTATTACTCACTGTTTTGGGGTGCCGGAGTGATTTCCACGATTGATGAACTCCGTGCTGCGTTTACGTGTCGGTCATCAACACCCGCAGTTTTAGCCGATTCTGGCCCGTATCATGGACTATTACTCACTTTTTTTGGGTCCCGGAGTGATTTCCACGATTGATGAACTCCGGGGTGCGTTTACATGTCGGTCATCAACGCCCGCAGTTTTAGCCGATTCCGGCCCGTTTCGTGGACTATTACTCACTGTTTTCGGGTCCCGGAGTGATTTCCACGATTGACGAACCCCGGGGTGCGTTTACGTGTCGGTCATCAACACCCGCAGTTTGGCCGATTCCGGCCCGTTCGTGGACTATTACTCACTGTTTTGGGGTCCCAGAGTGATTTCCGCGATTGACGAACCCCGGGCTGCGTTTACGTGTCGGTCATCAACACCCGCAGTTTTAGCCGATTCTGGCCCGTATCATGGACTATTACTCACTTTTTTGGGTCCCGGAGTGATTTCCACGATTGATGAACTCCGGGGTGCGTTTACATGTCGGTCATCAACACCCGCAGTTTTAGCCGATTCCGACCCGTTTCGTGGATTATTACTCACTGTTTTGGGGTCCCGAAGTGATTTCCACGATTGACGAACCCCGGGGTGCGTTTACGTGTCGGTCATCAACACTCGCTGTTTTTGCCGATTCTGGCCCGTTCGTGGACTATTACTCACTGTTTTGGGGTTCCGGACTGATTTCCACGATTGACGAACCCCAAGGTGCGTTTACGTGTCGGTCATCAACACCTGCAGTTTTAGCCGATTCCGGCCCGTTTCTTGGACTATTACTCACTGTTTTGGGGTCCCGGAGTGATTTCCACGATTGACGAACCCCGGGGTGCGTTTACGTGTCGGTCATCAACACCCGCAGTTTTGGCCGATTCTGGCCCGTATCATGGACTATTACTCACCTTTTTTGGGTCCCGGAGTGATTTCCACGATTGATGAACTCCGGGGTGCGTTTACATGTCGGTCATCAACACCCGAAGTTTTAGCCGATTCCGGCCCGTTTCGTTGACTATTACTCATTGTTTTGGGGTCCCGGAGTGATTTCCACGATTGACGAACCCCGGGGTGCGTTTACGTGTCGGTCATCAACACTCGCTGTTTTTGCCGATTTTGGCCCGTTCGTGGACTATTACTCACTGTTTTGGGGTGCCGGAGTGATTTCCACGATTGATGAACTCCGTGCTGCGTTTACGTGTCGGTCATCAACACCCGCAGTTTTAGCCGATTCTGGCCCGTATCATGGACTATTACTCACTTTTTTTGGGTCCCGGAGTGATTTCCACGATTGATGAACTCCGGGGTGCGTTTACATGTCGGTCATCAACACCCGCAGTTTTAGCCGATTCCGGCCCGTTTCGTGGACTATTACTCACTGTTTTCGGGTCCCGGAGTGATTTCCACGATTGACGAACCCCGGGGTGCGTTTACGTGTCGGTCTTCAACACTCGTTGTTTTTGCCGATTTTGGCCCGTTCGTGGACTATTACTCACTGTTTTGGGGTCCCGGAGTGATTTCCATGATTGACGAACCCCGGTGTGCGTTTACGTGTCGGTCATCAACACCCGCATTTTAGCCGATTCTGGACCGTATCGTGGACTATTACTCACTTTTTTTGGGTCCCGTAGTGATTTCCACGATTGATGAACTCCGGGGTGCGTTTACATGCCGGTCATCAACAACCGCAGTTTTGGCCGATTTTGGCCCGTTCGTGGACTATTACTCACTGTTTTGGGGTCCCGGAGTGATTTCCATGATTGACGAACCCCGGGGTGCGTTTACGTGTCGGTCATGAACACCCGCAGTTTTAGCCGATTCTGGCCCGTATCTTGGACTATTACTCACTTTTTTTGGGTACCGGAGTGATTTCCACGACTGATGAACTCCGGGGTGCGTTTACGTGTCGGTCATCAACACCCGCAGTTTTGGCCGATTTTGGCCCGTTCGTGGACTATTACTCACTGTTTTGGGGTCCCGGACTGATTTCCACGATTGACGAACCCCAGGGTGCGTTTACGTGTCGGTCATCAACACCCGCAGTTTTAGCCAATTCTGCCCCATATCGTGGACTATTACTCACTGTTTTGGGGTCCCGGACTGATTTCCACGATTGACGAACCCCGAGGTGCGTTTACGTGTCGGTCATCAACACCCGCAGTTTTAGCCGATTGAGGCCCGTTTCGTGGACTATTACTCACTGTTTTGGGGTCCCGGAGTGATTTCCACGATTGACGAACCCCGGGGTGCGTTTACGTGTCGGTCATCAACACCCGCAGTTTGGCCGATTCCGGCCCGTTCGTGGACTATTACTCACTGTTTTGGGGTCCCAGAGTGATTTCCGCGATTGACGAACCCCGGGCTGCGTTTACGTGTCGGTCATCAACACCCGCAGTTTTAGCCGATTTTGGCCCGTATCATGGACTATTACTCACTTTTTTGGGTCCCGGAGTGATTTCCACGATTGATGAACTCCGGGGTGCGTTTACATGTCGGTCATCAACACCCGCAGTTTTAGCCGATTCCGACCCGTTTCGTGGATTATTACTCACTGTTTTGGGGTCCCGAAGTGATTTCCACGATTGACGAACCCCGGGGTGCGTTTACGTGTCGGTCATCAACACCCGCAGTTTTAGCCAATTCTGCCCCATATCGTGGACTATTACTCACTGTTTTGGGGTCCCGGACTGATTTCCACGATTGACGAACCCCGAGGTGCGTTTACGTGTCGGTCATCAACACCCGCAGTTTTAGCCGATTCCGACCCGTTTCGTGGACTATTACTCACTGTTTTGGGGTCCCGGAGTGATTTCCACGATTGACGAACCCCGGGGTGCGTTTACGTGTCGGTCATCAACACCCGCAGTTTGGCCGATTCCGGCCCGTTCGTGGACTATTACTCACTGTTTTGGGGTCCCAGAGTGATTTCCGCGGTTGACGAACCCCGGGCTGCGTTTACGTGTCGGTCATCAACACCCGCAGTTTTAGCCGATTCTGGCCCGTATCATGGACTATTACTCACTTTTTTGGGTCCCGGAGTGATTTCCACGATTGATGAACTCCGGGGTGCGTTTACATGTCGGTCATCAACACCCGCAGTTTTAGCCGATTCCGACCCGTTTCGTGGATTATTACTCACTGTTTTGGGGTCCCGAAGTGATTTCCACGATTGACGAACCCCGGGGTGCGTTTACGTGTCGGTCATCAACACTCGCTGTTTTTGCCGATTCTGGCCCGTTCGTGGACTATTACTCACTGTTTTGGGGTTCCGGACTGATTTCCACGATTGACGAACCCCAAGGTGCGTTTACGTGTCGGTCATCAACACCTGCAGTTTTAGCCGATTCCGGCCCGTTTCTTGGACTATTACTCACTGTTTTGGGGTCCCGGAGTGATTTCCACGATTGACGAACCCCGGGGTGCGTTTACGTGTCGGTCATCAACACCCGCAGTTTTGGCCGATTCTGGCCCGTATCATGGACTATTACTCACCTTTTTTGGGTCCCGGAGTGATTTCCACGATTGATGAACTCCGGGGTGCGTTTACATGTCGGTCATCAACACCCGAAGTTTTAGCCGATTCCGGCCCGTTTCGTTGACTATTACTCATTGTTTTGGGGTCCCGGAGTGATTTCCACGATTGACGAACCCCGGGGTGCGTTTACGTGTCGGTCATCAACACTCGCTGTTTTTGCCGATTTTGGCCCGTTCGTGGACTATTACTCACTGTTTTGGGGTGCCGGAGTGATTTCCACGATTGATGAACTCCGTGCTGCGTTTACGTGTCGGTCATCAACACCCGCAGTTTTAGCCGATTCTGGCCCGTATCATGGACTATTACTCACTTTTTTTGGGTCCCGGAGTGATTTCCACGATTGATGAACTCCGGGGTGCGTTTACATGTCGGTCATCAACACCCGCAGTTTTAGCCGATTCCGGCCCGTTTCGTGGACTATTACTCACTGTTTTCGGGTCCCGGAGTGATTTCCACGATTGACGAACCCCGGGGTGCGTTTACGTGTCGGTCATCAACACTCGTTGTTTTTGCCGATTTTGGCCCGTTCGTGGACTCACTGTTTTGGGGTCCCGGAGTGATTTCCATGATTGACGAACCCCGGTGTGCGTTTACGTGTCGGTCATCAACACCCGCATTTTAGCCGATTCTGGACCGTATCGTGGACTATTACTCACTTTTTTTGGGTCCCGTAGTGATTTCCACGATTGATGAACTCCGGGGTGCGTTTACATGCCGGTCATCAACAACCGCAGTTTTGGCCGATTTTGGCCCGTTCGTGGACTATTACTCACTGTTTTGGGGTCCCGGAGTGATTTCCATGATTGACGAACCCCAGGGTGCGTTTACGTGTCGGTCATGAACACCCGCAGTTTTAGCCGATTCTGGCCCGTATCTTGGACTATTACTCACTTTTTTTGGGTACCGGAGTGATTTCCGCGATTGACGAACCCCGGGGTGCGTTTACGTGTCGGTCATCAACACTCGCTGTTTTTGCCGATTCTGGCCCGTTCGTGGACTATTACTCACTGTTTTGGGGTCCCGGACTGATTTCCACGATTCACGAACCCCAAGGTGCGTTTACATGTCGGTCATCAACACCCGCAGTTTTAGCCGATTCCGGCCCGTTTCGTGGACTATTACTCACTGTTTTGGGGTCCCGGAGTGATTTCCACGATTGACGAACCCTGGGGTGCGTTTACGTGTCGGTCATCAACACCCGCAGTTTTGGCCGATTCCGGCCCGTTCGTGGACTATTACTCACTGTTTTGGGGTCCCAGAGTGATTTCCGCGATTGACGAACCCCGGGCTGCGTTTACGTGTCGGTCATCAACACCCGCAGTTTTGGCCGATTCCGGCCCGTTTCGTGGACTATTACTCACTGTTTTGGGGTCCCGGAGTGATTTCCACGATTGACGAACCCCGGGCTGCGTTTACGTGTCGGTCATCAACACCCGCAGTTTTAGCCGATTCCGGCCCGTTTCGTGGACTATTACTCATTGTTTTGGGGTCCCGGAGTGATTTCCACGATTGACGAACCCCGGGGTGCGTTTACGTGTCGGTCATCAACACTCGCTGTTTTTGCCGATTTTGGCCCGTTCGTGGACTATTACTCACTGTTTTGGGGTGCCGGAGTGATTTCCACGATTGATGAACTCCGTGCTGCGTTTACGTGTCGGTCATCAACACCCGCAGTTTTAGCCGATTCTGGCCCGTATCATGGACTATTACTCACTTTTTTTGGGTCCCGGAGTGATTTCCACGATTGATGAACTCCGGGGTGCGTTTACATGTCGGTCATCAACACCCGCAGTTTTAGCCGATTCCGGCCCGTTTCGTGGACTATTACTCACTGTTTTCGGGTCCCGGAGTGATTTCCACGATTGACGAACCCCGGGGTGCGTTTACGTGTCGGTCATCAACACTCGTTGTTTTTGCCGATTTTGGCCCGTTCGTGGACTATTACTCACTGTTTTGGGGTCCCGGAGTGATTTCCATGATTGACGAACCCCGGTGTGCGTTTACGTGTCGGTCATCAACACCCGCATTTTAGCCGATTCTGGACCGTATCGTGGACTATTACTCACTTTTTTTGGGTCCCGTAGTGATTTCCACGATTGATGAACTCCGGGGTGCGTTTACATGCCGGTCATCAACAACCGCAGTTTTGGCCGATTTTGGCCCGTTCGTGGACTATTACTCACTGTTTTGGGGTCCCGGAGTGATTTCCATGATTGACGAACCCCGGGGTGCGTTTACGTGTCGGTCATGAACACCCGCAGTTTTAGTCGATTCTGGCCCGTATCTTGACCTATTACTCACTTTTTTTGGGTACCGGAGTGATTTCCGCGATTGACGAACCCCGGGGTGCGTTTACGTGTCGGTCATCAACACTCGCTGTTTTTGCCGATTCTGGCCCGTTCGTGGACTATTACTCACTGTTTTGGGGTCCCGGACTGATTTCCACGATTCACGAACCCCAAGGTGCGTTTACATGTCGGTCATCAACACCCGCAGTTTTAGCCGATTCCGGCCCGTTTCGTGGACTATTACTCACTGTTTTGGGGTCCCGGAGTGATTTCCACGATTGACGAACCCTGGGGTGCGTTTACGTGTCGGTCATCAACACCCGCAGTTTTGGCCGATTCCGGCCCGTTCGTGGACTATTACTCACTGTTTTGGGGTCCCAGAGTGATTTCCGCGATTGACGAACCCCGGGCTGCGTTTACGTGTCGGTCATCAACACCCGCAGTTTTGGCCGATTCCGGCCCGTTTCGTGGACTATTACTCACTGTTTTGGGGTCCCGGAGTGATTTCCACGATTGACGAACCCCGGGCTGCGTTTACGTGTCGGTCATCAACACCCGCAGTTTTAGCCGATTCCGGCCCGTTTCGTGGACTATTACTCATTGTTTTGGGGTCCCGGAGTGATTTCCACGATTGACGAACCCCGGGGTGCGTTTACGTGTCGGTCATCAACACTCGCTGTTTTTGCCGATTTTGGCCCGTTCGTGGACTATTACTCACTGTTTTGGGGTGCCGGAGTGATTTCCACGATTGATGAACTCCGTGCTGCGTTTACGTGTCGGTCATCAACACCCGCAGTTTTAGCCGATTCTGGCCCGTATCATGGACTATTACTCACTTTTTTTGGGTCCCGGAGTGATTTCCACGATTGATGAACTCCGGGGTGCGTTTACATGTCGGTCATCAACACCCGCAGTTTTAGCCGATTCCGGCCCGTTTCGTGGACTATTACTCACTGTTTTCGGGTCCCGGAGTGATTTCCACGATTGACGAACCCCGGGGTGCGTTTACGTGTCGGTCATCAACACTCGTTGTTTTTGCCGATTTTGGCCCGTTCGTGGACTATTACTCACTGTTTTGGGGTCCCGGAGTGATTTCCATGATTGACGAACCCCGGTGTGCGTTTACGTGTCGGTCATCAACACCCGCATTTTAGCCGATTCTGGACCGTATCGTGGACTATTACTCACTTTTTTTGGGTCCCGTAGTGATTTCCACGATTGATGAACTCCGGGGTGCGTTTACATGCCGGTCATCAACAACCGCAGTTTTGGCCGATTTTCGCCCGTTCATGGACTATTACTCACTGTTTTGGGGTCCCGGAGTGATTTCCATGATTGACGAACCCCGGGGTGCGTTTACGTGTCGGTCATGAACACCCGCAGTTTTAGCCGATTCTGGCCCGTATCTTGGACTATTACTCACTTTTTTTGGGTACCGGAGTGATTTCCGCGATTGACGAACCCCGGGGTGCGTTTACGTGTCGGTCATCAACACTCGCTGTTTTTGCCGATTCTGGCCCGTTCGTGGACTATTACTCACTGTTTTGGGGTCCCGGACTGATTTCCACGATTCACGAACCCCAAGGTGCGTTTACATGTCGGTCATCAACACCCGCAGTTTTAGCCGATTCCGGCCCGTTTCGTGGACTATTACTCACTGTTTTGGGGTCCCGGAGTGATTTCCACGATTGACGAACCCTGGGGTGCGTTTACGTGTCGGTCATCAACACCCGCAGTTTTGGCCGATTCCGGCCCGTTCGTGGACTATTACTCACTGTTTTGGGGTCCCAGAGTGATTTCCGCGATTGACGAACCCCGGGCTGCGTTTACGTGTCGGTCATCAACACCCGCAGTTTTAGCCGATTCTGGCCCGTATCATGGACTATTACTCACTTTTTTGGGTCCCGGAGTGATTTCCACGATTGATGAACTCCGGGGTGCGTTTACATGTCGGTCATCAACACCCGCAGGTTTAGCCGATTCCGACCCGTTTCGTGGATTATTACTCACTGTTTTGGGGTCCCGAAGTGATTTCCACGATTGACGAACCCCGGGGTGCGTTTACGTGTCGGTCATCAACACTCGCTGTTTTTGCCGATTTTGGCCCGTTCGTGGACTATTACTCACTGTTTTGGGGTGCCGGAGTGATTTCCACGATTGATGAACTCCGTGCTGCGTTTACGTGTCGGTCATCAACACCCGCAGTTTTAGCCGATTCTGGCCCGTATCATGGACTATTACTCACTTTTTTTGGGTCCCGGAGTGATTTCCACGATTGATGAACTCCGGGGTGCGTTTACATGTCGGTCATCAACACCCGCAGTTTTAGCCGATTCCGGCCCGTTTCGTGGACTATTACTCACTGTTTTCGGGTCCCGGAGTGATTTCCACGATTGACGAACCCCGGGGTGCGTTTACGTGTCGGTCATCAACACTCGTTGTTTTTGCCGATTTTGGCCCGTTCGTGGACTATTACTCACTGTTTTGGGGTCCCGGAGTGATTTCCATGATTGACGAACCCCGGTGTGCGTTTACGTGTCGGTCATCAACACCCGCATTTTAGCCGATTCTGGACCGTATCGTGGACTATTACTCACTTTTTTTGGGTCCCGTAGTGATTTCCACGATTGATGAACTCCGGGGTGCGTTTACATGCCGGTCATCAACAACCGCAGTTTTGGCCGATTTTCGCCCGTTCATGGACTATTACTCACTGTTTTGGGGTCCCGGAGTGATTTCCATGATTGACGAACCCCGGGGTGCGTTTACGTGTCGGTCATGAACACCCGCAGTTTTAGCCGATTCTGGCCCGTATCTTGGACTATTACTCACTTTTTTTGGGTACCGGAGTGATTTCCGCGATTGACGAACCCCGGGGTGCGTTTACGTGTCGGTCATCAACACTCGCTGTTTTTGCCGATTCTGGCCCGTTCGTGGACTATTACTCACTGTTTTGGGGTCCCGGACTGATTTCCACGATTCACGAACCCCAAGGTGCGTTTACATGTCGGTCATCAACACCCGCAGTTTTAGCCGATTCCGGCCCGTTTCGTGGACTATTACTCACTGTTTTGGGGTCCCGGAGTGATTTCCACGATTGACGAACCCTGGGGTGCGTTTACGTGTCGGTCATCAACACCCGCAGTTTTGGCCGATTCCGGCCCGTTCGTGGACTATTACTCACTGTTTTGGGGTCCCAGAGTGATTTCCGCGATTGACGAACCCCGGGCTGCGTTTACGTGTCGGTCATCAACACCCGCAGTTTTAGCCGATTCTGGCCCGTATCATGGACTATTACTCACTTTTTTGGGTCCCGGAGTGATTTCCACGATTGATGAACTCCGGGGTGCGTTTACATGTCGGTCATCAACACCCGCAGGTTTAGCCGATTCCGACCCGTTTCGTGGATTATTACTCACTGTTTTGGGGTCCCGAAGTGATTTCCACGATTGACGAACCCCGGGGTGCGTTTACGTGTCGGTCATCAACACTCGCTGTTTTTGCCGATTTTGGCCCGTTCGTGGACTATTACTCACTTTTTTTGGGTCCCGGAGTGATTTCCACGATTGATGAACTCCGGGCTGCGTTTACGTGTCGGTCATCAACACCCGCAGTTTTAGCCGATTCTGGCCCGTATCGTGGACTATTACTCACTTTTTTGGGTCCCGGAGTGATTTCCACGATTGATGAACTCCGGGGTGCGTTTACATGTGGGTCATAAACACCCGCAGTTTTAGCCGATTCCGGCCCGTTTCGTGGACTATTACTCACTGTTTTGGGGTCCCGGAGTGATTTCCACGATTGACGAACCCCGGGGTGCGTTTACGTGTCGGTCATCAACACTTGCTGTTTTTGCCGATTCTGGCCCGTTCGTGGACTATTACTCACTTTTTTTGGGTCCCGGAGTGATTTCCACGATTGATGAACTCCGGGCTGCGTTTACGTGTCGGTCATCAACACCCGCAGTTTTAGCCGATTCTGGCCCGTATCATGGACTATTACTCACTTTTTTTGGGTGCCGGAGTGATTTCCACGATTGATGAACTCCGGGGTGCGTTTACATGTCGGTCATAAACACCCGCAGTTTTAGCCGATTCCGGCCCGTTTCGTGGACTATTACTCACTGTTTTGGGGTCCCGGAGTGATTTCCACGATTGACGAACCCCGGGGTGCGTTTACGTGTCGGTCATCAACACTCGCTGTTTTTGCCGATTCTGGCCCGTTCGTGGACTATTACTCACTGTTTTGGGGTCCCGGACTGATTTCCACGATTGACGAACCCCAAGGTGCGTTTACGTGTCGGTCATCAACACCTGCAGTTTTAGCCGATTCTGGCCCGTTTCTTGGACTATTACTCACTGTTTTGGGGTCCCGGAGTGATTTCCACGATTGACGAACCCCGGGGTGCGTTTACGTGTCGGTCATCAACACCCGCAGTTTTGGCCGATTCTGGCCCGTATCATGGACTATTACTCACCTTTTTTGGGTCCCGGAGTGATTTCCACGATTGATGAACTCCGGGGTGCGTTTACATGTCGGTCGTCAACACCCGCAGTTTTAGCCGATTCCGGCCCGTTTCGTGGACTATTACTCATTGTTTTGGGGTCCCGGAGTGATTTCCACGATTGACGAACCCCGGGGTGCGTTTACGTGTCGGTCATCAACACTCGCTGTTTTTGCCGATTTTGGCCCGTACGTGGACTATTACTCACTGTTTTGGGGTGCCGGAGTGATTTCCACGATTGATGAACTCCGTGCTGCGTTTACGTGTCGGTCATCAACACCCGCAGTTTTAGCCGATTATGGCCCGTATCATGGACTATTACTCACTTTTTTTGGGTCCCGGAGTGATTTCCACGATTGATTAACTCCGGGGTGCGTTTACATGTCGGTCATCAACACCCGCAGTTTTAGCCGATTCCGGCCCGTTTCGTGGACTATTACTCACTGTTTTCGGGTCCCGGAGTGATTTCCACGATTGACGAACCCCGGGGTGCGTTTACGTGTCGGTCATCAACACTCGTTGTTTTTGCCGATTTTGGCCTGTTCGTGGACTATTACTCACTGTTTTGGGGTCCCGGAGTGATTTCCATGATTGACGAACCCCGGGGTGCGTTTACGTGTCGGTCATGAACACCCGCAGTTTTAGCCGATTCTGGCCCGTATCTTGGACTATTACTCACTTTTTTTGGGTCCCGGAGTGACTTCCACGACTGATGAACTCCGGGGTGCGTTTACGTGTCGGTCATCAACACCCGCAGTTTTGGCCGATTTTGGCCCGTTCGTGGACTATTACTCACTGTTTTGGGGTCCCGGACTGATTTCCACGATTGACGAACCCCAGGGTGCGTTTACGTGTCGGTCATCAACACCCGCAATTTTAGCCAATTCTGCCCCATATCGTGGACTATTACTCACTGTTTTGGGGTCCCGGACTGATTTCCACGATTGACGAACCCCGAGGTGCGTTTACGTGTCGGTCATCAACACCCGCAGTTTTAGCCGATTCCGGCCCGTTTCGTGGACTATTACTCACTGTTTTCGGGTCCCGGAGTGATTTCCACGATTGACGAACCCCGGGGTGCGTTTACGTGTCGGTCATCAACACTCGTTGTTTTTGCCGATTTTGGCCTGTTCGTGGACTATTACTCACTGTTTTGGGGTCCCGGAGTGATTTCCATGATTGACGAACCCCGGGGTGCGTTTACGTGTCGGTCATGAACACCCGCAGTTTTAGCCGATTCTGGCCCGTATCTTGGACTATTACTCACTTTTTTTGGGTCCCGGAGTGATTTCCACGACTGATGAACTCCGGGGTGCGTTTACGTGTCGGTCATCAACACCCGCAGTTTTGGCCGATTTTGGCCCGTTCGTGGACTATTACTCACTGTTTTGGGGTCCCGGACTGATTTCCACGATTGACGAACCCCAGGGTGCGTTTACGTGTCGGTCATCAACACCCGCAATTTTAGCCAATTCTGCCCCATATCGTGGACTATTACTCACTGTTTTGGGGTCCCGGACTGATTTCCACGATTGACGAACCCCGAGGTGCGTTTACGTGTCGGTCATCAACACCCGCAGTTTTAGCCGATTCCGGCCCGTTTCGTGGACTATTACTCACTGTTTTGGGGTCCCGGAGTGATTTCCACGATTGACGAACCCCGGGGTGCGTTTACGTGTCGGTCATCAACACCCGCAGTTTTGGCCGATTCCGGCCCGTTCGTGGACTATTACTCACTGTTTTGGGGTCCCAGAGTGATTTCCGCGATTGACGAACCCCGGGCTGCGTTTACGTGTCGGTCATCAACACCCGCAGTTTTGGCCGATTCCGGCCCGTTCGTGGACTATTACTCACTGTTTTGGGGTCCCAGAGTGATTTCCGCGATTGACGAACCCCGGGGTGCGTTTACGTGTCGGTCATCAACACTCGCTGTTTTTGCCGATTTTGGCCCGTTCGTGGACTATTACTCACTGTTTTGGGGTCCCGGACTGATTTCCACGATTGACGAACCCCAAGATGCGTTTACGTGTCGGTCATCAACACCCGCAGTTTTAGCCGATTCCGGCCCGTTTCGTGGACTATTACTCACTGTTTTGGGGTCCCGGAGTGATTTCCACGATTGACGAACCCCGGGGTGCGTTTACGTGTCGGTCATCAACACCCGCAGTTTTGGCCGATTCCGGCCCGTTCGTGGACTATTACTCACTGTTTTGGGGTCCCAGAGTGATTTCCGCGATTGACGAACCCCGGGCTGCGTTTACGTGTCGGTCATCAACACCCGCAGTTTTGGCCGATTCCGGCCCGTTTCGTGGACTATTACTCACTGTTTTGGGGTCCCGGAGTGATTTCCACGATTGACGAACCCCGGGCTGCGTTTACGTGTCGGTCATCAACACCCGCAGTTTTAGCCGATTCTGGCCCGTATCATGGACTATTACTCACTTTTTTGGGTCCCGGAGTGATTTCCACGATTGATGAACTCCGGGGTGCGTTTACATGTCGGTCATCAACACCCGCAGTTTTAGCCGATTCCGACCCGTTTCGTGGATTATTACTCACTGTTTTGGGGTCCCTAAGTGATTTCCACGATTGACGAACCCCGGGGTGCGTTTACGTGTCGGTCATCAACACTCGCTGTTTTTGCCGATTTTGGCCCGTTCGTGGACTATTACTCACTTTTTTTGGGTCCCGGAGTGATTTCCACGATTGATGAACTCCGGGCTGCGTTTACGTGTCGGTCATCAACACCCGCAGTTTTAGCCGATTCCGGCCCGTTTCGTGGACTATTACTCACTGTTTTGGGGTCCCGGAGTGATTTCCACGATTGACGAACCCCGGGGTGCGTTTACGTGTCGGTCATCAACACCCGCAGTTTTGGCCGATTCCGGCCCGTTCGTGGACTATTACTCACTGTTTTGGGGTCCCAGAGTGATTTCCGCGATTGACGAACCCCGGGCTGCGTTTACGTGTCGGTCATCAACACCCGCAGTTTTGGCCGATTCCGGCCCGTTTCGTGGACTATTACTCACTGTTTTGGGGTCCCGGAGTGATTTCCACGATTGACGAACCCCGGGCTGCGTTTACGTGTCGGTCATCAACACCCGCAGTTTTAGCCGATTCTGGCCCGTATCATGGACTATTACTCACTTTTTTGGGTCCCGGAGTGATTTCCACGATTGATGAACTCCGGGGTGCGTTTACATGTCGGTCATCAACACCCGCAGTTTTAGCCGATTCCGACCCGTTTCGTGGATTATTACTCACTGTTTTGGGGTCCCGAAGTGATTTCCACGATTGACGAACCCCGGGGTGCGTTTACGTGTCGGTCATCAACACTCGCTGTTTTTGCCGATTTTGGCCCGTTCGTGGACTATTACTCACTTTTTTTGGGTCCCGGAGTGATTTCCACGATTGATGAACTCCGGGCTGCGTTTACGTGTCGGTCATCAACACCCGCAGTTTTAGCCGATTCTGGCCCGTATCGTGGACTATTACTCACTTTTTTGGGTCCCGGAGTGATTTCCACGATTGATGAACTCCGGGGTGCGTTTACATGTCGGTCATAAACACCCGCAGTTTTAGCCGTTTCCGGCCCGTTTCGTGGACTATTACTCACTGTTTTGGGGTCCCGGAGTGATTTCCACGATTGACGAACCCCGGGGTGCGTTTACGTGTCGGTCATCAACACTCGCTGTTTTTGCCGATTCTGGCCCGTTCGTGGACTATTACTCACTTTTTTTGGGTCCCGGAGTGATTTCCACGATTGATGAACTCCGGGCTGCGTTTACGTGTCGGTCATCAACACCCGCAGTTTTAGCCGATTCTGGCCCGTATCATGGACTATTACTCACTTTTTTTGGGTGCCGGAGTGATTTCCACGATTGATGAACTCCGGGGTGCGTTTACATGTCGGTCATAAACACCCGCAGTTTTAGCCGATTCCGGCCCGTTTCGTGGACTATTACTCACTGTTTTGGGGTCCCGGAGTGATTTCCACGATTGACGAACCCCGGGGTGCGTTTACGTGTCGGTCATCAACACTCGCTGTTTTTGCCGATTCTGGCCCGTTCGTGGACTATTACTCACTGTTTTGGGGTCCCGGACTGATTTCCACGATTGACGAACCCCAAGATGCGTTTACGTGTCGGTCATCAACACCCGCAGTTTTAGCCGATTCCGGCCCGTTTCGTGGACTATTACTCACTGTTTTGGGGTCCCGGAGTGATTTCCACGATTGACGAACCCCGGGGTGCGTTTACATGTCGGTCATCAACACCCGCAGTTTTGGCCGATTCCGGCCCGTTCGTGGACTATTACTCACTGTTTTGGGGTCCCAGAGTGATTTCCGCGATTGACGAACCCCGGGCTGCGTTTACGTGTCGGTCATCAACACCCGCAGTTTTGGCCGATTCCGGCCCGTTTCGTGGACTATTACTCACTGTTTTGGGGTCCCGGAGTGATTTCCACGATTGACGAACCCCGGGCTGCGTTTACGTGTCGGTCATCAACACCCGCAGTTTTAGCCGATTCTGGCCCGTATCATGGACTATTACTCACTTTTTTGGGTCCCGGAGTGATTTCCACGATTGATGAACTCCGGGGTGCGTTTACATGTCGGTCATCAACACCCGCAGTTTTAGCCGATTCCGACCCGTTTCGTGGATTATTACTCACTGTTTTGGGGTCCCGAAGTGATTTCCACGATTGACGAACCCCGGGGTGCGTTTACGTGTCGGTCATCAACACTCGCTGTTTTTGCCGATTTTGGCCCGTTCGTGGACTATTACTCACTTTTTTTGGGTCCCGGAGTGATTTCCACGATTGATGAACTCCGGGCTGCGTTTACGTGTCGGTCATCAACACCCGCAGTTTTAGCCGATTCTGGCCCGTATCGTGGACTATTACTCACTTTTTTGGGTCCCGGAGTGATTTCCACGATTGATGAACTCCGGGGTGCGTTTACATGTCGGTCATAAACACCCGCAGTTTTAGCCGATTCCGGCCCGTTTCGTGGACTATTACTCACTGTTTTGGGGTCCCGGAGTGATTTCCACGATTGACGAACCCCGGGGTGCGTTTACGTGTCGGTCATCAACACTCGCTGTTTTTGCCGATTCTGGCCCGTTCGTGGACTATTACTCACTTTTTTTGGGTCCCGGAGTGATTTCCACGATTGATGAACTCCGGGCTGCGTTTACGTGTCGGTCATCAACACCCGCAGTTTTAGCCGATTCTAGCCCGTATCATGGACTATTACTCACTTTTTTTGGGTGCCGGAGTGATTTCCACGATTGATGAACTCCGGGGTGCGTTTACATGTCGGTCATAAACACCCGCAGTTTTAGCCGATTCCGGCCCGTTTCGTGGACTATTACTCACTGTTTTGGGGTCCCGGAGTGATTTCCACGATTGACGAACCCCGGGGTGCGTTTACGTGTCGGTCATCAACACTCGCTGTTTTTGCCGATTCTGGCCCGTTCGTGGACTATTACTCACAGTTTTGGGGTCCCGGACTGATTTCCACGATTGACGAACCCCAAGATGCGTTTACGTGTCGGTCATCAACACCCGCAGTTTTAGCCGATTCCGGCCCGTTTCGTGGACTATTACTCACTGTTTTGGGGTCCCGGAGTGATTTCCACGATTGACGAACCCCGGGGTGCGTTTACATGTCGGTCATCAACACCCGCAGTTTTGGCCGATTCCGGCCCGTTCGTGGACTATTACTCACTGTTTTGGGGTCCCAGAGTGATTTCCGCGATTGACGAACCCCGGGCTGCGTTTACGTGTCGGTCATCAACACCCGCAGTTTTGGCCGATTCCGGCCCGTTTCGTGGACTATTACTCACTGTTTTGGGGTCCCGGAGTGATTTCCACGATTGACGAACCCCGGGCTGCGTTTACGTGTCGGTCATCAACACCCGCAGTTTTAGCCGATTCTGGCCCGTATCATGGACTATTACTCACTTTTTTGGGTCCCGGAGTGATTTCCACGATTGATGAACTCCGGGGTGCGTTTACATGTCGGTCATCAACACCCGCAGTTTTAGCCGATTCCGACCCGTTTCGTGGATTATTACTCACTGTTTTGGGGTCCCGAAGTGATTTCCACGATTGACGAACCCCGGGGTGCGTTTACGTGTCGGTCATCAACACTCGCTGTTTTTGCCGATTTTGGCCCGTTCGTGGACTATTACTCACTTTTTTTTGGGTCCCGGAGTGATTTCCACGATTGATGAACTCCGGGCTGCGTTTACGTGTCGGTCATCAACACCCGCAGTTTTAGCCGATTCTGGCCCGTATCGTGGACTATTACTCACTTTTTTGGGTCCCGGAGTGATTTCCACGATTGATGAACTCCGGGGTGCGTTTACATGTCGGTCATAAACACCCGCAGTTTTAGCCGATTCCGGCCCGTTTCGTGGACTATTACTCACTGTTTTGGGGTCCCGGAGTGATTTCCACGATTGACGAACCCCGGGGTGCGTTTACGTGTCGGTCATCAACACTCGCTGTTTTTGCCGATTCTGGCCCGTTCGTGGACTATTACTCACTTTTTTTGGGTCCCGGAGTGATTTCCACGATTGATGAACTCCGGGCTGCGTTTACGTGTCGGTCATCAACACCCGCAGTTTTAGCCGATTCTGGCCCGTATCATGGACTATTACTCACTTTTTTTGGGTGCCGGAGTGATTTCCACGATTGATGAACTCCGGGGTGCGTTTACATGTCGGTCATAAACACCCGCAGTTTTAGCCGATTCCGGCCCGTTTCGTGGACTATTACTCACTGTTTTGGGGTCCCGGAGTGATTTCCACGATTGACGAACCCCGGGGTGCGTTTACGTGTCGGTCATCAACACTCGCTGTTTTTGCCGATTCTGGCCCGTTCGTGGACTATTACTCACTGTTTTGGGGTCCCGGACTGATTTCCACGATTGACGAACCCCAAGGTGCGTTTACGTGTCGGTCATCAACACCTGCAGTTTTAGCCGATTCCGGCCCGTTTCTTGGACTATTACTCACTGTTTTGGGGTCCCGGAGTGATTTCCACGATTGACGAACCCCGGGGTGCGTTTACGTGTCGGTCATCAACACCCGCAGTTTTGGCCGATTCTGGCCCGTATCATGGACTATTACTCACCTTTTTTGGGTCCCGGAGTGATTTCCACGATTGATGAACTCCGGGGTGCGTTTACATGTCGGTCGTCAACACCCGCAGTTTTAGCCGATTCCGGCCCGTTTCGTGGACTATTACTCATTGTTTTGGGGTCCCGGAGTGATTTCCACGATTGACGAACCCCGGGGTGCGTTTACGTGTCGGTCATCAACACCCGCAGTTTTGGCCGATTCCGGCCCGTTCGTGGACTATTACTCACTGTTTTGGGGTCCCAGAGTGATTTCCGCGATTGACGAACCCCGGGCTGCGTTTACGTGTCGGTCATCAACACCCGCAGTTTTGGCCGATTCCGGCCCGTTTCGTGGACTATTACTCACTGTTTTGGGGTCCCGGAGTGATTTCCACGATTGACGAACCCCGGGCTGCGTTTACGTGTCGGTCATCAACACCCGCAGTTTTAGCCGATTCTGGCCCGTATCATGGACTATTACTCACTTTTTTGGGTCCCGGAGTGATTTCCACGATTGATGAACTCCGGGGTGCGTTTACATGTCGGTCATCAACACCCGCAGTTTTAGCCGATTCCGACCCGTTTCGTGGATTATTACTCACTGTTTTGGGGTCCCGAAGTGATTTCCACGATTGACGAACCCCGGGGTGCGTTTACGTGTCGGTCATCAACACTCGCTGTTTTTGCCGATTTTGGCCCGTTCGTGGACTATTACTCACTTTTTTTGGGTCCCGGAGTGATTTCCACGATTGATGAACTCCGGGCTGCGTTTACGTGTCGGTCATCAACACCCGCAGTTTTAGCCGATTCTGGCCCGTATCGTGGACTATTACTCACTTTTTTGGGTCCCGGAGTGATTTCCACGATTGATGAACTCCGGGGTGCGTTTACATGTCGGTCATAAACACCCGCAGTTTTAGCCGATTCCGGCCCGTTTCGTGGACTATTACTCACTGTTTTGGGGTCCCGGAGTGATTTCCACGATTGACGAACCCCGGGGTGCGTTTACGTGTCGGTCATCAACACTCGCTGTTTTTGCCGATTCTGGCCCGTTCGTGGACTATTACTCACTTTTTTTGGGTCCCGGAGTGATTTCCACGATTGATGAACTCCGGGCTGCGTTTACGTGTCGGTCATCAACACCCGCAGTTTTAGCCGATTCTGGCCCGTATCATGGACTATTACTCACTTTTTTTGGGTGCCGGAGTGATTTCCACGATTGATGAACTCCGGGGTGCGTTTACATGTCGGTCATAAACACCCGCAGTTTTAGCCGATTTCGGCCCGTTTCGTGGACTATTACTCACTGTTTTGGGGTCCCGGAGTGATTTCCACGATTGACGAACCCCGGGGTGCGTTTACGTGTCGGTCATCAACACTCGCTGTTTTTGCCGATTCTGGCCCGTTCGTGGACTATTACTCACTGTTTTGGGGTCCCGGACTGATTTCCACGATTGACGAACCCCAAGATGCGTTTACGTGTCGGTCATCAACACCCGCAGTTTTAGCCGATTCCGGCCCGTTTCGTGGACTATTACTCACTGTTTTGGGGTCCCGGAGTGATTTCCACGATTGACGAACCCCGGGGTGCATTTACATGTCGGTCATCAACACCCGCAGTTTTGGCCGATTCCGGCCCGTTCGTGGACTATTACTCACTGTTTTGGGGTCCTAGAGTGATTTCCGCGATTGACGAACCCCGGGCTGCGTTTACGTGTCGGTCATCAACACCCGCAGTTTTAGCCGATTCTGGCCCGTATCATGGACTATTACTCACTTTTTTGGGTCCCGGAGTGATTTCCACGATTGATGAACTCCGAGGTGCGTTTACATGTCGGTCATCAACACCCGCAGTTTTAGCCGATTCCGACCCGTTTCGTGGATTATTACTCACTGTTTTGGGGTCCCGAAGTGATTTCCACGATTGACGAACCCCGGGGTGCGTTTACGTGTCGGTCATCAACACTCGCTGTTTTTGCCGATTTTGGCCCGTTCGTGGACTATTACTCACTTTTTTTGGGTCCCGGAGTGATTTCCACGATTGATGAACTCCGGGCTGCGTTTACGTGTCGGTCATCAACACCCGCAGTTTTAGCCGATTCTGGCCCGTATCGTGGACTATTACTCACTTTTTTGGGTCCCGGAGTGATTTCCACGATTGATGAACTCCGGGGTGCGTTTACATGTCGGTCATAAACACCCGCAGTTTTAGCCGATTCCGGCCCGTTTCGTGGACTATTACTCACTGTTTTGGGGTCCCGGAGTGATTTCCACGATTGACGAACCCCGGGGTGCGTTTACGTGTCGGTCATCAACACTCGCTGTTTTTGCCGATTCTGGCCCGTTCGTGGACTATTACTCACTTTTTTTGGGTCCCGGAGTGATTTCCACGATTGATGAACTCCGGGCTGCGTTTACGTGTCGGTCATCAACACCCGCAGTTTTAGCCGATTCCGGCCCGTTTCGTTGACTATTACTCATTGTTTTGGGGTCCCGGAGTGATTTCCACGATTGACGAACCCCGGGGTGCGTTTACGTGTCGGTCATCAACACTCGCTGTTTTTGCCGATTTTGGCCCGTTCGTGGACTATTACTCACTGTTTTGGGGTCCCAGAGTGATTTCCGCGATTGACGAACCCCGGGCTGCGTTTACGTGTCGGTCATCAACACCCGCAGTTTTGGCCGATTCCGGCCCGTTTCGTGGACTATTACTCACTGTTTTGGGGTCCCGGAGTGATTTCCACGATTGACGAACCCCGGGCTGCGTTTACGTCTCGGTCATCAACACCCGCAGTTTTAGCCGATTCTGGCCCGTATCATGGACTATTACTCACTTTTTTGGGTCCCGGAGTGATTTCCACGATTGATGAACTCCGGGGTGCGTTTACATGTCGGTCATCAACACCCGCAGTTTTAGCCGATTCCGACCCGTTTCGTGGATTATTACTCACTGTTTTGGGGTCCCGAAGTGATTTCCACGATTGACGAACCCCGGGGTGCGTTTACGTGTCGGTCATCAACACTCGCTGTTTTTGCCGATTTTGGCCCGTTCGTGGACTATTACTCACTTTTTTTGGGTCCCGGAGTGATTTCCACGATTGATGAACTCCGGGCTGCGTTTACGTGTCGGTCATCAACACCCGCAGTTTTAGCCGATTCTGGCCCGTATCGTGGACTATTACTCACTTTTTTGGGTCCCGGAGTGATTTCCACGATTGATGAACTCCGGGGTGCGTTTACATGTCGGTCATAAACACCCGCAGTTTTAGCCGATTCCGGCCCGTTTCGTGGACTATTACTCACTGTTTTGGGGTCCCGGAGTGATTTCCACGATTGACGAACCCCGGGGTGCGTTTACGTGTCGGTCATCAACACTCGCTGTTTTTGCCGATTCTGGCCCGTTCGTGGACTATTACTCACTTTTTTTGGGTCCCGGAGTGATTTCCACGATTGATGAACTCCGGGCTGCGTTTACGTGTCGGTCATCAACACCCGCAGTTTTAGCCGATTCTGGCCCGTATCATGGACTATTACTCACTTTTTTTGGGTGCCGGAGTGATTTCCACGATTGATGAACTCCGGGGTGCGTTTACATGTCGGTCATAAACACCCGCAGTTTTAGCCGATTCCGGCCCGTTTCGTGGACTATTACTCACTGTTTTGGGGTCCCGGAGTGATTTCCACGATTGACGAACCCCGGGGTGCGTTTACGTGTCGGTCATCAACACTCGCTGTTTTTGCCGATTCTGGCCCGTTCGTGGACTATTACTCACTGTTTTGGGGTCCCGGACTGATTTCCACGATTGACGAACCCCAAGATGCGTTTACGTGTCGGTCATCAACACCCGCAGTTTTAGCCGATTCCGGCCCGTTTCGTGGACTATTACTCACTGTTTTGGGGTCCCGGAGTGATTTCCACGATTGACGAACCCCGGGGTGCGTTTACATGTCGGTCATCAACACCCGCAGTTTTGGCCGATTCCGGCCCGTTCGTGGACTATTACTCACTGTTTTGGGGTCCCAGAGTGATTTCCGCGATTGACGAACCCCGGGCTGCGTTTACGTGTCGGTCATCAACACCCGCAGTTTTGGCCGATTCCGGCCCGTTTCGTGGACTATTACTCACTGTTTTGGGGTCCCGGAGTGATTTCCACGATTGACGAACCCCGGGCTGCGTTTACGTGTCGGTCATCAACACCCGCAGTTTTAGCCGATTCTGGCCCGTATCATGGACTATTACTCACTTTTTTGGGTCCCGGAGTGATTTCCACGATTGATGAACTCCGGGGTGCGTTTACATGTCGGTCATCAACACCCGCAGTTTTAGCCGATTCCGACCCGTTTCGTGGATTATTACTCACTGTTTTGGGGTCCCGAAGTGATTTCCACGATTGACGAACCCCGGGGTGCGTTTACGTGTCGGTCATCAACACTCGCTGTTTTTGCCGATTTTGGCCCGTTCGTGGACTATTACTCACTTTTTTTGGGTCCCGGAGTGATTTCCACGATTGATGAACTCCGGGCTGCGTTTACGTGTCGGTCATCAACACCCGCAGTTTTAGCCGATTCTGGCCCGTATCGTGGACTATTACTCACTTTTTTGGGTCCCGGAGTGATTTCCACGATTGATGAACTCCGGGGTGCGTTTACATGTCGGTCATAAACACCCGCAGTTTTAGCCGATTCCGGCCCGTTTCGTGGACTATTACTCACTGTTTTGGGGTCCCGGAGTGATTTCCACGATTGACGAACCCCGGGGTGCGTTTACGTGTCGGTCATCAACACTCGCTGTTTTTGCCGATTCTGGCCCGTTCGTGGACTATTACTCACTTTTTTTGGGTCCCGGAGTGATTTCCACGATTGATGAACTCCGGGCTGCGTTTACGTGTCGGTCATCAACACCCGCAGTTTTAGCCGATTCTGGCCCGTATCATGGACTATTACTCACTTTTTTTGGGTGCCGGAGTGATTTCCACGATTGATGAACTCCGGGGTGCGTTTACATGTCGGTCATAAACACCCGCAGTTTTAGCCGATTCCGGCCCTTTTCGTGGACTATTACTCACTGTTTTGGGGTCCCGGAGTGATTTCCACGATTGACGAACCCCGGGGTGCGTTTACGTGTCGGTCATCAACACTCGCTGTTTTTGCCGATTCTGGCCCGTTCGTGGACTATTACTCACTGTTTTGGGGTCCCGGACTGATTTCCACGATTGACGAACCCCAAGGTGCGTTTACGTGTCGGTCATCAACACCTGCAGTTTTAGCCGATTCCGGCCCGTTTCTTGGACTATTACTCACTGTTTTGGGGTCCCGGAGTGATTTCCACGATTGACGAACCCCGGGGTGCGTTTACGTGTCGGTCATCAACACCCGCAGTTTTGGCCGATTCTGGCCCGTATCATGGACTATTACTCACCTTTTTTGGGTCCCGGAGTGATTTCCACGATTGATGAACTCCGGGGTGCGTTTACATGTCGGTCGTCAACACCCGCAGTTTTAGCCGATTCCGGCCCGTTTCGTGGACTATTACTCATTGTTTTGGGGTCCCGGAGTGATTTCCACGATTGACGAACCCCGGGGTGCGTTTACGTGTCGGTCATCAACACTCGCTGTTTTTGCCGATTTTGGCCCGTACGTGGACTATTACTCACTGTTTTGGGGTGCCGGAGTGATTTCCACGATTGATGAACTCCGTGCTGCGTTTACGTGTCGGTCATCAACACCCGCAGTTTTAGCCGATTCTGGCCCGTATCATGGACTATTACTCACTTTTTTTGGGTCCCGGAGTGATTTCCACGATTGATGAACTCCGGGGTGCGTTTACATGTCGGTCATCAACACCCGCAGTTTTAGCCGATTCCGACCCGTTTCGTGGATTATTACTCACTGTTTTGGGGTCCCGAAGTGATTTCCACGATTGACGAACCCCGGGGTGCGTTTACGTGTCGGTCATCAACACTCGCTGTTTTTGCCGATTCTGGCCCGTTCGTGGACTATTACTCACTGTTTTGGGGTCCCGGACTGATTTCCACGATTGACGAACCCCAAGATGCGTTTACGTGTCGGTCATCAACACCCGCAGTTTTAGCCGATTCCGGCCCGTTTCGTGGACTATTACTCACTGTTTTGGGGTCCCGGAGTGATTTCCACGATTGACGAACCCCGGGGTGCGTTTACATGTCGGTCATCAACACCCGCAGTTTTGGCCGATTCCGGCCCGTTCGTGGACTATTACTCACTGTTTTGGGGTCCCAGAGTGATTTCCGCGATTGACGAACCCCGGGCTGCGTTTACGTGTCGGTCATCAACACCCGCAGTTTTGGCCGATTCCGGCCCGTTTCGTGGACTATTACTCACTGTTTTGGGGTCCCGGAGTGATTTCCACGATTGACGAACCCCGGGCTGCGTTTACGTGTCGGTCATCAACACCCGCAGTTTTAGCCGATTCTGGCCCGTATCATGGACTATTACTCACTTTTTTGGGTCCCGGAGTGATTTCCACGATTGATGAACTCCGGGGTGCGTTTACATGTCGGTCATCAACACCCGCAGTTTTAGCCGATTCCGACCCGTTTCGTGGATTATTACTCACTGTTTTGGGGTCCCGAAGTGATTTCCACGATTGACGAACCCCGGGGTGCGTTTACGTGTCGGTCATCAACACTCGCTGTTTTTGCCGATTTTGGCCCGTTCGTGGACTATTACTCACTTTTTTTGGGTCCCGGAGTGATTTCCACGATTGATGAACTCCGGGCTGCGTTTACGTGTCGGTCATCAACACCCGCAGTTTTAGCCGATTCTGGCCCGTATCGTGGACTATTACTCACTTTTTTGGGTCCCGGAGTGATTTCCACGATTGATGAACTCCGGGGTGCGTTTACATGTCGGTCATAAACACCCGCAGTTTTAGCCGATTCCGGCCCGTTTCGTGGACTATTACTCACTGTTTTGGGGTCCCGGAGTGATTTCCACGATTGACGAACCCCGGGGTGCGTTTACGTGTCGGTCATCAACACTCGCTGTTTTTGCCGATTCTGGCCCGTTCGTGGACTATTACTCACTTTTTTTGGGTCCCGGAGTGATTTCCACGATTGATGAACTCCGGGCTGCGTTTACGTGTCGGTCATCAACACCCGCAGTTTTAGCCGATTCTGGCCCGTATCATGGACTATTACTCACTTTTTTTGGGTGCCGGAGTGATTTCCACGATTGATGAACTCCGGGGTGCGTTTACATGTCGGTCATAAACACCCGCAGTTTTAGCCGATTCCGGCCCGTTTCGTGGACTATTACTCACTGTTTTGGGGTCCCGGAGTGATTTCCACGATTGACGAACCCCGGGGTGCGTTTACGTGTCGGTCATCAACACTCGCTGTTTTTGCCGATTTTGGCCCGTACGTGGACTATTACTCACTGTTTTGGGGTGCCGGAGTGATTTCCACGATTGATGAACTCCGTGCTGCGTTTACGTGTCGGTCATCAACACCCGCAGTTTTAGCCGATTCTGGCCCGTATCATGGACTATTACTCACTTTTTTTGGGTCCCGGAGTGATTTCCACGATTGATGAACTCCGGGGTGCGTTTACATGTCGGTCATCAACACCCGCAGTTTTAGCCGATTCCGACCCGTTTCGTGGATTATTACTCACTGTTTTGGGGTCCCGAAGTGATTTCCACGATTGACGAACCCCGGGGTGCGTTTACGTGTCGGTCATCAACACTCGCTGTTTTTGCCGATTCTGGCCCGTTCGTGGACTATTACTCACTGTTTTGGGGTCCCGGACTGATTTCCACGATTGACGAACCCCAAGATGCGTTTACGTGTCGGTCATCAACACCCGCAGTTTTAGCCGATTCCGGCCCGTTTCGTGGACTATTACTCACTGTTTTGGGGTCCCGGAGTGATTTCCACGATTGACGAACCCCGGGGTGCGTTTACATGTCGGTCATCAACACCCGCAGTTTTGGCCGATTCCGGCCCGTTCGTGGACTATTACTCACTGTTTTGGGGTCCCAGAGTGATTTCCGCGATTGACGAACCCCGGGCTGCGTTTACGTGTCGGTCATCAACACCCGCAGTTTTGGCCGATTCCGGCCCGTTTCGTGGACTATTACTCACTGTTTTGGGGTCCCGGAGTGATTTCCACGATTGACGAACCCCGGGCTGCGTTTACGTGTCGGTCATCAACACCCGCAGTTTTAGCCGATTCTGGCCCGTATCATGGACTATTACTCACTTTTTTGGGTCCCGGAGTGATTTCCACGATTGATGAACTCCGGGGTGCGTTTACATGTCGGTCATCAACACCCGCAGTTTTAGCCGATTCCGACCCGTTTCGTGGATTATTACTCACTGTTTTGGGGTCCCGAAGTGATTTCCACGATTGACGAACCCCGGGGTGCGTTTACGTGTCGGTCATCAACACTCGCTGTTTTTGCCGATTTTGGCCCGTTCGTGGACTATTACTCACTTTTTTTGGGTCCCGGAGTGATTTCCACGATTGATGAACTCCGGGCTGCGTTTACGTGTCGGTCATCAACACCCGCAGTTTTAGCCGATTCTGGCCCGTATCGTGGACTATTACTCACTTTTTTGGGTCCCGGAGTGATTTCCACGATTGATGAACTCCGGGGTGCGTTTACATGTCGGTCATAAACACCCGCAGTTTTAGCCGATTCCGGCCCGTTTCGTGGACTATTACTCACTGTTTTGGGGTCCCGGAGTGATTTCCACGATTGACGAACCCCGGGGTGCGTTTACGTGTCGGTCATCAACACTCGCTGTTTTTGCCGATTCTGGCCCGTTCGTGGACTATTACTCACTTTTTTTGGGTCCCGGAGTGATTTCCACGATTGATGAACTCCGGGCTGCGTTTACGTGTCGGTCATCAACACCCGCAGTTTTAGCCGATTCTGGCCCGTATCATGGACTATTACTCACTTTTTTTGGGTGCCGGAGTGATTTCCACGATTGATGAACTCCGGGGTGCGTTTACATGTCGGTCATAAACACCCGCAGTTTTAGCCGATTCCGGCCCGTTTCGTGGACTATTACTCACTGTTTTGGGGTCCCGGAGTGATTTCCACGATTGACGAACCCCGGGGTGCGTTTACGTGTCGGTCATCAACACTCGCTGTTTTTGCCGATTCTGGCCCGTTCGTGGACTATTACTCACTGTTTTGGGGTCCCGGACTGATTTCCACGATTGACGAACCCCAAGGTGCGTTTACGTGTCGGTCATCAACACCTGCAGTTTTAGCCGATTCCGGCCCGTTTCTTGGACTATTACTCACTGTTTTGGGGTCCCGGAGTGATTTCCACGATTGATGAACCCCGGGGTGCGTTTACGTGTCGGTCATCAACACCCGCAGTTTTGGCCGATTCTGGCCCGTATCATGGACTATTACTCACCTTTTTTGGGTCCCGGAGTGATTTCCACGATTGATGAACTCCGGGGTGCGTTTACATGTCGGTCGTCAACACCCGCAGTTTTAGCCGATTCCGGCCCGTTTCGTGGACTATTACTCATTGTTTTGGGGTCCCGGAGTGATTTCCACGATTGACGAACCCCGGGGTGCGTTTACGTGTCGGTCATCAACACTCGCTGTTTTTGCCGATTTTGGCCCGTACGTGGACTATTACTCACTGTTTTGGGGTGCCGGAGTGATTTCCACGATTGATGAACTCCGTGCTGCGTTTACGTGTCGGTCATCAACACCCGCAGTTTTAGCCGATTCTGGCCCGTATCATGGACTATTACTCACTTTTTTTGGGTCCCGGAGTGATTTCCACGATTGATGAACTCCGGGGTGCGTTTACATGTCGGTCATCAACACCCGCAGTTTTAGCCGATTCCGGCCCGTTTCGTGGACTATTACTCACTGTTTTCGGGTCCCGGAGTGATTTCCACGATTGACGAACCCCGGGGTGCGTTTACGTGTCGGTCATCAACACTCGTTGTTTTTGCCGATTTTGGCCTGTTCGTGGACTATTACTCACTGTTTTGGGGTCCCGGAGTGATTTCCATGATTGACGAACCCCGGGGTGCGTTTACGTGTCGGTCATGAACACCCGCAGTTTTAGCCGATTCTGGCCCGTATCTTGGACTATTACTCACTTTTTTTGGGTCCCGGAGTGATTTCCACGACTGATGAACTCCGGGGTGCGTTTACGTGTCGGTCATCAACACCCGCAGTTTTGGCCGATTTTGGCCCGTTCGTGGACTATTACTCACTGTTTTGGGGTCCCGGACTGATTTCCACGATTGACGAACCCCAGGGTGCGTTTACGTTTCGGTCATCAACACCCGCAATTTTAGCCAATTCTGCCCCATATCGTGGACTATTACTCACTGTTTTGGGGTCCCGGACTGATTTCCACGATTGACGAACCCCGAGGTGCGTTTACGTGTCGGTCATCAACACCCGCAGTTTTAGCCGATTCCGGCCCGTTTCGTGGACTATTACTCACTGTTTTGGGGTCCCGGAGTGATTTCCACGATTGACGAACCCCGGGGTGCGTTTACGTGTCGGTCATCAACACCCGCAGTTTTGGCCGATTCCGGCCCGTTCGTGGACTATTACTCACTGTTTTGGGGTCCCAGAGTGATTTCCGCGATTGACGAACCCCGGGCTGCGTTTACGTGTCGGTCATCAACACCCGCAGTTTTGGCCGATTCCGGCCCGTTCGTGGACTATTACTCACTGTTTTGGGGTCCCAGAGTGATTTCCGCGATTGACGAACCCCGGGGTGCGTTTACGTGTCGGTCATCAACACTCGCTGTTTTTGCCGATTCTGGCCCGTTCGTGGACTATTACTCACTGTTTTGGGGTCCCGGACTGATTTCCACGATTGACGAACCCCAAGGTGCGTTTACGTGTCGGTCATCAACACCCGCAGTTTTAGCCGATTCCGGCCCGTTTCGTGGACTATTACTCACTGTTTTGGGGTCCCGGAGTGATTTCCACGATTGACGAACCCCGGGGTGCGTTTACGTGTCGGTCATCAACACCCGCAGTTTTGGCCGATTCCGGCCCGTTCGTGGACTATTACTCACTGTTTTGGGGTCCCAGAGTGATTTCCGCGATTGACGAACCCCGGGCTGCGTTTACGTGTCGGTCATCAACACCCGCAGTTTTGGCCGATTCCGGCCCGTTTCGTGGACTATTACTCACTGTTTTGGGGTCCCGGAGTGATTTCCACGATTGACGAACCCCGGGCTGCGTTTACGTGTCGGTCATCAACACCCGCAGTTTTAGCCGATTCTGGCCCGTATCATGGACTATTACTCACTTTTTTGGGTCCCGGAGTGATTTCCACGATTGATGAACTCCGGGGTGCGTTTACATGTCGGTCATCAACACCCGCAGTTTTAGCCGATTCCGACCCGTTTCGTGGATTATTACTCACTGTTTTGGGGTCCCGAAGTGATTTCCACGATTGACGAACCCCGGGGTGCGTTTACGTGTCGGTCATCAACACTCGCTGTTTTTGCCGATTTTGGCCCGTTCGTGGACTATTACTCACTTTTTTTGGGTCCCGGAGTGATTTCCACGATTGATGAACTCCGGGGTGCGTTTACATGTCGGTCATCAACACCCGCAGTTTTAGCCGATTCCGGCCCGTTTCGTGGACTATTACTCACTGTTTTCGGGTCCCGGAGTGATTTCCACGATTGACGAACCCCGGGGTGCGTTTACGTGTCGGTCATCAACACTCGTTGTTTTTGCCGATTTTGGCCTGTTCGTGGACTATTACTCACTGTTTTGGGGTCCCGGAGTGATTTCCATGATTGACGAACCCCGGGGTGCGTTTACGTGTCGGTCATGAACACCCGCAGTTTTAGCCGATTCTGGCCCGTATCTTGGACTATTACTCACTTTTTTTGGGTCCCGGAGTGATTTCCACGACTGATGAACTCCGGGGTGCGTTTACGTGTCGGTCATCAACACCCGCAGTTTTGGCCGATTTTGGCCCGTTCGTGGACTATTACTCACTGTTTTGGGGTCCCGGACTGATTTCCACGATTGACGAACCCCAGGGTGCGTTTACGTTTCGGTCATCAACACCCGCAATTTTAGCCAATTCTGCCCCATATCGTGGACTATTACTCACTGTTTTGGGGTCCCGGACTGATTTCCACGATTGACGAACCCCGAGGTGCGTTTACGTGTCGGTCATCAACACCCGCAGTTTTAGCCGATTCCGGCCCGTTTCGTGGACTATTACTCACTGTTTTGGGGTCCCGGAGTGATTTCCACGATTGACGAACCCCGGGGTGCGTTTACGTGTCGGTCATCAACACCCGCAGTTTTGGCCGATTCCGGCCCGTTCGTGGACTATTACTCACTGTTTTGGGGTCCCAGAGTGATTTCCGCGATTGACGAACCCCGGGCTGCGTTTACGTGTCGGTCATCAACACCCGCAGTTTTGGCCGATTCCGGCCCGTTCGTGGACTATTACTCACTGTTTTGGGGTCCCAGAGTGATTTCCGCGATTGACGAACCCCGGGGTGCGTTTACGTGTCGGTCATCAACACTCGCTGTTTTTGCCGATTCTGGCCCGTTCGTGGACTATTACTCACTGTTTTGGGGTCCCGGACTGATTTCCACGATTGACGAACCCCAAGGTGCGTTTACGTGTCGGTCATCAACACCCGCAGTTTTAGCCGATTCCGGCCCGTTTCGTGGACTATTACTCACTGTTTTGGGGTCCCGGAGTGATTTCCACGATTGACGAACCCCGGGGTGCGTTTACGTGTCGGTCATCAACACCCGCAGTTTTGGCCGATTCCGGCCCGTTCGTGGACTATTACTCACTGTTTTGGGGTCCCAGAGTGATTTCCGCGATTGACGAACCCCGGGCTGCGTTTACGTGTCGGTCATCAACACCCGCAGTTTTGGCCGATTCCGGCCCGTTTCGTGGACTATTACTCACTGTTTTGGGGTCCCGGAGTGATTTCCACGATTGACGAACCCCGGGCTGCGTTTACGTGTCGGTCATCAACACCCGCAGTTTTAGCCGATTCTGGCCCGTATCATGGACTATTACTCACTTTTTTGGGTCCCGGAGTGATTTCCACGATTGATGAACTCCGGGGTGCGTTTACATGTCGGTCATCAACACCCGCAGTTTTAGCCGATTCCGACCCGTTTCGTGGATTATTACTCACTGTTTTGGGGTCCCGAAGTGATTTCCACGATTGACGAACCCCGGGGTGCGTTTACGTGTCGGTCATCAACACTCGCTGTTTTTGCCGATTTTGGCCCGTTCGTGGACTATTACTCACTTTTTTTGGGTCCCGGAGTGATTTCCACGATTGATGAACTCCAGGCTGCGTTTACGTGTCGGTCATCAACACCCGCAGTTTTAGCCGATTCTGGCCCGTATCGTGGACTATTACTCACTTTTTTGGGTCCCGGAGTGATTTCCACGATTGATGAACTCCGGGGTGCGTTTACATGTCGGTCATAAACACCCGCAGTTTTAGCCGATTCCGGCCCGTTTCGTGGACTATTACTCACTGTTTTGGGGTCCCGGAGTGATTTCCACGATTGACGAACCCCGGGGTGCGTTTACGTGTCGGTCATCAACACTCGCTGTTTTTGCCGATTCTGGCCCGTTCGTGGACTATTACTCACTTTTTTTGGGTCCCGGAGTGATTTCCACGATTGATGAACTCCGGGCTGCGTTTACGTGTCGGTCATCAACACCCGCAGTTTTAGCCGATTCTGGCCCGTATCATGGACTATTACTCACTTTTTTTGGGTGCCGGAGTGATTTCCACGATTGATGAACTCCGGGGTGCGTTTACATGTCGGTCATAAACACCCGCAGTTTTAGCCGATTCCGGCCCGTTTCGTGGACTATTACTCACTGTTTTGGGGTCCCGGAGTGATTTCCACAATTGACGAACCCCGGGGTGCGTTTACGTGTCGGTCATCAACACTCGCTGTTTTTGCCGATTCTGGCCCGTTCGTGGACTATTACTCACTTTTTTTGGGTCCCGGAGTGATTTCCACGATTGATGAACTCCGGGGTGCGTTTACATGTCGGTCATCAACACCCGCAGTTTTAGCCGATTCCGGCCCGTTTCGTGGACTATTACTCACTGTTTTGGGGTCCCGGACTGATTTCCACGATTGACGAACCCCAAGGTGCGTTTACGTGTCGGTCATCAACACCTGCAGTTTTAGCCGATTCCGGCCCGTTTCTTGGACTATTACTCACTGTTTTGGGGTCCCGGAGTGATTTCCACGATTGACGAACCCCGGGGTGCGTTTACGTGTCGGTCATCAACACCCACAGTTTTGGCCGATTCTGGCCCGTATCATGGACTATTACTCACCTTTTTTGGGTCCCGGAGTGATTTCCACGATTGATGAACTCCGGGGTGCGTTTACATGTCGGTCGTCAACACCCGCAGTTTTAGCCGATTCCGGCCCGTTTCGTGGACTATTACTCATTGTTTTGGGGTCCCGGAGTGATTTCCACGATTGACGAACCCCGGGGTGCGTTTACGTGTCGGTCATCAACACTCGCTGTTTTTGCCGATTTTGGCCCGTACGTGGACTATTACTCACTGTTTTGGGGTGCCGGAGTGATTTCCACGATTGATGAACTCCGTGCTACGTTTACGTGTCGGTCATCAACACCCGCAGTTTTAGCCGATTCTGGCCCGTATCATGGACTATTACTCACTTTTTTTGGGTCCCGGAGTGATTTCCACGATTGATGAACTCCGGGGTGCGTTTACATGTCGGTCATCAACACCCGCAGTTTTAGCCGATTCCGGCCCGTTTCGTGGACTATTACTCACTGTTTTCGGGTCCCGGAGTGATTTCCACGATTGACGAACCCCGGGGTGCGTTTACGTGTCGGTCATCAACACTCGTTGTTTTTGCCGATTTTGGCCTGTTCGTGGACTATTACTCACTGTTTTGGGGTCCCGGAGTGATTTCCATGATTGACGAACCCCGGGGTGCGTTTACGTGTCGGTCATGAACACCCGCAGTTTTAGCCGATTCTGGCCCGTATCTTGGACTATTACTCACTTTTTTGGGTCCCGGAGTGATTTCCACGACTGATGAACTCCGGGGTGCGTTTACGTGTCGGTCATCAACACCCGCAGTTTTGGCCGATTTTGGCCCGTTCGTGGACTATTACTCACTGTTTTGGGGTCCCGGACTGATTTCCACGATTGACGAACCCCAGGGTGCGTTTACGTGTCGGTCATCAACACCCGCAATTTTAGCCAATTCGGCCCATATCGTGGACTATTACTCACTGTTTTGGGGTCCCGGACTGATTTCCACGATTGACGAACCCCGAGGTGCGTTTACGTGTCGGTCATCAACACCCGCAGTTTTAGCCGATTCCGGCCCGTTTCGTGGACTATTACTCACTGTTTTGGGGTCCCGGAGTGATTTCCACGATTGACGAACCCCGGGGTGCGTTTACGTGTCGGTCATCAACACCCGCAGTTTTGGCCGATTCCGGCCCGTTCGTGGACTATTACTCACTGTTTTGGGGTCCCAGAGTGATTTCCGCGATTGACGAACCCCGGGCTGCGTTTACGTGTCGGTCATCAACACCCGCAGTTTTGGCCGATTCCGGCCCGTTCGTGGACTATTACTCACTGTTTTGGGGTCCCAGAGTGATTTCCGCGATTGACGAACCCCGGGGTGCGTTTACGTGTCGGTCATCAACACCTGCAGTTTTAGCCGATTCCGGCCCGTTTCTTGGACTATTACTCACTGTTTTGGGGTCCCGGAGTGATTTCCACGATTGACGAACCCCGGGGTGCGTTTACGTGTCGGTCATCAACACCCGCAGTTTTAGCCGATTATGGCCCGTATCGTGGACTATTACTCACTTTTTTGGGTCCCGGAGTGATTTCCACGATTGATGAACTCCGGGGTGCGTTTACATGTCGGTCATAAACACCCGCAGTTTTAGCCGATTCCGGCCCGTTTCGTGGACTATTACTCACTGTTTTGGGGTCCCGGAGTGATTTCCACGATTGACGAACCCCGGGGTGCGTTTACGTGTCGGTCATCAACACTCGCTGTTTTTGCCGATTTTGGCCCGTTCGTGGACTATTACTCACTTTTTTTGGGTCCCGGAGTGATTTCCACGATTGATGAACTCCGGGCTGCGTTTACGTGTCGGTCATCAACACCCGCAGTTTTAGCCGATTCTGGCCCGTATCGTGGACTATTACTCACTTTTTTGGGTCCCGGAGTGATTTCCACGATTGATGAACTCCGGGGTGCGTTTACATGTCGGTCATAAACACCCGCAGTTTTAGCCGATTCCGGCCCGTTTCGTGGACTATTACTCACTGTTTTGGGGTCCCGGAGTGATTTCCACGATTGACGAACCCCGGGGTGCGTTTACGTGTCGGACATCAACACTCGCTGTTTTTGCCGATTCTGGCCCGTTCGTGGACTATTACTCACTTTTTTTGGGTCCCGGAGTGATTTCCACGATTGATGAACTCCGGGCTGCGTTTACGTGTCGGTCATCAACACCCGCAGTTTTAGCCGATTCTGGCCCGTATCATGGACTATTACTCACTTTTTTTGGGTGCCGGAGTGATTTCCACGATTGATGAACTCCGGGGTGCGTTTACATGTCGGTCATAAACACCCGCAGTTTTAGCCGATTCCGGCCCGTTTCGTGGACTATTACTCACTGTTTTGGGGTCCCGGAGTGATTTCCACGATTGACGAACCCCGGGGTGCGTTTACGTGTCGGTCATCAACACTCGCTGTTTTTGCCGATTCTGGCCCGTTCGTGGACTATTACTCACTTTTTTTGGGTCCCGGAGTGATTTCCACGATTGATGAACTCCGGGGTGCGTTTACATGTCGGTCATCAACACCCGCAGTTTTAGCCGATTCCGGCCCGTTTCGTGGACTATTACTCACTGTTTTGGGGTCCCGGACTGATTTCCACGATTGACGAACCCCAAGGTGCGTTTACGTGTCGGTCATCAACACCTGCAGTTTTAGCCGATTCCGGCCCGTTTCTTGGACTATTACTCACTGTTTTGGGGTCCCGGAGTGATTTCCACGATTGACGAACCCCGGGGTGCGTTTACGTGTCGGTCATCAACACCCGCAGTTTTGGCCGATTCTGGCCCGTATCATGGACTATTACTCACCTTTTTTGGGTCCCGGAGTGATTTCCACGATTGATGAACTCCGGGGTGCGTTTACATGTCGGTCGTCAACACCCGCAGTTTTAGCCGATTCCGGCCCGTTTCGTGGACTATTACTCATTGTTTTGGGGTCCCGGAGTGATTTCCACGATTGACGAACCCCGGGGTGCGTTTACGTGTCGGTCATCAACACTCGCTGTTTTTGCCGATTTTGGCCCGTACGTGGACTATTACTCACTGTTTTGGGGTGCCGGAGTGATTTCCACGATTGATGAACTCCGTGCTGCGTTTACGTGTCGGTCATCAACACCCGCAGTTTTAGCCGATTCTGGCCCGTATCATGGACTATTACTCACTTTTTTTGGGTCCCGGAGTGATTTCCACGATTGATGAACTCCGGGGTGCGTTTACATGTCGGTCATCAACACCCGCAGTTTTAGCCGATTCCGGCCCGTTTCGTGGACTATTACTCACTGTTTTCGGGTCCCGGAGTGATTTCCACGATTGACGAACCCCGGGGTGCGTTTACGTGTCGGTCATCAACACCCGCAGTTTTGGCCGATTCTGGCCTGTATCATGGACTATTACTCACCTTTTTTGGGTCCCGGAGTGATTTCCACGATTGATGAACTCCGGGGTGCGTTTACATGTCGGTCATCAACACCCGCAGTTTTAGCCGATTCCGGCCCGTTTCGTGGACTATTACTCATTGTTTTGGGGTCCCGGAGTGATTTCCACGATTGACGAACCCCGGGGTGCGTTTACGTGTCGGTCATCAACACTCGCTGTTTTTGCCGATTTTGGCCCGTTCGTGGACTATTACTCACTGTTTTGGGGTGCCGGAGTGATTTCCACGATTGATGAACTCCGTGCTGCGTTTACGTGTCGGTCATCAACACCCGCAGTTTTAGCCAATTCTGCCCCATATCGTGGACTATTACTCACTGTTTTGGGGTCCCGGACTGATTTCCACGATTGACGAACCCCGAGGTGCGTTTACGTGTCGGTCATCAACACCCGCAGTTTTAGCCGATTCCGGCCCGTTTCGTGGACTATTACTCACTGTTTTGGGGTCCCGGAGTGATTTCCACGATTGACGAACCCCGGGGTGCGTTTACGTGTCGGTCATCAACACCCGCAGTTTTGGCCGATTCCGGCCCGTTCGTGGACTATTACTCACTGTTTTGGGGTCCCAGAGTGATTTCCGCGATTGACGAACCCCGGGCTGCGTTTACGTGTCGGTCATCAACACCCGCAGTTTTGGCCGATTCCGGCCCGTTCGTGGACTATTACTCACTGTTTTGGGGTCCCAGAGTGATTTCCGCGATTGACGAACCCCGGGGTGCGTTTACGTGTCGGTCATCAACACCTGCAGTTTTAGCCGATTCCGGCCCGTTTCTTGGACTATTACTCACTGTTTTGGGGTCCCGGAGTGATTTCCACGATTGACGAACCCCGGGGTGCGTTTACGTGTCGGTCATCAACACCCGCAGTTTTAGCCGATTCTGGCCCGTATCGTGGACTATTACTCATTTTTTGGGTCCCGGAGTGATTTCCACGATTGATGAACTCCGGGGTGCGTTTACATGTCGGTCATAAACACCCGCAGTTTTAGCCGATTCCGGCCCGTTTCGTGGACTATTACTCACTGTTTTGGGGTCCCGGAGTGATTTCCACGATTGACGAACCCCGGGGTGCGTTTACGTGTCGGTCATCAACACTCGCTGTTTTTGCCGATTCTGGCCCGTTCGTGGACTATTACTCACTTTTTTTGGGTCCCGGAGTGATTTCCACGATTGATGAACTCCGGGCTGCGTTTACGTGTCGGTCATCAACACCCGCAGTTTTAGCCGATTCTGGCCCGTATCATGGACTATTACTCACTTTTTTTGGGTGCCGGAGTGATTTCCACGATTGATGAACTCCGGTGTGCGTTTACATGTCGGTCATAAACACCCGCAGTTTTAGCCGATTCCGGCCCGTTTCGTGGACTATTACTCACTGTTTTGGGGTCCCGGAGTGATTTCCACGATTGACGAACCCCGGGGTGCGTTTACGTGTCGGTCATCAACACTCGCTGTTTTTGCCGATTCTGGCCCGTTCGTGGACTATTACTCACTGTTTTGGGGTCCCGGAGTGATTTCCACGATTGACGAACCCCGGGGTGCGTTTACGTGTCGGTCATCAACACTCGCTGTTTTTGCCGATTCTGGCCCGTTCGTGGACTATTACTCACTGTTTTGGGGTCCCAGAGTGATTTCCGCGATTGACGAACCCCGGGGTGCGTTTACGTGTCGGTCATCAACACCTGCAGTTTTAGCCGATTCCGGCCCGTTTCTTGGACTATTACTCACTGTTTTGGGGTCCCGGAGTGATTTCCACGATTGACGAACCCCGGGGTGCGTTTACGTGTCGGTCATCAACACCCGCAGTTTTAGCCGATTCTGGCCCGTATCGTGGACTATTACTCATTTTTTGGGTCCCGGAGTGATTTCCACGATTGATGAACTCCGGGGTGCGTTTACATGTCGGTCATAAACACCCGCAGTTTTAGCCGATTCCGGCCCGTTTCGTGGACTATTACTCACTGTTTTGGGGTCCCGGAGTGATTTCCACGATTGACGAACCCCGGGGTGCGTTTACGTGTCGGTCATCAACACTCGCTGTTTTTGCCGATTCTGGCCCGTTCGTGGACTATTACTCACTTTTTTTGGGTCCCGGAGTGATTTCCACGATTGATGAACTCCGGGCTGCGTTTACGTGTCGGTCATCAACACCCGCAGTTTTAGCCGATTCTGGCCCGTATCGTGGACTATTACTCACTTTTTTGGGTCCCGGAGTGATTTCCACGATTGATGAACTCCGGGGTGCGTTTACATGTCGGTCATAAACACCCGCAGTTTTAGCCGATTCCGGCCCGTTTCGTGGACTATTACTCACTGTTTTGGGGTCCCGGAGTGATTTCCACAATTGACGAACCCCGGGGTGCGTTTACGTGTCGGTCATCAACACTCGCTGTTTTTGCCGATTCTGGCCCGTTCGTGGACTATTACTCACTTTTTTTGGGTCCCGGAGTGATTTCCACGATTGATGAACTCCGGGGTGCGTTTACATGTCGGTCATCAACACCCGCAGTTTTAGCCGATTCCGGCCCGTTTCGTGGACTATTACTCACTGTTTTGGGGTCCCGGACTGATTTCCACGATTGACGAACCCCAAGGTGCGTTTACGTGTCGGTCATCAACACCTGCAGTTTTAGCCGATTCCGGCCCGTTTCTTGGACTATTACTCACTGTTTTGGGGTCCCGGAGTGATTTCCACGATTGACGAACCCCGGGGTGCGTTTACGTGTCGGTCATCAACACCCACAGTTTTGGCCGATTCTGGCCCGTATCATGGACTATTACTCACCTTTTTTGGGTCCCGGAGTGATTTCCACGATTGATGAACTCCGGGGTGCGTTTACATGTCGGTCGTCAACACCCGCAGTTTTAGCCGATTCCGGCCCGTTTCGTGGACTATTACTCATTGTTTTGGGGTCCCGGAGTGATTTCCACGATTGACGAACCCCGGGGTGCGTTTACGTGTCGGTCATCAACACTCGCTGTTTTTGCCGATTTTGGCCCGTACGTGGACTATTACTCACTGTTTTGGGGTGCCGGAGTGATTTCCACGATTGATGAACTCCGTGCTACGTTTACGTGTCGGTCATCAACACCCGCAGTTTTAGCCGATTCTGGCCCGTATCATGGACTATTACTCACTTTTTTTGGGTCCCGGAGTGATTTCCACGATTGATGAACTCCGGGGTGCGTTTACATGTCGGTCATCAACACCCGCAGTTTTAGCCGATTCCGGCCCGTTTCGTGGACTATTACTCACTGTTTTCGGGTCCCGGAGTGATTTCCACGATTGACGAACCCCGGGGTGCGTTTACGTGTCGGTCATCAACACTCGTTGTTTTTGCCGATTTTGGCCTGTTCGTGGACTATTACTCACTGTTTTGGGGTCCCGGAGTGATTTCCATGATTGACGAACCCCGGGGTGCGTTTACGTGTCGGTCATGAACACCCGCAGTTTTAGCCGATTCTGGCCCGTATCTTGGACTATTACTCACTTTTTTGGGTCCCGGAGTGATTTCCACGACTGATGAACTCCGGGGTGCGTTTACGTGTCGGTCATCAACACCCGCAGTTTTGGCCGATTTTGGCCCGTTCGTGGACTATTACTCACTGTTTTGGGGTCCCGGACTGATTTCCACGATTGACGAACCCCAGGGTGCGTTTACGTGTCGGTCATCAACACCCGCAATTTTAGCCAATTCGGCCCATATCGTGGACTATTACTCACTGTTTTGGGGTCCCGGACTGATTTCCACGATTGACGAACCCCGAGGTGCGTTTACGTGTCGGTCATCAACACCCGCAGTTTTAGCCGATTCCGGCCCGTTTCGTGGACTATTACTCACTGTTTTGGGGTCCCGGAGTGATTTCCACGATTGACGAACCCCGGGGTGCGTTTACGTGTCGGTCATCAACACCCGCAGTTTTGGCCGATTCCGGCCCGTTCGTGGACTATTACTCACTGTTTTGGGGTCCCAGAGTGATTTCCGCGATTGACGAACCCCGGGCTGCGTTTACGTGTCGGTCATCAACACCCGCAGTTTTGGCCGATTCCGGCCCGTTCGTGGACTATTACTCACTGTTTTGGGGTCCCAGAGTGATTTCCGCGATTGACGAACCCCGGGGTGCGTTTACGTGTCGGTCATCAACACCTGCAGTTTTAGCCGATTCCGGCCCGTTTCTTGGACTATTACTCACTGTTTTGGGGTCCCGGAGTGATTTCCACGATTGACGAACCCCGGGGTGCGTTTACGTGTCGGTCATCAACACCCGCAGTTTTAGCCGATTATGGCCCGTATCGTGGACTATTACTCACTTTTTTGGGTCCCGGAGTGATTTCCACGATTGATGAACTCCGGGGTGCGTTTACATGTCGGTCATAAACACCCGCAGTTTTAGCCGATTCCGGCCCGTTTCGTGGACTATTACTCACTGTTTTGGGGTCCCGGAGTGATTTCCACGATTGACGAACCCCGGGGTGCGTTTACGTGTCGGTCATCAACACTCGCTGTTTTTGCCGATTTTGGCCCGTTCGTGGACTATTACTCACTTTTTTTGGGTCCCGGAGTGATTTCCACGATTGATGAACTCCGGGCTGCGTTTACGTGTCGGTCATCAACACCCGCAGTTTTAGCCGATTCTGGCCCGTATCGTGGACTATTACTCACTTTTTTGGGTCCCGGAGTGATTTCCACGATTGATGAACTCCGGGGTGCGTTTACATGTCGGTCATAAACACCCGCAGTTTTAGCCGATTCCGGCCCGTTTCGTGGACTATTACTCACTGTTTTGGGGTCCCGGAGTGATTTCCACGATTGACGAACCCCGGGGTGCGTTTACGTGTCGGACATCAACACTCGCTGTTTTTGCCGATTCTGGCCCGTTCGTGGACTATTACTCACTTTTTTTGGGTCCCGGAGTGATTTCCACGATTGATGAACTCCGGGCTGCGTTTACGTGTCGGTCATCAACACCCGCAGTTTTAGCCGATTCTGGCCCGTATCATGGACTATTACTCACTTTTTTTGGGTGCCGGAGTGATTTCCACGATTGATGAACTCCGGGGTGCGTTTACATGTCGGTCATAAACACCCGCAGTTTTAGCCGATTCCGGCCCGTTTCGTGGACTATTACTCACTGTTTTGGGGTCCCGGAGTGATTTCCACGATTGACGAACCCCGGGGTGCGTTTACATGTCGGTCATCAACACTCGCTGTTTTTGCCGATTCTGGCCCGTTCGTGGACTATTACTCACTTTTTTTGGGTCCCGGAGTGATTTCCACGATTGATGAACTCCGGGGTGCGTTTACATGTCGGTCATCAACACCCGCAGTTTTAGCCGATTCCGGCCCGTTTCGTGGACTATTACTCACTGTTTTGGGGTCCCGGACTGATTTCCACGATTGACGAACCCCAAGGTGCGTTTACGTGTCGGTCATCAACACCTGCAGTTTTAGCCGATTCCGGCCCGTTTCTTGGACTATTACTCACTGTTTTGGGGTCCCGGAGTGATTTCCACGATTGACGAACCCCGGGGTGCGTTTACGTGTCGGTCATCAACACCCGCAGTTTTGGCCGATTCTGGCCCGTATCATGGACTATTACTCACCTTTTTTGGGTCCCGGAGTGATTTCCACGATTGATGAACTCCGGGGTGCGTTTACATGTCGGTCGTCAACACCCGCAGTTTTAGCCGATTCCGGCCCGTTTCGTGGACTATTACTCATTGTTTTGGGGTCCCGGAGTGATTTCCACGATTGACGAACCCCGGGGTGCGTTTACGTGTCGGTCATCAACACTCGCTGTTTTTGCCGATTTTGGCCCGTACGTGGACTATTACTCACTGTTTTGGGGTGCCGGAGTGATTTCCACGATTGATGAACTCCGTGCTGCGTTTACGTGTCGGTCATCAACACCCGCAGTTTTAGCCGATTCTGGCCCGTATCATGGACTATTACTCACTTTTTTTGGGTCCCGGAGTGATTTCCACGATTGATGAACTCCGGGGTGCGTTTACATGTCGGTCATCAACACCCGCAGTTTTAGCCGATTCCGGCCCGTTTCGTGGACTATTACTCACTGTTTTCGGGTCCCGGAGTGATTTCCACGATTGACGAACCCCGGGGTGCGTTTACGTGTCGGTCATCAACACCCGCAGTTTTGGCCGATTCTGGCCTGTATCATGGACTATTACTCACCTTTTTTGGGTCCCGGAGTGATTTCCACGATTGATGAACTCCGGGGTGCGTTTACATGTCGGTCATCAACACCCGCAGTTTTAGCCGATTCCGGCCCGTTTCGTGGACTATTACTCATTGTTTTGGGGTCCCGGAGTGATTTCCACGATTGACGAACCCCGGGGTGCGTTTACGTGTCGGTCATCAACACTCGCTGTTTTTGCCGATTTTGGCCCGTTCGTGGACTATTACTCACTGTTTTGGGGTGCCGGAGTGATTTCCACGATTGATGAACTCCGTGCTGCGTTTACGTGTCGGTCATCAACACCCGCAGTTTTAGCCAATTCTGCCCCATATCGTGGACTATTACTCACTGTTTTGGGGTCCCGGACTGATTTCCACGATTGACGAACCCCGAGGTGCGTTTACGTGTCGGTCATCAACACCCGCAGTTTTAGCCGATTCCGGCCCGTTTCGTGGACTATTACTCACTGTTTTGGGGTCCCGGAGTGATTTCCACGATTGACGAACCCCGGGGTGCGTTTACGTGTCGGTCATCAACACCCGCAGTTTTGGCCGATTCCGGCCCGTTCGTGGACTATTACTCACTGTTTTGGGGTCCCAGAGTGATTTCCGCGATTGACGAACCCCGGGCTGCGTTTACGTGTCGGTCATCAACACCCGCAGTTTTGGCCGATTCCGGCCCGTTCGTGGACTATTACTCACTGTTTTGGGGTCCCAGAGTGATTTCCGCGATTGACGAACCCCGGGGTGCGTTTACGTGTCGGTCATCAACACCTGCAGTTTTAGCCGATTCCGGCCCGTTTCTTGGACTATTACTCACTGTTTTGGGGTCCCGGAGTGATTTCCACGATTGACGAACCCCGGGGTGCGTTTACGTGTCGGTCATCAACACCCGCAGTTTTAGCCGATTCTGGCCCGTATCGTGGACTATTACTCATTTTTTGGGTCCCGGAGTGATTTCCACGATTGATGAACTCCGGGGTGCGTTTACATGTCGGTCATAAACACCCGCAGTTTTAGCCGATTCCGGCCCGTTTCGTGGACTATTACTCACTGTTTTGGGGTCCCGGAGTGATTTCCACGATTGACGAACCCCGGGGTGCGTTTACGTGTCGGTCATCAACACTCGCTGTTTTTGCCGATTCTGGCCCGTTCGTGGACTATTACTCACTTTTTTTGGGTCCCGGAGTGATTTCCACGATTGATGAACTCCGGGCTGCGTTTACGTGTCGGTCATCAACACCCGCAGTTTTAGCCGATTCTGGCCCGTATCATGGACTATTACTCACTTTTTTTGGGTGCCGGAGTGATTTCCACGATTGATGAACTCCGGTGTGCGTTTACATGTCGGTCATAAACACCCGCAGTTTTAGCCGATTCCGGCCCGTTTCGTGGACTATTACTCACTGTTTTGGGGTCCCGGAGTGATTTCCACGATTGACGAACCCCGGGGTGCGTTTACGTGTCGGTCATCAACACTCGCTGTTTTTGCCGATTCTGGCCCGTTCGTGGACTATTACTCACTGTTTTGGGGTCCCGGAGTGATTTCCACGATTGACGAACCCCGGGGTGCGTTTACGTGTCGGTCATCAACACTCGCTGTTTTTGCCGATTCTGGCCCGTTCGTGGACTATTACTCACTGTTTTGGGGTCCCAGAGTGATTTCCGCGATTGACGAACCCCGGGGTGCGTTTACGTGTCGGTCATCAACACCTGCAGTTTTAGCCGATTCCGGCCCGTTTCTTGGACTATTACTCACTGTTTTGGGGTCCCGGAGTGATTTCCACGATTGACGAACCCCGGGGTGCGTTTACGTGTCGGTCATCAACACCCGCAGTTTTAGCCGATTCTGGCCCGTATCGTGGACTATTACTCATTTTTTGGGTCCCGGAGTGATTTCCACGATTGATGAACTCCGGGGTGCGTTTACATGTCGGTCATAAACACCCGCAGTTTTAGCCGATTCCGGCCCGTTTCGTGGACTATTACTCACTGTTTTGGGGTCCCGGAGTGATTTCCACGATTGACGAACCCCGGGGTGCGTTTACGTGTCGGTCATCAACACTCGCTGTTTTTGCCGATTCTGGCCCGTTCGTGGACTATTACTCACTTTTTTTGGGTCCCGGAGTGATTTCCACGATTGATGAACTCCGGGCTGCGTTTACGTGTCGGTCATCAACACCCGCAGTTTTAGCCGATTCTGGCCCGTATCGTGGACTATTACTCACTTTTTTGGGTCCCGGAGTGATTTCCACGATTGATGAACTCCGGGGTGCGTTTACATGTCGGTCATAAACACCCGCAGTTTTAGCCGATTCCGGCCCGTTTCGTGGACTATTACTCACTGTTTTGGGGTCCCGGAGTGATTTCCACGATTGACGAACCCCGGGGTGCGTTTACGTGTCGGTCATCAACACTCGCTGTTTTTGCCGATTCTGGCCCGTTCGTGGACTATTACTCACTTTTTTTGGGTCCCGGAGTGATTTCCACGATTGATGAACTCCGGGCTGCGTTTACGTGTCGGTCATCAACACCCGCAGTTTTAGCCGATTCTGGCCCGTATCATGGACTATTACTCACTTTTTTTGGGTGCCGGAGTGATTTCCACGATTGATGAACTCCGGTGTGCGTTTACATGTCGGTCATAAACACCCGCAGTTTTAGCCGATTCCGGCCCGTTTCGTGGACTATTACTCACTGTTTTGGGGTCCCGGAGTGATTTCCACGATTGACGAACCCCGGGGTGCGTTTACGTGTCGGTCATCAACACTCGCTGTTTTTGCCGATTCTGGCCCGTTCGTGGACTATTACTCACTGTTTTGGGGTCCCGGACTGATTTCCACGATTGACGAACCCCAAGGTGCGTTTACGTGTCGGTCATCAACACCTGCAGTTTTAGCCGATTCCGGCCCGTTTCTTGGACTATTACTCACTGTTTTGGGGTCCCGGAGTGATTTCCACGATTGACGAACCCCGGGGTGCGTTTACGTGTCGGTCATCAACACTCGCTGTTTTTGCCGATTTTGGCCCGTACGTGGACTATTACTCACTGTTTTGGGGTGCCGGAGTGATTTCCACGATTGATGAACTCCGTGCTGCGTTTACGTGTCGGTCATCAACACCCGCAGTTTTAGCCGATTCTGGCCCGTATCATGGACTATTACTCACTTTTTTTGGGTCCCAGAGTGATTTCCGCGATTGACGAACCCCGGGGTGCGTTTACGTGTCGGTCATCAACACCTGCAGTTTTAGCCGATTCCGGCCCGTTTCTTGGACTATTACTCACTGTTTTGGGGTCCCGGAGTGATTTCCACGATTGACGAACCCCGGGGTGCGTTTACGTGTCGGTCATCAACACCCGCAGTTTTAGCCGATTCTGGCCCGTATCGTGGACTATTACTCATTTTTTGGGTCCCGGAGTGATTTCCACGATTGATGAACTCCGGGGTGCGTTTACATGTCGGTCATAAACACCCGCAGTTTTAGCCGATTCCGGCCCGTTTCGTGGACTATTACTCACTGTTTTGGGGTCCCGGAGTGATTTCCACGATTGACGAACCCCGGGGTGCGTTTACGTGTCGGTCATCAACACTCGCTGTTTTTGCCGATTCTGGCCCGTTCGTGGACTATTACTCACTTTTTTTGGGTCCCGGAGTGATTTCCACGATTGATGAACTCCGGGCTGCGTTTACGTGTCGGTCATCAACACCCGCAGTTTTAGCCGATTCTGGCCCGTATCGTGGACTATTACTCACTTTTTTGGGTCCCGGAGTGATTTCCACGATTGATGAACTCCGGGGTGCGTTTACATGTCGGTCATAAACACCCGCAGTTTTAGCCGATTCCGGCCCGTTTCGTGGACTATTACTCACTGTTTTGGGGTCCCGGAGTGATTTCCACGATTGACGAACCCCGGGGTGCGTTTACGTGTCGGTCATCAACACTCGCTGTTTTTGCCGATTCTGGCCCGTTCGTGGACTATTACTCACTTTTTTTGGGTCCCGGAGTGATTTCCACGATTGATGAACTCCGGGCTGCGTTTACGTGTCGGTCATCAACACCCGCAGTTTTAGCCGATTCTGGCCCGTATCATGGACTATTACTCACTTTTTTTGGGTGCCGGAGTGATTTCCACGATTGATGAACTCCGGTGTGCGTTTACATGTCGGTCATAAACACCCGCAGTTTTAGCCGATTCCGGCCCGTTTCGTGGACTATTACTCACTGTTTTGGGGTCCCGGAGTGATTTCCACGATTGACGAACCCCGGGGTGCGTTTACGTGTCGGTCATCAACACTCGCTGTTTTTGCCGATTCTGGCCCGTTCGTGGACTATTACTCACTGTTTTGGGGTCCCGGAGTGATTTCCACGATTGACGAACCCCGGGGTGCGTTTACGTGTCGGTCATCAACACTCGCTGTTTTTGCCGATTCTGGCCCGTTCGTGGACTATTACTCACTGTTTTGGGGTCCCAGAGTGATTTCCGCGATTGACGAACCCCGGGGTGCGTTTACGTGTCGGTCATCAACACCTGCAGTTTTAGCCGATTCCGGCCCGTTTCTTGGACTATTACTCACTGTTTTGGGGTCCCGGAGTGATTTCCACGATTGACGAACCCCGGGGTGCGTTTACGTGTCGGTCATCAACACCCGCAGTTTTAGCCGATTCTGGCCCGTATCGTGGACTATTACTCATTTTTTGGGTCCCGGAGTGATTTCCACGATTGATGAACTCCGGGGTGCGTTTACATGTCGGTCATAAACACCCGCAGTTTTAGCCGATTCCGGCCCGTTTCGTGGACTATTACTCACTGTTTTGGGGTCCCGGAGTGATTTCCACGATTGACGAACCCCGGGGTGCGTTTACGTGTCGGTCATCAACACTCGCTGTTTTTGCCGATTCTGGCCCGTTCGTGGACTATTACTCACTTTTTTTGGGTCCCGGAGTGATTTCCACGATTGATGAACTCCGGGCTGCGTTTACGTGTCGGTCATCAACACCCGCAGTTTTAGCCGATTCTGGCCCGTATCATGGACTATTACTCACTTTTTTTGGGTGCCGGAGTGATTTCCACGATTGATGAACTCCGGTGTGCGTTTACATGTCGGTCATAAACACCCGCAGTTTTAGCCGATTCCGGCCCGTTTCGTGGACTATTACTCACTGTTTTGGGGTCCCGGAGTGATTTCCACGATTGACGAACCCCGGGGTGCGTTTACGTGTCGGTCATCAACACTCGCTGTTTTTGCCGATTCTGGCCCGTTCGTGGACTATTACTCACTTTTTTTGGGTCCCGGAGTGATTTCCACGATTGATGAACTCCGGGCTGCGTTTACGTGTCGGTCATCAACACCCGCAGTTTTAGCCGATTCTGGCCCGTATCATGGACTATTACTCACTTTTTTTGGGTGCCGGAGTGATTTCCACGATTGATGAACTCCGGTGTGCGTTTACATGTCGGTCATAAACACCCGCAGTTTTAGCCGATTCCGGCCCGTTTCGTGGACTATTACTCACTGTTTTGGGGTCCCGGAGTGATTTCCACGATTGACGAACCCCGGGGTGCGTTTACGTGTCGGTCATCAACACTCGCTGTTTTTGCCGATTCTGGCCCGTTCGTGGACTATTACTCACTGTTTTGGGGTCCCGGAGTGATTTCCACGATTGACGAACCCCGGGGTGCGTTTACGTGTCGGTCATCAACACTCGCTGTTTTTGCCGATTCTGGCCCGTTCGTGGACTATTACTCACTGTTTTGGGGTCCCAGAGTGATTTCCGCGATTGACGAACCCCGGGGTGCGTTTACGTGTCGGTCATCAACACCTGCAGTTTTAGCCGATTCCGGCCCGTTTCTTGGACTATTACTCACTGTTTTGGGGTCCCGGAGTGATTTCCACGATTGACGAACCCCGGGGTGCGTTTACGTGTCGGTCATCAACACCCGCAGTTTTAGCCGATTCTGGCCCGTATCGTGGACTATTACTCATTTTTTGGGTCCCGGAGTGATTTCCACGATTGATGAACTCCGGGGTGCGTTTACATGTCGGTCATAAACACCCGCAGTTTTAGCCGATTCCGGCCCGTTTCGTGGACTATTACTCACTGTTTTGGGGTCCCGGAGTGATTTCCACGATTGACGAACCCCGGGGTGCGTTTACGTGTCGGTCATCAACACTCGCTGTTTTTGCCGATTCTGGCCCGTTCGTGGACTATTACTCACTTTTTTTGGGTCCCGGAGTGATTTCCACGATTGATGAACTCCGGGCTGCGTTTACGTGTCGGTCATCAACACCCGCAGTTTTAGCCGATTCTGGCCCGTATCGTGGACTATTACTCACTTTTTTGGGTCCCGGAGTGATTTCCACGATTGATGAACTCCGGGGTGCGTTTACATGTCGGTCATAAACACCCGCAGTTTTAGCCGATTCCGGCCCGTTTCGTGGACTATTACTCACTGTTTTGGGGTCCCGGAGTGATTTCCACGATTGACGAACCCCGGGGTGCGTTTACGTGTCGGTCATCAACACTCGCTGTTTTTGCCGATTCTGGCCCGTTCGTGGACTATTACTCACTTTTTTTGGGTCCCGGAGTGATTTCCACGATTGATGAACTCCGGGCTGCGTTTACGTGTCGGTCATCAACACCCGCAGTTTTAGCCGATTCTGGCCCGTATCATGGACTATTACTCACTTTTTTTGGGTGCCGGAGTGATTTCCACGATTGATGAACTCCGGTGTGCGTTTACATGTCGGTCATAAACACCCGCAGTTTTAGCCGATTCCGGCCCGTTTCGTGGACTATTACTCACTGTTTTGGGGTCCCGGAGTGATTTCCACGATTGACGAACCCCGGGGTGCGTTTACGTGTCGGTCATCAACACTCGCTGTTTTTGCCGATTCTGGCCCGTTCGTGGACTATTACTCACTGTTTTGGGGTCCCGGACTGATTTCCACGATTGACGAACCCCAAGGTGCGTTTACGTGTCGGTCATCAACACCTGCAGTTTTAGCCGATTCCGGCCCGTTTCTTGGACTATTACTCACTGTTTTGGGGTCCCGGAGTGATTTCCACGATTGACGAACCCCGGGGTGCGTTTACGTGTCGGTCATCAACACTCGCTGTTTTTGCCGATTTTGGCCCGTACGTGGACTATTACTCACTGTTTTGGGGTGCCGGAGTGATTTCCACGATTGATGAACTCCGTGCTGCGTTTACGTGTCGGTCATCAACACCCGCAGTTTTAGCCGATTCTGGCCCGTATCATGGACTATTACTCACTTTTTTTGGGTCCCAGAGTGATTTCCGCGATTGACGAACCCCGGGGTGCGTTTACGTGTCGGTCATCAACACCTGCAGTTTTAGCCGATTCCGGCCCGTTTCTTGGACTATTACTCACTGTTTTGGGGTCCCGGAGTGATTTCCACGATTGACGAACCCCGGGGTGCGTTTACGTGTCGGTCATCAACACCCGCAGTTTTAGCCGATTCTGGCCCGTATCGTGGACTATTACTCATTTTTTGGGTCCCGGAGTGATTTCCACGATTGATGAACTCCGGGGTGCGTTTACATGTCGGTCATAAACACCCGCAGTTTTAGCCGATTCCGGCCCGTTTCGTGGACTATTACTCACTGTTTTGGGGTCCCGGAGTGATTTCCACGATTGACGAACCCCGGGGTGCGTTTACGTGTCGGTCATCAACACTCGCTGTTTTTGCCGATTCTGGCCCGTTCGTGGACTATTACTCACTTTTTTTGGGTCCCGGAGTGATTTCCACGATTGATGAACTCCGGGCTGCGTTTACGTGTCGGTCATCAACACCCGCAGTTTTAGCCGATTCTGGCCCGTATCGTGGACTATTACTCACTTTTTTGGGTCCCGGAGTGATTTCCACGATTGATGAACTCCGGGGTGCGTTTACATGTCGGTCATAAACACCCGCAGTTTTAGCCGATTCCGGCCCGTTTCGTGGACTATTACTCACTGTTTTGGGGTCCCGGAGTGATTTCCACGATTGACGAACCCCGGGGTGCGTTTACGTGTCGGTCATCAACACTCGCTGTTTTTGCCGATTCTGGCCCGTTCGTGGACTATTACTCACTTTTTTTGGGTCCCGGAGTGATTTCCACGATTGATGAACTCCGGGCTGCGTTTACGTGTCGGTCATCAACACCCGCAGTTTTAGCCGATTCTGGCCCGTATCATGGACTATTACTCACTTTTTTTGGGTGCCGGAGTGATTTCCACGATTGATGAACTCCGGTGTGCGTTTACATGTCGGTCATAAACACCCGCAGTTTTAGCCGATTCCGGCCCGTTTCGTGGACTATTACTCACTGTTTTGGGGTCCCGGAGTGATTTCCACGATTGACGAACCCCGGGGTGCGTTTACGTGTCGGTCATCAACACTCGCTGTTTTTGCCGATTCTGGCCCGTTCGTGGACTATTACTCACTGTTTTGGGGTCCCGGAGTGATTTCCACGATTGACGAACCCCGGGGTGCGTTTACGTGTCGGTCATCAACACTCGCTGTTTTTGCCGATTCTGGCCCGTTCGTGGACTATTACTCACTGTTTTGGGGTCCCAGAGTGATTTCCGCGATTGACGAACCCCGGGGTGCGTTTACGTGTCGGTCATCAACACCTGCAGTTTTAGCCGATTCCGGCCCGTTTCTTGGACTATTACTCACTGTTTTGGGGTCCCGGAGTGATTTCCACGATTGACGAACCCCGGGGTGCGTTTACGTGTCGGTCATCAACACCCGCAGTTTTAGCCGATTCTGGCCCGTATCGTGGACTATTACTCATTTTTTGGGTCCCGGAGTGATTTCCACGATTGATGAACTCCGGGGTGCGTTTACATGTCGGTCATAAACACCCGCAGTTTTAGCCGATTCCGGCCCGTTTCGTGGACTATTACTCACTGTTTTGGGGTCCCGGAGTGATTTCCACGATTGACGAACCCCGGGGTGCGTTTACGTGTCGGTCATCAACACTCGCTGTTTTTGCCGATTCTGGCCCGTTCGTGGACTATTACTCACTTTTTTTGGGTCCCGGAGTGATTTCCACGATTGATGAACTCCGGGCTGCGTTTACGTGTCGGTCATCAACACCCGCAGTTTTAGCCGATTCTGGCCCGTATCATGGACTATTACTCACTTTTTTTGGGTGCCGGAGTGATTTCCACGATTGATGAACTCCGGTGTGCGTTTACATGTCGGTCATAAACACCCGCAGTTTTAGCCGATTCCGGCCCGTTTCGTGGACTATTACTCACTGTTTTGGGGTCCCGGAGTGATTTCCACGATTGACGAACCCCGGGGTGCGTTTACGTGTCGGTCATCAACACTCGCTGTTTTTGCCGATTCTGGCCCGTTCGTGGACTATTACTCACTGTTTTGGGGTCCCGGAGTGATTTCCACGATTGACGAACCCCGGGGTGCGTTTACGTGTCGGTCATCAACACTCGCTGTTTTTGCCGATTCTGGCCCGTTCGTGGACTATTACTCACTGTTTTGGGGTCCCAGAGTGATTTCCGCGATTGACGAACCCCGGGGTGCGTTTACGTGTCGGTCATCAACACCTGCAGTTTTAGCCGATTCCGGCCCGTTTCTTGGACTATTACTCACTGTTTTGGGGTCCCGGAGTGATTTCCACGATTGACGAACCCCGGGGTGCGTTTACGTGTCGGTCATCAACACCCGCAGTTTTAGCCGATTCTGGCCCGTATCGTGGACTATTACTCATTTTTTGGGTCCCGGAGTGATTTCCACGATTGATGAACTCCGGGGTGCGTTTACATGTCGGTCATAAACACCCGCAGTTTTAGCCGATTCCGGCCCGTTTCGTGGACTATTACTCACTGTTTTGGGGTCCCGGAGTGATTTCCACGATTGACGAACCCCGGGGTGCGTTTACGTGTCGGTCATCAACACTCGCTGTTTTTGCCGATTCTGGCCCGTTCGTGGACTATTACTCACTTTTTTTGGGTCCCGGAGTGATTTCCACGATTGATGAACTCCGGGCTGCGTTTACGTGTCGGTCATCAACACCCGCAGTTTTAGCCGATTCTGGCCCGTATCGTGGACTATTACTCACTTTTTTGGGTCCCGGAGTGATTTCCACGATTGATGAACTCCGGGGTGCGTTTACATGTCGGTCATAAACACCCGCAGTTTTAGCCGATTCCGGCCCGTTTCGTGGACTATTACTCACTGTTTTGGGGTCCCGGAGTGATTTCCACGATTGACGAACCCCGGGGTGCGTTTACGTGTCGGTCATCAACACTCGCTGTTTTTGCCGATTCTGGCCCGTTCGTGGACTATTACTCACTTTTTTTGGGTCCCGGAGTGATTTCCACGATTGATGAACTCCGGGCTGCGTTTACGTGTCGGTCATCAACACCCGCAGTTTTAGCCGATTCTGGCCCGTATCATGGACTATTACTCACTTTTTTTGGGTGCCGGAGTGATTTCCACGATTGATGAACTCCGGTGTGCGTTTACATGTCGGTCATAAACACCCGCAGTTTTAGCCGATTCCGGCCCGTTTCGTGGACTATTACTCACTGTTTTGGGGTCCCGGAGTGATTTCCACGATTGACGAACCCCGGGGTGCGTTTACGTGTCGGTCATCAACACTCGCTGTTTTTGCCGATTCTGGCCCGTTCGTGGACTATTACTCACTGTTTTGGGGTCCCGGACTGATTTCCACGATTGACGAACCCCAAGGTGCGTTTACGTGTCGGTCATCAACACCTGCAGTTTTAGCCGATTCCGGCCCGTTTCTTGGACTATTACTCACTGTTTTGGGGTCCCGGAGTGATTTCCACGATTGACGAACCCCGGGGTGCGTTTACGTGTCGGTCATCAACACTCGCTGTTTTTGCCGATTTTGGCCCGTACGTGGACTATTACTCACTGTTTTGGGGTGCCGGAGTGATTTCCACGATTGATGAACTCCGTGCTGCGTTTACGTGTCGGTCATCAACACCCGCAGTTTTAGCCGATTCTGGCCCGTATCATGGACTATTACTCACTTTTTTTGGGTCCCAGAGTGATTTCCGCGATTGACGAACCCCGGGGTGCGTTTACGTGTCGGTCATCAACACCTGCAGTTTTAGCCGATTCCGGCCCGTTTCTTGGACTATTACTCACTGTTTTGGGGTCCCGGAGTGATTTCCACGATTGACGAACCCCGGGGTGCGTTTACGTGTCGGTCATCAACACCCGCAGTTTTAGCCGATTCTGGCCCGTATCGTGGACTATTACTCATTTTTTGGGTCCCGGAGTGATTTCCACGATTGATGAACTCCGGGGTGCGTTTACATGTCGGTCATAAACACCCGCAGTTTTAGCCGATTCCGGCCCGTTTCGTGGACTATTACTCACTGTTTTGGGGTCCCGGAGTGATTTCCACGATTGACGAACCCCGGGGTGCGTTTACGTGTCGGTCATCAACACTCGCTGTTTTTGCCGATTCTGGCCCGTTCGTGGACTATTACTCACTTTTTTTGGGTCCCGGAGTGATTTCCACGATTGATGAACTCCGGGCTGCGTTTACGTGTCGGTCATCAACACCCGCAGTTTTAGCCGATTCTGGCCCGTATCGTGGACTATTACTCACTTTTTTGGGTCCCGGAGTGATTTCCACGATTGATGAACTCCGGGGTGCGTTTACATGTCGGTCATAAACACCCGCAGTTTTAGCCGATTCCGGCCCGTTTCGTGGACTATTACTCACTGTTTTGGGGTCCCGGAGTGATTTCCACGATTGACGAACCCCGGGGTGCGTTTATGTGTCGGTCATCAACACTCGCTGTTTTTGCCGATTCTGGCCCGTTCGTGGACTATTACTCACTTTTTTTGGGTCCCGGAGTGATTTCCACGATTGATGAACTCCGGGCTGCGTTTACGTGTCGGTCATCAACACCCGCAGTTTTAGCCGATTCTGGCCCGTATCATGGACTATTACTCACTTTTTTTGGGTGCCGGAGTGATTTCCACGATTGATGAACTCCGGTGTGCGTTTACATGTCGGTCATAAACACCCGCAGTTTTAGCCGATTCCGGCCCGTTTCGTGGACTATTACTCACTGTTTTGGGGTCCCGGAGTGATTTCCACGATTGACGAACCCCGGGGTGCGTTTACGTGTCGGTCATCAACACTCGCTGTTTTTGCCGATTCTGGCCCGTTCGTGGACTATTACTCACTGTTTTGGGGTCCCGGACTGATTTCCACGATTGACGAACCCCAAGGTGCGTTTACGTGTCGGTCATCAACACCTGCAGTTTTAGCCGATTCCGGCCCGTTTCTTGGACTATTACTCACTGTTTTGGGGTCCCGGAGTGATTTCCACGATTGACGAACCCCGGGGTGCGTTTACGTGTCGGTCATCAACACTCGCTGTTTTTGCCGATTTTGGCCCGTACGTGGACTATTACTCACTGTTTTGGGGTGCCGGAGTGATTTCCACGATTGATGAACTCCGTGCTGCGTTTACGTGTCGGTCATCAACACCCGCAGTTTTAGCCGATTCTGGCCCGTATCATGGACTATTACTCACTTTTTTTGGGTCCCAGAGTGATTTCCGCGATTGACGAACCCCGGGGTGCGTTTACGTGTCGGTCATCAACACCTGCAGTTTTAGCCGATTCCGGCCCGTTTCTTGGACTATTACTCACTGTTTTGGGGTCCCGGAGTGATTTCCACGATTGACGAACCCCGGGGTGCGTTTACGTGTCGGTCATCAACACCCGCAGTTTTAGCCGATTCTGGCCCGTATCGTGGACTATTACTCATTTTTTGGGTCCCGGAGTGATTTCCACGATTGATGAACTCCGGGGTGCGTTTACATGTCGGTCATAAACACCCGCAGTTTTAGCCGATTCCGGCCCGTTTCGTGGACTATTACTCACTGTTTTGGGGTCCCGGAGTGATTTCCACGATTGACGAACCCCGGGGTGCGTTTACGTGTCGGTCATCAACACTCGCTGTTTTTGCCGATTCTGGCCCGTTCGTGGACTATTACTCACTTTTTTTGGGTCCCGGAGTGATTTCCACGATTGATGAACTCCGGGCTGCGTTTACGTGTCGGTCATCAACACCCGCAGTTTTAGCCGATTCTGGCCCGTATCGTGGACTATTACTCACTTTTTTGGGTCCCGGAGTGATTTCCACGATTGATGAACTCCGGGGTGCGTTTACATGTCGGTCATAAACACCCGCAGTTTTAGCCGATTCCGGCCCGTTTCGTGGACTATTACTCACTGTTTTGGGGTCCCGGAGTGATTTCCACGATTGACGAACCCCGGGGTGCGTTTATGTGTCGGTCATCAACACTCGCTGTTTTTGCCGATTCTGGCCCGTTCGTGGACTATTACTCACTTTTTTTGGGTCCCGGAGTGATTTCCACGATTGATGAACTCCGGGCTGCGTTTACGTGTCGGTCATCAACACCCGCAGTTTTAGCCGATTCTGGCCCGTATCATGGACTATTACTCACTTTTTTTGGGTGCCGGAGTGATTTCCACGATTGATGAACTCCGGTGTGCGTTTACATGTCGGTCATAAACACCCGCAGTTTTAGCCGATTCCGGCCCGTTTCGTGGACTATTACTCACTGTTTTGGGGTCCCGGAGTGATTTCCACGATTGACGAACCCCGGGGTGCGTTTACGTGTCGGTCATCAACACTCGCTGTTTTTGCCGATTCTGGCCCGTTCGTGGACTATTACTCACTGTTTTGGGGTCCCGGACTGATTTCCACGATTGACGAACCCCAAGGTGCGTTTACGTGTCGGTCATCAACACCTGCAGTTTTAGCCGATTCCGGCCCGTTTCTTGGACTATTACTCACTGTTTTGGGGTCCCGGAGTGATTTCCACGATTGACGAACCCCGGGGTGCGTTTACGTGTCGGTCATCAACACTCGCTGTTTTTGCCGATTTTGGCCCGTACGTGGACTATTACTCACTGTTTTGGGGTGCCGGAGTGATTTCCACGATTGATGAACTCCGTGCTGCGTTTACGTGTCGGTCATCAACACCCGCAGTTTTAGCCGATTCTGGCCCGTATCATGGACTATTACTCACTTTTTTTGGGTCCCGGAGTGATTTCCACGATTGATGAACTCCGGGGTGCGTTTACATGTCGGTCATCAACACCCGCAGTTTTAGCCGATTCCGGCCCGTTTCGTGGACTATTACTCACTGTTTTCGGGTCCCGGAGTGATTTCCACGATTGACGAACCCCGGGGTGCGTTTACGTGTCGGTCATCAACACTCGTTGTTTTTGCCGATTTTGGCCTGTTCGTGGACTATTACTCACTGTTTTGGGGTCCCGGAGTGATTTCCGCGATTGACGAACCCCGGGGTGCGTTTACGTGTCGGTCATCAACACCTGCAGTTTTAGCCGATTCCGGCCCGTTTCTTGGACTATTACTCACTGTTTTGGGGTCCCGGAGTGATTTCCACGATTGACGAACCCCGGGGTGCGTTTACGTGTCGGTCATCAACACCCGCAGTTTTAGCCGATTCTGGCCCGTATCGTGGACTATTACTCATTTTTTGGGTCCCGGAGTGATTTCCACGATTGATGAACTCCGGGGTGCGTTTACATGTCGGTCATAAACACCCGCAGTTTTAGCCGATTCCGGCCCGTTTCGTGGACTATTACTCACTGTTTTGGGGTCCCGGAGTGATTTCCACGATTGACGAACCCCGGGGTGCGTTTACGTGTCGGTCATCAACACTCGCTGTTTTTGCCGATTCTGGCCCGTTCGTGGACTATTACTCACTTTTTTTGGGTCCCGGAGTGATTTCCACGATTGATGAACTCCGGGCTGCGTTTACGTGTCGGTCATCAACACCCGCAGTTTTAGCCGATTCTGGCCCGTATCGTGGACTATTACTCACTTTTTTGGGTCCCGGAGTGATTTCCACGATTGATGAACTCCGGGGTGCGTTTACATGTCGGTCATAAACACCCGCAGTTTTAGCCGATTCCGGCCCGTTTCGTGGACTATTACTCACTGTTTTGGGGTCCCGGAGTGATTTCCACGATTGACGAACCCCGGGGTGCGTTTACGTGTCGGTCATCAACACTCGCTGTTTTTGCCGATTCTGGCCCGTTCGTGGACTATTACTCACTTTTTTTGGGTCCCGGAGTGATTTCCACGATTGATGAACTCCGGGCTGCGTTTACGTGTCGGTCATCAACACCCGCAGTTTTAGCCGATTCTGGCCCGTATCATGGACTATTACTCACTTTTTTTGGGTGCCGGAGTGATTTCCACGATTGATGAACTCCGGTGTGCGTTTACATGTCGGTCATAAACACCCGCAGTTTTAGCCGATTCCGGCCCGTTTCGTGGACTATTACTCACTGTTTTGGGGTCCCGGAGTGATTTCCACGATTGACGAACCCCGGGGTGCGTTTACGTGTCGGTCATCAACACTCGCTGTTTTTGCCGATTCTGGCCCGTTCGTGGACTATTACTCACTGTTTTGGGGTCCCGGACTGATTTCCACGATTGACGAACCCCAAGGTGCGTTTACGTGTCGGTCATCAACACCTGCAGTTTTAGCCGATTCCGGCCCGTTTCTTGGACTATTACTCACTGTTTTGGGGTCCCGGAGTGATTTCCACGATTGACGAACCCCGGGGTGCGTTTACGTGTCGGTCATCAACACTCGCTGTTTTTGCCGATTTTGGCCCGTACGTGGACTATTACTCACTGTTTTGGGGTGCCGGAGTGATTTCCACGATTGATGAACTCCGTGCTGCGTTTACGTGTCGGTCATCAACACCCGCAGTTTTAGCCGATTCTGGCCCGTATCATGGACTATTACTCACTTTTTTTGGGTCCCAGAGTGATTTCCGCGATTGACGAACCCCGGGGTGCGTTTACGTGTCGGTCATCAACACCTGCAGTTTTAGCCGATTCCGGCCCGTTTCTTGGACTATTACTCACTGTTTTGGGGTCCCGGAGTGATTTCCACGATTGACGAACCCCGGGGTGCGTTTACGTGTCGGTCATCAACACCCGCAGTTTTAGCCGATTCTGGCCCGTATCGTGGACTATTACTCATTTTTTGGGTCCCGGAGTGATTTCCACGATTGATGAACTCCGGGGTGCGTTTACATGTCGGTCATAAACACCCGCAGTTTTAGCCGATTCCGGCCCGTTTCGTGGACTATTACTCACTGTTTTGGGGTCCCGGAGTGATTTCCACGATTGACGAACCCCGGGGTGCGTTTACGTGTCGGTCATCAACACTCGCTGTTTTTGCCGATTCTGGCCCGTTCGTGGACTATTACTCACTTTTTTTGGGTCCCGGAGTGATTTCCACGATTGATGAACTCCAGGCTGCGTTTACGTGTCGGTCATCAACACCCGCAGTTTTAGCCGATTCTGGCCCGTATCGTGGACTATTACTCACTTTTTTGGGTCCCGGAGTGATTTCCACGATTGATGAACTCCGGGGTGCGTTTACATGTCGGTCATAAACACCCGCAGTTTTAGCCGATTCCGGCCCGTTTCGTGGACTATTACTCACTGTTTTGGGGTCCCGGAGTGATTTCCACGATTGACGAACCCCGGGGTGCGTTTATGTGTCGGTCATCAACACTCGCTGTTTTTGCCGATTCTGGCCCGTTCGTGGACTATTACTCACTTTTTTTGGGTCCCGGAGTGATTTCCACGATTGATGAACTCCGGGCTGCGTTTACGTGTCGGTCATCAACACCCGCAGTTTTAGCCGATTCTGGCCCGTATCATGGACTATTACTCACTTTTTTTGGGTGCCGGAGTGATTTCCACGATTGATGAACTCCGGTGTGCGTTTACATGTCGGTCATAAACACCCGCAGTTTTAGCCGATTCCGGCCCGTTTCGTGGACTATTACTCACTGTTTTGGGGTCCCGGAGTGATTTCCACGATTGACGAACCCCGGGGTGCGTTTACGTGTCGGTCATCAACACTCGCTGTTTTTGCCGATTCTGGCCCGTTCGTGGACTATTACTCACTGTTTTGGGGTCCCGGACTGATTTCCACGATTGACGAACCCCAAGGTGCGTTTACGTGTCGGTCATCAACACCTGCAGTTTTAGCCGATTCCGGCCCGTTTCTTGGACTATTACTCACTGTTTTGGGGTCCCGGAGTGATTTCCACGATTGACGAACCCCGGGGTGCGTTTACGTGTCGGTCATCAACACTCGCTGTTTTTGCCGATTTTGGCCCGTACGTGGACTATTACTCACTGTTTTGGGGTGCCGGAGTGATTTCCACGATTGATGAACTCCGTGCTGCGTTTACGTGTCGGTCATCAACACCCGCAGTTTTAGCCGATTCTGGCCCGTATCATGGACTATTACTCACTTTTTTTGGGTCCCGGAGTGATTTCCACGATTGATGAACTCCGGGGTGCGTTTACATGTCGGTCATCAACACCCGCAGTTTTAGCCGATTCCGGCCCGTTTCGTGGACTATTACTCACTGTTTTCGGGTCCCGGAGTGATTTCCACGATTGACGAACCCCGGGGTGCGTTTACGTGTCGGTCATCAACACTCGTTGTTTTTGCCGATTTTGGCCTGTTCGTGGACTATTACTCACTGTTTTGGGGTCCCGGAGTGATTTCCATGATTGACGAACCCCGAGGTGCGTTTACGTGTCGGTCATGAACACCCGCAGTTTTAGCCGATTCTGGCCCGTATCTTGGACTATTACTCACTTTTTTTGGGTCCCGGAGTGATTTCCACGACTGATGAACTCCGGGGTGCGTTTACGTGTCGGTCATCAACACCCGCAGTTTTGGCCAATTTTGGCCCGTTCGTGGACTATTACTCACTGTTTTGGGGTCCCGGACTGATTTCCACGATTGACGAACCCCAGGGTGCGTTTACGTGTCGGTCATCAACACCCGCAATTTTAGCCAATTCTGCCCCATATCGTGGACTATTACTCACTGTTTTGGGGTCCCGGACTGATTTCCACGATTGACGAACCCCGAGGTGCGTTTACGTGTCGGTCATCAACACCCGCAGTTTTAGCCGATTCCGGCCCGTTTCGTGGACTATTACTCACTGTTTTGGGGTCCCGGAGTGATTTCCACGATTGACGAACCCCGGGGTGCGTTTACGTGTCGGTCATCAACACCCGCAGTTTTGGCCGATTCCGGCCCGTTCGTGGACTATTACTCACTGTTTTGGGGTCCCAGAGTGATTTCCGCGATTGACGAACCCCGGGCTGCGTTTACGTGTCGGTCATCAACACCCGCAGTTTTGGCCGATTCCGGCCCGTTCGTGGACTATTACTCACTGTTTTGGGGTCCCAGAGTGATTTCCGCGATTGACGAACCCCGGGGTGCGTTTACGTGTCGGTCATCAACACCTGCAGTTTTAGCCGATTCCGGCCCGTTTCTTGGACTATTACTCACTGTTTTGGGGTCCCGGAGTGATTTCCACGATTGATGAACTCCGGGCTGCGTTTACGTGTCGGTCATCAACACCCGCAGTTTTAGCCGATTCTGGCCCGTATCATGGACTATTACTCACTTTTTTTGGGTGCCGGAGTGATTTCCACGATTGATGAACTCCGGTGTGCGTTTACATGTCGGTCATAAACACCCGCAGTTTTAGCCGATTCCGGCCCGTTTCGTGGACTATTACTCACTGTTTTGGGGTCCCGGAGTGATTTCCACGATTGACGAACCCCGGGGTGCGTTTACGTGTCGGTCATCAACACTCGCTGTTTTTGCCGATTCTGGCCCGTTCGTGGACTATTACTCACTGTTTTGGGGTCCCGGAGTGATTTCCACGATTGACGAACCCCGGGGTGCGTTTACGTGTCGGTCATCAACACTCGCTGTTTTTGCCGATTCTGGCCCGTTCGTGGACTATTACTCACTGTTTTGGGGTCCCAGAGTGATTTCCGCGATTGACGAACCCCGGGGTGCGTTTACGTGTCGGTCATCAACACCTGCAGTTTTAGCCGATTCCGGCCCGTTTCTTGGACTATTACTCACTGTTTTGGGGTCCCGGAGTGATTTCCACGATTGACGAACCCCGGGGTGCGTTTACGTGTCGGTCATCAACACCCGCAGTTTTAGCCGATTCTGGCCCGTATCGTGGACTATTACTCATTTTTTGGGTCCCGGAGTGATTTCCACGATTGATGAACTCCGGGGTGCGTTTACATGTCGGTCATAAACACCCGCAGTTTTAGCCGATTCCGGCCCGTTTCGTGGACTATTACTCACTGTTTTGGGGTCCCGGAGTGATTTCCACGATTGACGAACCCCGGGGTGCGTTTACGTGTCGGTCATCAACACTCGCTGTTTTTGCCGATTCTGGCCCGTTCGTGGACTATTACTCACTTTTTTTGGGTCCCGGAGTGATTTCCACGATTGATGAACTCCGGGCTGCGTTTACGTGTCGGTCATCAACACCCGCAGTTTTAGCCGATTCTGGCCCGTATCGTGGACTATTACTCACTTTTTTGGGTCCCGGAGTGATTTCCACGATTGATGAACTCCGGGGTGCGTTTACATGTCGGTCATAAACACCCGCAGTTTTAGCCGATTCCGGCCCGTTTCGTGGACTATTACTCACTGTTTTGGGGTCCCGGAGTGATTTCCACGATTGACGAACCCCGGGGTGCGTTTACGTGTCGGTCATCAACACTCGCTGTTTTTGCCGATTCTGGCCCGTTCGTGGACTATTACTCACTTTTTTTGGGTCCCGGAGTGATTTCCACGATTGATGAACTCCGGGCTGCGTTTACGTGTCGGTCATCAACACCCGCAGTTTTAGCCGATTCTGGCCCGTATCATGGACTATTACTCACTTTTTTTGGGTGCCGGAGTGATTTCCACGATTGATGAACTCCGGTGTGCGTTTACATGTCGGTCATAAACACCCGCAGTTTTAGCCGATTCCGGCCCGTTTCGTGGACTATTACTCACTGTTTTGGGGTCCCGGAGTGATTTCCACGATTGACGAACCCCGGGGTGCGTTTACGTGTCGGTCATCAACACTCGCTGTTTTTGCCGATTCTGGCCCGTTCGTGGACTATTACTCACTGTTTTGGGGTCCCGGACTGATTTCCACGATTGACGAACCCCAAGGTGCGTTTACGTGTCGGTCATCAACACCTGCAGTTTTAGCCGATTCCGGCCCGTTTCTTGGACTATTACTCACTGTTTTGGGGTCCCGGAGTGATTTCCACGATTGACGAACCCCGGGGTGCGTTTACGTGTCGGTCATCAACACTCGCTGTTTTTGCCGATTTTGGCCCGTACGTGGACTATTACTCACTGTTTTGGGGTGCCGGAGTGATTTCCACGATTGATGAACTCCGTGCTGCGTTTACGTGTCGGTCATCAACACCCGCAGTTTTAGCCGATTCTGGCCCGTATCATGGACTATTACTCACTTTTTTTGGGTCCCAGAGTGATTTCCGCGATTGACGAACCCCGGGGTGCGTTTACGTGTCGGTCATCAACACCTGCAGTTTTAGCCGATTCCGGCCCGTTTCTTGGACTATTACTCACTGTTTTGGGGTCCCGGAGTGATTTCCACGATTGACGAACCCCGGGGTGCGTTTACGTGTCGGTCATCAACACCCGCAGTTTTAGCCGATTCTGGCCCGTATCGTGGACTATTACTCATTTTTTGGGTCCCGGAGTGATTTCCACGATTGATGAACTCCGGGGTGCGTTTACATGTCGGTCATAAACACCCGCAGTTTTAGCCGATTCCGGCCCGTTTCGTGGACTATTACTCACTGTTTTGGGGTCCCGGAGTGATTTCCACGATTGACGAACCCCGGGGTGCGTTTACGTGTCGGTCATCAACACTCGCTGTTTTTGCCGATTCTGGCCCGTTCGTGGACTATTACTCACTTTTTTTGGGTCCCGGAGTGATTTCCACGATTGATGAACTCCGGGCTGCGTTTACGTGTCGGTCATCAACACCCGCAGTTTTAGCCGATTCTGGCCCGTATCGTGGACTATTACTCACTTTTTTGGGTCCCGGAGTGATTTCCACGATTGATGAACTCCGGGGTGCGTTTACATGTCGGTCATAAACACCCGCAGTTTTAGCCGATTCCGGCCCGTTTCGTGGACTATTACTCACTGTTTTGGGGTCCCGGAGTGATTTCCACGATTGACGAACCCCGGGGTGCGTTTACGTGTCGGTCATCAACACTCGCTGTTTTTGCCGATTCTGGCCCGTTCGTGGACTATTACTCACTTTTTTTGGGTCCCGGAGTGATTTCCACGATTGATGAACTCCGGGCTGCGTTTACGTGTCGGTCATCAACACCCGCAGTTTTAGCCGATTCTGGCCCGTATCATGGACTATTACTCACTTTTTTTGGGTGCCGGAGTGATTTCCACGATTGATGAACTCCGGTGTGCGTTTACATGTCGGTCATAAACACCCGCAGTTTTAGCCGATTCCGGCCCGTTTCGTGGACTATTACTCACTGTTTTGGGGTCCCGGAGTGATTTCCACGATTGACGAACCCCGGGGTGCGTTTACGTGTCGGTCATCAACACTCGCTGTTTTTGCCGATTCTGGCCCGTTCGTGGACTATTACTCACTGTTTTGGGGTCCCGGACTGATTTCCACGATTGACGAACCCCAAGGTGCGTTTACGTGTCGGTCATCAACACCTGCAGTTTTAGCCGATTCCGGCCCGTTTCTTGGACTATTACTCACTGTTTTGGGGTCCCGGAGTGATTTCCACGATTGACGAACCCCGGGGTGCGTTTAAGTGTCGGTCATCAACACTCGCTGTTTTTGCCGATTTTGGCCCGTACGTGGACTATTACTCACTGTTTTGGGGTGCCGGAGTGATTTCCACGATTGATGAACTCCGTGCTGCGTTTACGTGTCGGTCATCAACACCCGCAGTTTTAGCCGATTCTGGCCCGTATCATGGACTATTACTCACTTTTTTTGGGTCCCGGAGTGATTTCCACGATTGATGAACTCCGGGGTGCGTTTACATGTCGGTCATCAACAACCGCAGTTTTAGCCGATTCCGGCCCGTTTCGTGGACTATTACTCACTGTTTTCGGGTCCCGGAGTGATTTCCACGATTGACGAACCCCGGGGTGCGTTTACGTGTCGGTCATCAACACTCGTTGTTTTTGCCGATTTTGGCCTGTTCGTGGACTATTACTCACTGTTTTGGGGTCCCGGAGTGATTTCCATGATTGACGAACCCCGAGGTGCGTTTACGTGTCGGTCATGAACACCCGCAGTTTTAGCCGATTCTGGCCCGTATCTTGGACTATTACTCACTTTTTTTGGGTCCCGGAGTGATTTCCACGACTGATGAACTCCGGGGTGCGTTTACGTGTCGGTCATCAACACCCGCAGTTTTGGCCAATTTTGGCCCGTTCGTGGACTATTACTCACTGTTTTGGGGTCCCGGACTGATTTCCACGATTGACGAACCCCAGGGTGCGTTTACGTGTCGGTCATCAACACCCGCAATTTTAGCCAATTCTGCCCCATATCGTGGACTATTACTCACTGTTTTGGGGTCCCGGACTGATTTCCACGATTGACGAACCCCGAGGTGCGTTTACGTGTCGGTCATCAACACCCGCAGTTTTAGCCGATTCCGGCCCGTTTCGTGGACTATTACTCACTGTTTTGGGGTCCCGGAGTGATTTCCACGATTGACGAACCCCGGGGTGCGTTTACGTGTCGGTCATCAACACCCGCAGTTTTGGCCGATTCCGGCCCGTTCGTGGACTATTACTCACTGTTTTGGGGTCCCAGAGTGATTTCCGCGATTGACGAACCCCGGGCTGCGTTTACGTGTCGGTCATCAACACCCGCAGTTTTGGCCGATTCCGGCCCGTTCGTGGACTATTACTCACTGTTTTGGGGTCCCAGAGTGATTTCCGCGATTGACGAACCCCGGGGTGCGTTTACGTGTCGGTCATCAACACCTGCAGTTTTAGCCGATTCCGGCCCGTTTCTTGGACTATTACTCACTGTTTTGGGGTCCCGGAGTGATTTCCACGATTGACGAACCCCGGGGTGCGTTTACGTGTCGGTCATCAACACCCGCAGTTTTAGCCGATTCTGGCCCGTATCGTGGACTATTACTCACTTTTTTGGGTCCCGGAGTGATTTCCACGATTGATGAACTCCGGGGTGCGTTTACATGTCGGTCATAAACACCCGCAGTTTTAGCCGATTCCGGCCCGTTTCGTGGACTATTACTCACTGTTTTGGGGTCCCGGAGTGATTTCCACGATTGACGAACCCCGGGGTGCGTTTACGTGTCGGTTATCAACACTCGCTGTTTTTGCCGATTCTGGCCCGTTCGTGGACTATTACTCACTTTTTTTGGGTCCCGGAGTGATTTCCACGATTGATGAACTCCGGGCTGCGTTTACGCGTCGGTCATCAACACCCGCAGTTTTAGCCGATTCTGGCCCGTATCGTGGACTATTACTCACTTTTTTGGGTCCCGGAGTGATTTCCACGATTGACGAACCCCGGGGTGCGTTTACGTGTCGGTCATCAACACCCGCAGTTTTAGCCGATTCTGGCCCGTATCGTGGACTATTACTCACTTTTTTGGGTCCCGGAGTGATTTCCACGATTGATGAACTCCGGGGTGCGTTTACATGTCGGTCATAAACACCCGCAGTTTTAGCCGATTCCGGCCCGTTTCGTGGACTATTACTCACTGTTTTGGGGTCCCGGAGTGATTTCCACGATTGACGAACCCCGGGGTGCGTTTACGTGTCGGTCATCAACACCCGCAGTTTTGGCCGATTCCGGCCCGTTCGTGGACTATTACTCACTGTTTTGGGGTCCCAGAGTGATTTCCGCGATTGACGAACCCCGGGCTGCGTTTACGTGTCGGTCATCAACACCCGCAGTTTTGGCCGATTCCGGCCCGTTCGTGGACTATTACTCACTGTTTTGGGGTCCCAGAGTGATTTCCGCGATTGACGAACCCCGGGGTGCGTTTACGTGTCGGTCATCAACACCCGCAGTTTTGGCCGATTCCGGCCTGTTCGTGGACTATTACTCACTGTTTTGGGGTCCCAGAGTGATTTCCGCGATTGACGAACCCCGGGCTGCGTTTACGTGTCGGTCATCAACACCCGCAGTTTTGGCCGATTCCGGCCCGTTCGTGGACTATTACTCACTGTTTTGGGGTCCCAGAGTGATTTCCGCGATTGACGAACCCCGGGGTGCGTTTACGTGTCGGTCATCAACACCTGCAGTTTTAGCCGATTCCGGCCCGTTTCTTGGACTATTACTCACTGTTTTGGGGTCCCGGAGTGATTTCCACGATTGACGAACCCCGGGGTGCGTTTACGTGTCGGTCATCAACACCCGCAGTTTTAGCCGATTCTGGCCCGTATCGTGGACTATTACTCACTTTTTTGGGTCCCGGAGTGATTTCCACGATTGATGAACTCCGGGGTGCGTTTACATGTCGGTCATAAACACCCGCAGTTTTAGCCGATTCCGGCCCGTTTCGTGGACTATTACTCACTGTTTTGGGGTCCCGGAGTGATTTCCACGATTGACGAACCCCGAGGTGCGTTTACGTGTCGGTCATCAACACCCGCAGTTTTAGCCGATTCCGGCCCGTTTCGTGGACTATTACTCACTGTTTTGGGGTCCCGGAGTGATTTCCACGATTGACGAACCCCGGGGTGCGTTTACGTGTCGGTCATCAACACCCGCAGTTTTGGCCGATTCCGGCCCGTTCGTGGACTATTACTCACTTTTTTGGGGTCCCAGAGTGATTTCCGCGATTGACGAACCCCGGGCTGCGTTTACGTGTCGGTCATCAACACCCGCAGTTTTGGCCGATTCCCGCCCGTTCGTGGACTATTACTCACTGTTTTGGGGTCCCAGAGTGATTTCCGCGATAGACGAACCCCGGGGTGCGTTTACGTGTCGGTCATCAACACCTGCAGTTTTAGCCGATTCCGGCCCGTTTCTTGGACTATTACTCACTGTTTTGGGGTCCCGGAGTGATTTCCACGATTGACGAACCCCGGGGTGCGTTTACGTGTCGGTCATCAACACCCGCAGTTTTAGCCGATTCCGGCCCGTTTCGTGGACTATTACTCACTGTTTTCGGGTCCCGGAGTGATTTCCACGATTGACGAACCCCGGGGTGCGTTTACGTGTCGGTCATCAACACTCGTTGTTTTTGCCGATTTTGGCCTGTTCGTGGACTATTACTCACTGTTTTGGGGTCCCGGAGTGATTTCCATGATTGACGAACCCCGGGGTGCGTTTACGTGTCGGTCATGAACACCCGCAGTTTTAGCCGATTCTGGCCCGTATCTTGGACTATTACTCACTTTTTTTGGGTCCCGGAGTGATTTCCACGACTGATGAACTCCGGGGTGCGTTTACGTGTCGGTCATCAACACCCGCAGTTTTGGCTGATTTTGGCCCGTTCGTGGACTATTACTCACTGTTTTGGGGTCCCGGACTGATTTCCACGATTGACGAACCCCAGGGTGCGTTTACGTGTCGGTCATCAACACCCGCAATTTTAGCCAATTCTGCCCCATATCGTGGACTATTACTCACTGTTTTGGGGTCCCGGACTGATTTCCACGATTGACGAACCCCGAGGTGCGTTTACGTGTCGGTCATCAACACCCGCAGTTTTAGCCGATTCCGGCCCGTTTCGTGGACTATTACTCACTGTTTTGGGGTCCCGGAGTGATTTCCACGATTGACGAACCCCGGGGTGCGTTTACGTGTCGGTCATCAACACCCGCAGTTTTGGCCGATTCCGGCCCGTTCGTGGACTATTACTCACTGTTTTGGGGTCCCAGAGTGATTTCCGCGATTGACGAACCCCGGGCTGCGTTTACGTGTCGGTCATCAACACCCGCAGTTTTGGCCGATTCCGGCCCGTTCGTGGACTATTACTCACTGTTTTGGGGTCCCAGAGTGATTTCCGCGATTGACGAACCCCGGGGTGCGTTTACGTGTCGGTCATCAACACCTGCAGTTTTAGCCGATTCCGGCCCGTTTCTTGGACTATTACTCACTGTTTTGGGGTCCCGGAGTGATTTCCACGATTGACGAACCCCGGGGTGCGTTTACGTGTCGGTCATCAACACCCGCAGTTTTAGCCGATTCTGGCCCGTATCGTGGACTATTACTCACTTTTTTGGGTCCCGGAGTGATTTCCACGATTGATGAACTCCGGGGTGCGTTTACATGTCGGTCATAAACACCCGCAGTTTTAGCCGATTCCGGCCCGTTTCGTGGACTATTACTCACTGTTTTGGGGTCCCGGAGTGATTTCCACGATTGACGAACCCCGGGGTGCGTTTACGTGTCGGTTATCAACACTCGCTGTTTTTGCCGATTCTGGCCCGTTCGTGGACTATTACTCACTTTTTTTGGGTCCCGGAGTGATTTCCACGATTGATGAACTCCGGGCTGCGTTTACGTGTCGGTCATCAACACCCGCAGTTTTAGCCGATTCTGGCCCGTATCGTGGACTATTACTCACTTTTTTGGGTCCCGGAGTGATTTCCACGATTGACGAACCCCGGGGTGCGTTTACGTGTCGGTCATCAACACCCGCAGTTTTAGCCGATTCTGGCCCGTATCGTGGACTATTACTCACTTTTTTGGGTCCCGGAGTGATTTCCACGATTGATGAACTCCGGGGTGCGTTTACATGTCGGTCATAAACACCCGCAGTTTTAGCCGATTCCGGACCGTTTCGTGGACTATTACTCACTGTTTTGGGGTCCCGGAGTGATTTCCACGATTGACGAACCCCGGGGTGCGTTTACGTGTCGGTTATCAACACTCGCTGTTTTTGCCGATTCTGGCCCGTTCGTGGACTATTACTCACTTTTTTTGGGTCCCGGAGTGATTTCCACGATTGATGAACTCCGGGCTGCGTTTACGTGTCGGTCATCAACACCCGCAGTTTTAGCCGATTCTGGCCCGTATCGTGGACTATTACTCACTTTTTTGGGTCCCGGAGTGATTTCCACGATTGATGAACTCCGGGGTGCGTTTACATGTCGGTCATAAACACCCGCAGTTTTAGCCGATTCCGGCCCGTTTCGTGGACTATTACTCACTGTTTTGGGGTCCCGGAGTGATTTCCACGATTGACGAACCCCGGGGTGCGTTTACGTGTCGGACATCAACACTCGCTGTTTTTGCCGATTCTGGCCCGTTCGTGGACTATTACTCACTTTTTTTGGGTCTCGGAGTGATTTCCACGATTGATGAACTCCGGGCTGCGTTTACGTGTCGGTCATCAACACCCGCAGTTTTAGCCGATTCTGGCCCGTATCATGGACTATTACTCACTTTTTTTGGGTGCCGGAGTGATTTCCACGATTGATGAACTCCGGGGTGCGTTTACATGTCGGTCATAAACACCCGCAGTTTTAGCCGATTCCGGCCCGTTTCGTGGACTATTACTCACTGTTTTGGGGTCCCGGAGTGATTTCCACGATTGACGAACCCCGGGGTGCGTTTACGTGTCGGTCATCAACACTCGCTGTTTTTGCCGATTCTGGCCCGTTCGTGGACTATTACTCACTGTTTTGGGGTCCCGGACTGATTTCCACGATTGACGAACCCCAAGGTGCGTTTACGTGTCGGTCATCAACACCTGCAGTTTTAGCCGATTCCGGCCCGTTTCTTGGACTATTACTCACTGTTTTGGGGTCCCGGAGTGATTTCCACGATTGACGAACCCCGGGGTGCGTTTACGTGTCGGTCATCAACACCCGCAGTTTTAGCCGATTCTGGCCCGTATCGTGGACTATTACTCACTTTTTTGGGTCCCGGAGTGATTTCCACGATTGATGAACTCCGGGGTGCGTTTACATGTCGGTCATAAACACCCGCAGTTTTAGCCGATTCCGGCCCGTTTCGTGGACTATTACTCACTGTTTTGGGGTCCCGGAGTGATTTCCACGATTGACGAACCCCGGGGTGCGTTTACGTGTCGGACATCAACACTCGCTGTTTTTGCCGATTCTGGCCCGTTCGTGGACTATTACTCACTTTTTTTGGGTCCCGGAGTGATTTCCACGATTGATGAACTCCGGGCTGCGTTTACGTGTCGGTCATCAACACCCGCAGTTTTAGCCGATTCTGGCCCGTATCATGGACTATTACTCACTTTTTTTGGGTGCCGGAGTGATTTCCACGATTGATGAACTCCGGGGTGCGTTTACATGTCGGTCATAAACACCCGCAGTTTTAGCCGATTCCGGCCCGTTTCGTGGACTATTACTCACTGTTTTGGGGTCCCGGAGTGATTTCCATGATTGACGAACCCCGGGGTGCGTTTACGTGTCGGTCATGAACACCCGCAGTTTTAGCCGATTCTGGCCCGTATCTTGGACTATTACTCACTTTTTTTGGGTCCCGGAGTGATTTCCACGACTGATGAACTCCGGGGTGCGTTTACGTGTCGGTCATCAACACCCGCAGTTTTGGCTGATTTTGGCCCGTTCGTGGACTATTACTCACTGTTTTGGGGTCCCAGACTGATTTCCACGATTGACGAACCCCAGGGTGCGTTTACGTGTCGGTCATCAACACCCGCAATTTTAGCCAATTCTGCCCCATATCGTGGACTATTACTCACTGTTTTGGGGTCCCGGACTGATTTCCACGATTGACGAACCCCGAGGTGCGTTTACGTGTCGGTCATCAACACCCGCAGTTTTAGCCGATTCCGGCCCGTTTCGTGGACTATTACTCACTGTTTTGGGGTCCCGGAGTGATTTCCACGATTGACGAACCCCGGGGTGCGTTTACGTGTCGGTCATCAACACCCGCAGTTTTGGCCGATTCCGGCCCGTTCGTGGACTATTACTCACTGTTTTGGGGTCCCAGAGTGATTTCCGCGATTGACGAACCCCGGGCTGCGTTTACGTGTCGGTCATCAACACCCGCAGTTTTGGCCGATTCCGGCCCGTTCGTGGACTATTACTCACTGTTTTGGGGTCCCAGAGTGATTTCCGCGATTGACGAACCCCGGGGTGCGTTTACGTGTCGGTCATCAACACCTGCAGTTTTAGCCGATTCCGGCCCGTTTCTTGGACTATTACTCACTGTTTTGGGGTCCCGGAGTGATTTCCACGATTGACGAACCCCGGGGTGCGTTTACGTGTCGGTCATCAACACCCGCAGTTTTAGCCGATTCTGGCCCGTATCGTAGACTATTACTCACTTTTTTGGGTCCCGGAGTGATTTCCACGATTGATGAACTCCGGGGTGCGTTTACATGTCGGTCATAAACACCCGCAGTTTTAGCCGATTCCGGCCCGTTTCGTGGACTATTACTCACTTTTTTTGGGTCCCGGAGTGATTTCCACGATTGATGAACTCCGGGCTGCGTTTACGTGTCGGTCATCAACACCCGCTGTTTTTGCCGATTCTGGCCCGTATCGTGGACTATTACTCACTTTTTTGGGTCCCGGAGTGATTTCCACGATTGACGAACTCCGGGGTGCGTTTACGTGTCGGTCATCAACACCCGCAGTTTTAGCCGATTCTGGCCCGTATCGTGGACTATTACTCACTTTTTTGGGTCCCGGAGTGATTTCCACGATTGATGAACTCCGGGGTGCGTTTACATGTCGGTCATAAACACCCGCAGTTTTAGCCGATTCCGGACCGTTTCGTGGACTATTACTCACTGTTTTGGGGTCCCGGAGTGATTTCCACGATTGACGAACCCCGGGGTGCGTTTACGTGTCGGTTATCAACACTCGCTGTTTTTGCCGATTCTGGCCCGTTCGTGGACTATTACTCACTTTTTTTGGGTCCCGGAGTGATTTCCACGATTGATGAACTCCGGGCTGCGTTTACGTGTCGGTCATCAACACCCGCAGTTTTAGCCGATTCTGGCCCGTATCGTGGACTATTACTCACTTTTTTGGGTCCCGGAGTGATTTCCACGATTGATGAACTCCGGGGTGCGTTTACATGTCGGTCATAAACACCCGCAGTTTTAGCCGATTCCGGCCCGTTTCGTGGACTATTACTCACTGTTTTGGGGTCCCGGAGTGATTTCCACGATTGACGAACCCCGGGGTGCGTTTACGTGTCGGACATCAACACTCGCTGTTTTTGCCGATTCTGGCCCGTTCGTGGACTATTACTCACTTTTTTTGGGTCTCGGAGTGATTTCCACGATTGATGAACTCCGGGCTGCGTTTACGTGTCGGTCATCAACACCCGCAGTTTTAGCCGATTCTGGCCCGTATCATGGACTATTACTCACTTTTTTTGGGTGCCGGAGTGATTTCCACGATTGATGAACTCCGGGGTGCGTTTACATGTCGGTCATAAACACCCGCAGTTTTAGCCGATTCCGGCCCGTTTCGTGGACTATTACTCACTGTTTTGGGGTCCCGGAGTGATTTCCACGATTGACGAACCCCGGGGTGCGTTTACGTGTCGGTCATCAACACTCGCTGTTTTTGCCGATTCTGGCCCGTTCGTGGACTATTACTCACTGTTTTGGGGTCCCGGAGTGATTTCCACGATTGACGAACCCCGGGGTGCGTTTACGTGTCGGTTATCAACACTCGCTGTTTTTGCCGATTCTGGCCCGTTCGTGGACTATTACTCACTTTTTTTGGGTCCCGGAGTGATTTCCACGATTGATGAACTCCGGGCTGCGTTTACGTGTCGGTCATCAACACCCGCAGTTTTAGCCGATTCTGGCCCGTATCGTGGACTATTACTCACTTTTTTGGGTCCCGGAGTGATTTCCACGATTGATGAACTCCGGGGTGCGTTTACATGTCGGTCATAAACACCCGCAGTTTTAGCCGATTCCGGCCCGTTTCGTGGACTATTACTCACTGTTTTGGGGTCCCGGAGTGATTTCCACGATTGACGAACCCCGGGGTGCGTTTACGTGTCGGACATCAACACTCGCTGTTTTTGCCGATTCTGGCCCGTTCGTGGACTATTACTCACTTTTTTTGGGTCTCGGAGTGATTTCCACGATTGATGAACTCCGGGCTGCGTTTACGTGTCGGTCATCAACACCCGCAGTTTTAGCCGATTCTGGCCCGTATCATGGACTATTACTCACTTTTTTTGGGTGCCGGAGTGATTTCCACGATTGATGAACTCCGGGGTGCGTTTACATGTCGGTCATAAACACCCGCAGTTTTAGCCGATTCCGGCCCGTTTCGTGGACTATTACTCACTGTTTTGGGGTCCCGGAGTGATTTCCACGATTGACGAACCCCGGGGTGCGTTTACGTGTCGGTCATCAACACTCGCTGTTTTTGCCGATTCTGGCCCGTTCGTGGACTATTACTCACTGTTTTGGGGTCCCGGACTGATTTCCACGATTGACGAACCCCAAGGTGCGTTTACGTGTCGGTCATCAACACCTGCAGTTTTAGCCGATTCCGGCCCGTTTCTTGGACTATTACTCACTGTTTTGGGGTCCCGGAGTGATTTCCACGATTGACGAACCCCGGGGTGCGTTTACGTGTCGGTCATCAACACCCGCAGTTTTAGCCGATTCTGGCCCGTATCGTGGACTATTACTCACTTTTTTGGGTCCCGGAGTGATTTCCACGATTGATGAACTCCGGGGTGCGTTTACATGTCGGTCATAAACACCCGCAGTTTTAGCCGATTCCGGCCCGTTTCGTGGACTATTACTCACTGTTTTGGGGTCCCGGAGTGATTTCCACGATTGACGAACCCCGGGGTGCGTTTACGTGTCGGACATCAACACTCGCTGTTTTTGCCGATTCTGGCCCGTTCGTGGACTATTACTCACTTTTTTTGGGTCCCGGAGTGATTTCCACGATTGATGAACTCCGGGCTGCGTTTACGTGTCGGTCATCAACACCCGCAGTTTTAGCCGATTCTGGCCCGTATCATGGACTATTACTCACTTTTTTTGGGTGCCGGAGTGATTTCCACGATTGATGAACTCCGGGGTGCGTTTACATGTCGGTCATAAACACCCGCAGTTTTAGCCGATTCCGGCCCGTTTCGTGGACTATTACTCACTGTTTTGGGGTCCCGGAGTGATTTCCATGATTGACGAACCCCGGGGTGCGTTTACGTGTCGGTCATGAACACCCGCAGTTTTAGCCGATTCTGGCCCGTATCTTGGACTATTACTCACTTTTTTTGGGTCCCGGAGTGATTTCCACGACTGATGAACTCCGGGGTGCGTTTACGTGTCGGTCATCAACACCCGCAGTTTTGGCTGATTTTGGCCCGTTCGTGGACTATTACTCACTGTTTTGGGGTCCCGGACTGATTTCCACGATTGACGAACCCCAGGGTGCGTTTACGTGTCGGTCATCAACACCCGCAATTTTAGCCAATTCTGCCCCATATCGTGGACTATTACTCACTGTTTTGGGGTCCCGGACTGATTTCCACGATTGACGAACCCCGAGGTGCGTTTACGTGTCGGTCATCAACACCCGCAGTTTTAGCCGATTCCGGCCCGTTTCGTGGACTATTACTCACTGTTTTGGGGTCCCGGAGTGATTTCCACGATTGACGAACCCCGGGGTGCGTTTACGTGTCGGTCATCAACACCCGCAGTTTTGGCCGATTCCGGCCCGTTCGTGGACTATTACTCACTGTTTTGGGGTCCCAGAGTGATTTCCGCGATTGACGAACCCCGGGCTGCGTTTACGTGTCGGTCATCAACACCCGCAGTTTTGGCCGATTCCGGCCCGTTCGTGGACTATTACTCACTGTTTTGGGGTCCCAGAGTGATTTCCGCGATTGACGAACCCCGGGGTGCGTTTACGTGTCGGTCATCAACACCTGCAGTTTTAGCCGATTCCGGCCCGTTTCTTGGACTATTACTCACTGTTTTGGGGTCCCGGAGTGATTTCCACGATTGACGAACCCCGGGGTGCGTTTACGTGTCGGTCATCAACACCCGCAGTTTTAGCCGATTCTGGCCCGTATCGTAGACTATTACTCACTTTTTTGGGTCCCGGAGTGATTTCCACGATTGATGAACTCCGGGGTGCGTTTACATGTCGGTCATAAACACCCGCAGTTTTAGCCGATTCCGGCCCGTTTCGTGGACTATTACTCACTGTTTTGGGGTCCCGGAGTGATTTCCACGATTGACGAACCCCGGGGTGCGTTTACGTGTCGGTCATCAACACTCGCTGTTTTTGCCGATTTTGGCCCGTTCGTGGACTATTACTCACTGTTTTGGGGTCCCGGACTGATTTCCACGATTGACGAACCCCAAGGTGCGTTTACGTGTCGGTCATCAACACCTGCAGTTTTAGCCGATTCCGGCCCGTTTCTTGGACTATTACTCACTGTTTTGGGGTCCCGGAGTGATTTCCACGATTCATGAACTCCGGGCTGCGTTTACGTGTCGGTCATCAACACCCGCAGTTTTAGCCGATTCTGGCCCGTATCATGGACTATTACTCACTTTTTTGGGTCCCGGAGTGATTTCCACGATTGATGAACTCCGGGGTGCGTTTACATGTCGGTCATAAACACCCGCAGTTTTAGCCGATTCCGGCCCGTTTCGTGGACTATTACTCACTGTTTTGGGGTCCCGGAGTGATTTCCACGATTGACGAACCCCGGGGTGCGTTTACGTGTCGGACATCAACACTCGCTGTTTTTGCCGATTCTGGCCCGTTCGTGGACTATTACTCACTTTTTTTGGGTCCCGGAGTGATTTCCACGATTGATGAACTCCGGGCTGCGTTTACGTGTCGGTCATCAACACCCGCAGTTTTAGCCGATTCTGGCCCGTATCATGGACTATTACTCACTTTTTTTGGGTGCCGGAGTGATTTCCACGATTGATGAACTCCGGGGTGCGTTTACATGTCGGTCATAAACACCCGCAGTTTTAGCCGATTCCGGCCCGTTTCGTGGACTATTACTCACTGTTTTGGGGTCCCGGAGTGATTTCCACGATTGACGAACCCCGGGGTGCGTTTACGTGTCGGTCATCAACACTAGCTGTTTTTGCCGATTCTGGCCCGTTCGTGGACTATTACTCACTGTTTTGGGGTCCCGGACTGATTTCCATGATTGACGAACCCCAAGGTGCGTTTACGTGTCGGTCATCAACACCTGCAGTTTTAGCCGATTCCGGCCCGTTTCTTGGACTATTACTCACTGTTTTGGGGTCCCGGAGTGATTTCCACGATTGACGAACCCCGGGGTGCGTTTACGTGTCGGTCATCAACACTCGCTGTTTTTGCCGATTTTGGCCCGTACGTGGACTATTACTCACTGTTTTGGGGTGCCGGAGTGATTTGCACGATTGATGAACTCCGTGCTGCGTTTACGTGTCGGTCATCAACACCCGCAGTTTTAGCCGATTCTGGCCCGTATCATGGACTATTACTCACTTTTTTTGGGTCCCGGAGTGATTTCCACGATTGATGAACTCCGGGGTGCGTTTACATGTCGGTCATCAACACCCGCAGTTTTAGCCGATTCCGGCCCGTTTCGTGGACTATTACTCACTGTTTTCGGGTCCCGGAGTGATTTCCACGATTGACGAACCCCGGGGTGCGTTTACGTGTCGGTCATCAACACTCGTTGTTTTTGCCGATTTTGGCCTGTTCGTGGACTATTACTCACTGTTTTGGGGTCCCGGAGTGATTTCCATGATTGACGAACCCCGGGGTGCGTTTACGTGTCGGTCATGAACACCCGCAGTTTTAGCCGATTCTGGCCCGTATCTTGGACTATTACTCACTTTTTTTGGGTCCCGGAGTGATTTCCACGACTGATGAACTCCAGGGTGCGTTTACGTGTCGGTCATCAACACCCGCAGTTTTAGCCGATTCCGGCCCGTTTCGTGGACTATTACTCACTGTTTTGGGGTCCCGGAGTGATTTCCACGATTGACGAACCCCGGGGTGCGTTTACGTGTCGGTCATCAACACCCGCAATTTTAGCCAATTCTGCCCCATATCGTGGACTATTACTCACTGTTTTGGGGTCCCGGACTGATTTCCACGATTGACGAACCCCGAGGTGCGTTTACGTGTCGGTCATCAACACCCGCAGTTTTAGCCGATTCCGGCCCGTTTCGTGGACTATTACTCACTGTTTTGGGGTCCCGGAGTGATTTCCACGATTGACGAACCCCGGGGTGCGTTTACGTGTCGGTCATCAACACCCGCAGTTTTGGCCGATTCCGGCCCGTTCGTGGACTATTACTCACTGTTTTGGGGTCCCAGAGTGATTTCCGCGATTGACGAACCCCGGGCTGCGTTTACGTGTCGGTCATCAACACCCGCAGTTTTGGCCGATTCCGGCCCGTTCGTGGACTATTACTCACTGTTTTGGGGTCCCAGAGTGATTTCCGCGATTGACGAACCCCGGGGTGCGTTTACGTGTCGGTCATCAACACCTGCAGTTTTAGCCGATTCCGGCCCGTTTCTTGGACTATTACTCACTGTTTTGGGGTCCCGGACTGATTTCCACGATTGACGAACCCCGAGGTGCGTTTACGTGTCGGTCATCAACACCCGCAGTTTTAGCCGATTCCGGCCCGTTTCGTGGACTATTACTCACTGTTTTGGGGTCCCGGAGTGATTTCCACGATTGACGAACCCCGGGGTGCGTTTACGTGTCGGTCATCAACACACGCAGTTTTGGCCGATTCCGGCCCGTTCGTGGACTATTACTCACTGTTTTGGGGTCCCAGAGTGATTTCCGCGATTGACGAACCCCGGGCTGCGTTTACGTGTCGGTCATCAACACCCACAGTTTTAGCCGATTCTGGCCCGTATCATGGACTATTACTCACTTTTTTGGGTCCCGGAGTGATTTCCACGATTGATGAACTCCGGGGTGCGTTTACATGTCGGTCATCAACACCCGCAGTTTTGGCCGATTCCGGCCCGTTTCGTGGACTATTACTCACTGTTTTGGGGTCCCGGAGTGATTTCCACGATTGACGAACCCCGGGCTGCGTTTACGTGTCGGTCATCAACACCCGCAGTTTTAGCCGATTCTGGCCCGTATCATGGACTATTACTCACTTTTTTGGGTCCCGGAGTGATTTCCACGATTGATGAACTCCGGGGTGCGTTTACATGTCGGTCATCAACACCCGCAGTTTTAGCCGATTCCGGCCCGTTTCGTGGACTATTACTCACTGTTTTCGGGTCCCGGAGTGATTTCCACGATTGACGAACCCCGGGGTGCGTTTACGTGTCGGTCATCAACACTCGTTGTTTTTGCCGATTTTGGCCTGTTCGTGGACTATTACTCACTGTTTTGGGGTCCCGGAGTGATTTCCATGATTGACGAACCCCGGGGTGCGTTTACGTGTCGGTCATGAACACCCGCAGTTTTAGCCGATTCTGGCCCGTATCTTGGACTATTACTCACTTTTTTTGGGTCCCGGAGTGATTTCCACGACTGATGAACTCCGGGGTGCGTTTACGTGTCGGTCATCAACACCCGCAGTTTTGGCCGATTTTGGCCCGTTCGTGGACTATTACTCACTGTTTTGGGGTCCCGGACTGATTTCCACGATTGACGAACCCCAGGGTGCGTTTACGTGTCGGTCATCAACACCCGCAATTTTAGCCAATTCTGCCCCATATCGTGGACTATTACTCACTGTTTTGGGGTCCCGGACTGATTTCCACGATTGACGAACCCCGAGGTGCGTTTACGTGTCGGTCATCAACACCCGCAGTTTTAGCCGATTCCGGCCCGTTTCGTGGACTATTACTCACTGTTTTGGGGTCCCGGAGTGATTTCCACGATTGACGAACCCCGGGGTGCGTTTACGTGTCGGTCATCAACACCCGCAGTTTTGGCCGATTCCGGCCCGTTCGTGGACTATTACTCACTGTTTTGGGGTCCCAGAGTGATTTCCGCGATTGACGAACACCGGGCTGCGTTTACGTGTCGGTCATCAACACCCGCAGTTTTGGCCGATTCCGGCCCGTTCGTGGACTATTACTCACTGTTTTGGGGTCCCAGAGTGATTTCCGCGATTGACGAACCCCGGGGTGCGTTTACGTGTCGGTCATCAACACTCGCTGTTTTTGCCGATTCTGGCCCGTTCGTGGACTATTACTCACTGTTTTGGGGTCCCGGACTGATTTCCACGATTGACGAACCCCAAGGTGCGTTTACGTGTCGGTCATCAACACCCGCAGTTTTAGCCGATTCCGGCCCGTTTCGTGGACTATTACTCACTGTTTTGGGGTCCCGGAGTGATTTCCACGATTGACGAACCCCGGGGTGCGTTTACGTGTCGGTCATCAACACCCGCAGTTTTGGCCGATTCCGGCCCGTTCGTGGACTATTACTCACTGTTTTGGGGTCCGAGAGTGATTTCCGCGATTGACGAACCCCGGGCTGCGTTTACGTGTCGGTCATCAACACCCGCAGTTTTGGCCGATTCCGGCCCGTTTCGTGGACTATTACTCACTGTTTTGGGGTCCCGGAGTGATTTCCACGATTGACGAACCCCGGGCTGCGTTTACGTGTCGGTCATCAACACCCGCAGTTTTAGCCGATTCTGGCCCGTATCATGGACTATTACTCACTTTTTTGGGTCCCGGAGTGATTTCCACGATTGATGAACTCCGGGGTGCGTTTACATGTCGGTCATCAACACCCGCAGTTTTAGCCGATTCCGACCCGTTTCGTGGATTATTACTCACTGTTTTGGGGTCCCGAAGTGATTTCCACGATTGACGAACCCCGGGGTGCGTTTACGTGTCGGTCATCAACACTCGCTGTTTTTGCCGATTTTGGCCCGTTCGTGTACTATTACTCACTTTTTTTGGGTCCCGGAGTAATTTCCACGATTGATGAACTCCGGGCTGCGTTTACGTGTCGGTCATCAACACCCGCAGTTTTAGCCGATTCTGGCCCGTATCGTGGACTATTACTCACTTTTTTGGGTCCCGGAGTGATTTCCACGATTGATGAACTCCGGGGTGCGTTTACATGTCGGTCATAACCACCCGCAGTTTTAGCCGTTCCGGCCCGTTTCGTGGACTATTACTCACTGTTTTGGGGTCCCGGAGTGATTTCCACGATTGATGAACCCCGGGGTGCGTTTACGTGTCGGTCATCAACACCCGCAGTTTTGGCCGATTCTGGCCCGTTCGTGGACTATTACTCACTGTTTTGGGGTCCCGGACTGATTTCCACGATTGACGAACCCCAAGGTGCGTTTACGTGTCGGTCATCAACACCCGCAGTTTTAGCCGATTCCGGCCCGTTTCTTGGACTATTACTCACTGTTTTGGGGTCCCGGAGTGATTTCCACGATTGACGAACCCCGGGGTGCGTTTACGTGTCGGTCATCAACACCCGCAGTTTTGGCCGATTCTGGCCCGTATCATGGATTATTACTCACTGTTTTGGGTCCCGGAGTGATTTCCACGATTGATGAACTCCGGGGTGCGTTTACATGTCGGTCATCAACACCCGCAGTTTTAGCCGATTCCGGCCCGTTTCGTGGACTATTACTCATTGTTTTGGGGTCCCGGAGTGATTTCCACGATTGACGAACCCCGGGGTGCGTTTACGTGTCGGTCATCAACACTCGTTGTTTTTGCCGATTTGGCCCGTTCGTGGACTATTACTCACTGTTTTGGGGTCCCGGAGTGATTTCCATGATTGATGAACCCCGGTGTGCGTTTACGTGTCGGTCATCAACACCCGCATTTTAGCCGATTCTGGACCGTATCGTGGACTATTACTCACTTTTTTTGGGTCCCGTAGTGATTTCCACGATTGATGAACTCCGGGGTGCGTTTACATGCCGGTCATCAACAACCGCAGTTTTGGCCGATTTTGGCCCGTTCGTGGACTATTACTCACTGTTTTGGGGTCCCGGAGTGATTTCCATGATTGACGAACCCCGGTGTGCCTTTACGTGTCGGTCATCAACACCCGCATTTTAGCCGATTCTGGACCGTATCGTGGACTATTACTCACTTTTTTTGGGTCCCGTAGTGATTTCCACGACTGATGAACTCCGGGGTGCGTTTACGTGTCGGTCATCAACACCCGCAGTTTTGGCCGATTTTGGCCCGTTCGTGGACTATTACTCACTGTTTTGGGGTCCCAGACTGATTTCCACGATTGACGAACCCCAGGGTGCGTTTACGTGTCGGTCATCAACACCCGCAGTTTTAGCCAATTCTGCCCCATATCGTGGACTATTACTCACTGTTTTGGGGTCCCGGACTGATTTCCACGATTGACGAACCCCGAGGTGCGTTTACGTGTCGGTCATCAACACCCGCAGTTTTAGCCGATTCCGGCCCGTTTCGTGGACTATTACTCACTGTTTTGGGGTCCCGGAGTGATTTCCACGATTGACGAACCCCGGGGTGCGTTTACATGTCGGTCATCAACACACGCAGTTTTGGCCGATTCCGGCCCGTTCGTGGACTATTACTCACTGTTTTGGGGTCCCAGAGTGATTTCCGCGATTGACGAACCCCGGGCTGCGTTTACGTGTCGGTCATCAACACCCACAGTTTTAGCCGATTCTGGCCCGTATCATGGACTATTACTCACTTTTTTGGGTCCCGGAGTGATTTCCACGATTGATGAACTCCGGGGTGCGTTTACATGTCGGTCATCAACACCCGCAGTTTTGGCCGATTCCGGCCCGTTTCGTGGACTATTACTCACTGTTTTGGGGTCCCGGAGTGATTTCCACGATTGACGAACCCCGGGCTGCGTTTACGTGTCGGTCATCAACACCCGCAGTTTTAGCCGATTCTGGCCCGTATCATGGACTATTACTCACTTTTTTGGGTCCCGGAGTGATTTCCACGATTGATGAACTCCGGGGTGCGTTTACATGTCGGTCATCAACACCCGCAGTTTTAGCCGATTCCGACCCGTTTCGTGGATTATTACTCACTGTTTTGGGGTCCCGAAGTGATTTCCACGATTGACGAACCCCGGGGTGCGTTTACGTGTCGGTCATCAACACTCGCTGTTTTTGCCGATTTTGGCCCGTTCGTGGACTATTACTCACTTTTTTTGGGTCCCGGAGTGATTTCCACGATTGATGAACTCCGGGCTGCGTTTACGTGTCGGTCATCAACACCCGCAGTTTTAGCCGATTCTGGCCCGTATCGTGGACTATTACTCACTTTTTTGGGTCCCGGAGTGATTTCCACGATTGATGAACTCCGGGGTGCGTTTACATGTCGGTCATAAAAACCCGCAGTTTTAGCCGATTCCGGCCCGTTTCGTGGACTATTACTCACTGTTTTGGGGTCCCGGAGTGATTTCCACGATTGACGAACCCCGGGGTGCGTTTACGTGTCGGTCATCAACACTCGCTGTTTTTGCCGATTCTGGCCCGTTCGTGGACTATTACTCACTGTTTTGGGGTCCCGGACTAATTTCCACGATTGACGAACCCCAAGGTGCGTTTACGTGTCGGTCATCAACACCTGCAGTTTTAGCCGATTCCGGCCCGTTTCTTGGACTATTACTCACTGTTTTGGGGTCCCGGAGTGATTTCCACGATTGACGAACCCCGGGGTGCGTTTACGTGTCGGTCATCAACACCCGCAGTTTTGGCCGATTCGGGCCCGTATCATGGACTATTACTCACCTTTTTTGGGTCCCGGAGTGATTTCCACGATTGATGAACTCCGGGGTGCGTTTACATGTCGGTCATCAACACCCGCAGTTTTAGCCGATTCCGGCCCGTTTCGTGGACTATTACTCATTGTTTTGGGGTCCCGGAGTGATTTCCACGATTGACGAACCCCGGGGTGCGTTTACGTGTCGGTCATCAACACTCGTTGTTTTTGCCGATTTTGGCCCGTTCGTGGACTATTACTCACTGTTTTGGGGTCCCGGAGTGATTTCCATGATTGACGAACCCCGGTGTGCGTTTACGTGTCGGTCATCAACACCCGCATTTTAGCCGATTCTGGACCGTATCGTGGACTATTACTCACTTTTTTTGGTTCCCGTAGTGATTTCCACGATTGATGAACTCCGGGGTGCGTTTACATGCCGGTCATCAACAACCGCAGTTTTGGCCGATTTTGGCCCGTTCGTGGACTATTACTCACTGTTTTGGGGTCCCGGAGTGATTTCCATGATTGACGAACCCCGGGGTGCGTTTACGTGTCGGTCATGAACACCCGCAGTTTTAGCCGATTCTGGCCCGTATCTTGGACTATTACTCACTTTTTTTGGGTCCCGGAGTGATTTCCACGACTGATGAACTCCGGGGTGCGTTTACGTGTCGGTCATCAACACCCGCAGTTTTGGCCGATTTTGGCCCGTTCGTAGACTATTACTCACTGTTTTGGGGTCCCGGACTGATTTCCACGATTGTCGAACCCCAGGGTGCGTTTACGTGTCGGTCATCAACACCCGCAGTTTTAGCCAATTCTGCCCCATATCGTGGACTATTACTCACTGTTTTGGGGTCCCGGACTGATTTCCACGATTGACGAACCCCGAGGTGCGTTTACGTGTCGGTCATCAACACCCGCAGTTTTAGCCGATTCCGGCCCGTTTCGTGGACTATTACTCACTGTTTTGGGGTCCCGGAGTGATTTCCACGATTGACGAACCCCGGGGTGCGTTTACGTGTCGGTCATCAACACACGCAGTTTTGGCCGATTCCGGCCCGTTCGTGGACTATTACTCACTGTTTTGGGGTCCCAGAGTGATTTCCGCGATTGACGAACCCCGGGCTGCGTTTACGTGTCGGTCATCAACACCCACAGTTTTAGCCGATTCTGGCCCGTATCATGGACTATTACTCACTTTTTTGGGTCCCGGAGTGATTTCCACGATTGATGAACTCCGGGGTGCGTTTACATGTCGGTCATCAACACCCGCAGTTTTAGCCGATTCCGACCCGTTTCGTGGATTATTACTCACTGTTTTGGGGTCCCGAAGTGATTTCCACGATTGACGAACCCCGGGGTGCGTTTACGTGTCGGTCATCAACACCCGCAGTTTTGGCCGATTCCGGCCCGTTTCGTGGACTATTACTCACTGTTTTGGGGTCCCGGAGTGATTTCCATGATTGACGAACCCCGGGCTGCGTTTACGTGTCGGTCATCAACACCCGCAGTTTTAGCCGATTCTGGCCCGTATCATGGACTATTACTCACTTTTTTGGGTCCTGGAGTGATTTCCACGATTGATGAACTCCGGGGTGCGTTTACATGTCGGTCATCAACACCCGCAGTTTTAGCCGATTCCGACCCGTTTCGTGGATTATTACTCACTGTTTTGGGGTCCCGAAGTGATTTCCACGATTGACGAACCCCGGGGTGCGTTTACGTGTCGGTCATCAACACTCGCTGTTTTTGCCGATTTTGGCCCGTTCGTGGACTATTACTCACTTTTTTTGGGTCCCGGAGTGATTTCCACGATTGATGAACTCCGGGCTGCGTTTACGTGTCGGTCATCAACACCCGCAGTTTTAGCCGATTCTGGCCCGTATCGTGGACTATTACTCACTTTTTTGGGTCCCGGAGTGATTTCCACGATTGATGAACTCCGGGGTGCGTTTACATGTCGGTCATAAAAACCCGCAGTTTTAGCCGATTCCGGCCCGTTTCGTGGACTATTACTCACTGTTTTGGGGTCCCGGAGTGATTTCCACGATTGACGAACCCCAGGGTGCGTTTACGTGTCGGTCATCAACACTCGCTGTTTTTGCCGATTCTGGCCCGTTCGTGGACTATTACTCACTGTTTTGGGGTCCCGGACTAATTTCCACGATTGACGAACCCCAAGGTGCGTTTACGTGTCGGTCATCAACACCTGCAGTTTTAGCCGATTCCGGCCCGTTTCTTGGACTATTACTCACTGTTTTGGGGTCCCGGAGTGATTTCCACGATTGACGAACCCCGGGGTGCGTTTACGTGTCGGTCATCAACACCCGCAGTTTTGGCCGATTCGGGCCCGTATCATGGACTATTACTCACCTTTTTTGGGTCCCGGAGTGATTTCCACGATTGATGAACTCCGGGGTGCGTTTACATGTCGGTCATCAACACCCGCAGTTTTAGCCGATTCCGGCCCGTTTCGTGGACTATTACTCATTGTTTTGGGGTCCCGGAGTGATTTCCACGATTGACGAACCCCGGGGTGCGTTTACGTGTCGGTCATCAACACTCGTTGTTTTTGCCGATTTTGGCCCGTTCGTGGACTATTACTCACTGTTTTGGGGTCCCGGAGTGATTTCCATGATTGACGAACCCCGGTGTGCGTTTACGTGTCGGTCATCAACACCCGCATTTTAGCCGATTCTGGACCGTATCGTGGACTATTACTCACTTTTTTTGGGTCCCGTAGTGATTTCCACGATTGATGAACTCCGGGGTGCGTTTACATGCCGGTCATCAACAACCGCAGTTTTGGCCGATTTTGGCCCGTTCGTGGACTATTACTCACTGTTTTGGGGTCCCGGAGTGATTTCCATGATTGACGAACCCCGGGGTGCGTTTACGTGTCGGTCATGAACACCCGCAGTTTTAGCCGATTCTGGCCCGTATCTTGGACTATTACTCACTTTTTTTGGGTCCCGGAGTGATTTCCACGACTGATGAACTCCGGGGTGCGTTTACGTGTCGGTCATCAACACCCGCAGTTTTGGCCGATTTTGGCCCGTTCGTAGACTATTACTCACTGTTTTGGGGTCCCGGACTGATTTCCACGATTGTCGAACCCCAGGGTGCGTTTACGTGTCGGTCATCAACACCCGCAGTTTTAGCCAATTCTGCCCCATATCGTGGACTATTACTCACTGTTTTGGGGTCCCGGACTGATTTCCACGATTGACGAACCCCGAGGTGCGTTTACGTGTCGGTCATCAACACCCGCAGTTTTAGCCGATTCCCGCCCGTTTCGTGGACTATTACTCACTGTTTTGGGGTCCCGGAGTGATTTCCACGATTGACGAACCCCGGGGTGCGTTTACGTGTCGGTCATCAACACACGCAGTTTTGGCCGATTCCGGCCCGTTCGTGGACTATTACTCACTGTTTTGGGGTCCCAGAGTGATTTCCGCGATTGACGAACCCCGGGCTGCGTTTACGTGTCGGTCATCAACACCCACAGTTTTAGCCGATTCTGGCCCGTATCATGGACTATTACTCACTTTTTTGGGTCCCGGAGTGATTTCCACGATTGATGAACTCCGGGGTGCGTTTACATGTCGGTCATCAACACCCGCAGTTTTAGCCGATTCCGACCCGTTTCGTGGATTATTACTCACTGTTTTGGGGTCCCGAAGTGATTTCCACGATTGACGAACCCCGGGGTGCGTTTACGTGTCGGTCATCAACACCCGCAGTTTTGGCCGATTCCGGCCCGTTTCGTGGACTATTACTCACTGTTTTGGGGTCCCGGAGTGATTTCCATGATTGACGAACCCCGGGCTGCGTTTACGTGTCGGTCATCAACACCCGCAGTTTTAGCCGATTCTGGCCCGTATCATGGACTATTACTCACTTTTTTGGGTCCCGGAGTGATTTCCACGATTGATGAACTCCGGGGTGCGTTTACATGTCGGTCATCAACACCCGCAGTTTTAGCCGATTCCGACCCGTTTCGTGGATTATTACTCACTGTTTTGGGGTCCCGAAGTGATTTCCACGATTGACGAACCCCGGGGTCCGTTTACGTGTCGGTCATCAACACTCGCTGTTTTTGCCGATTTTGGCCCGTTCGTGGACTATTACTCACTTTTTTTGGGTCCCGGAGTGATTTCCACGATTGATGAACTCCGGGCTGCGTTTACGTGTCGGTCATCAACACCCGCAGTTTTAGCCGATTCTGGCCCGTATCGTGGACTATTACTCACTTTTTTGGGTCCCGGAGTGATTTCCACGATTGATGAACTCCGGGGTGCGTTTACATGTCGGTCATAAACACCCGCAGTTTTAGCCGATTCCGGCCCGTTTCGTGGACTATTACTCACTGTTTTGGGGTCCCGGAGTGATTTCCACGATTGACGAACCCCGGGGTGCGTTTACGTGTCGGTCATCAACACTCGCTGTTTTTGCCGATTCTGGCCCGTTCGTGGACTATTACTCACTGTTTTGGGGTCCCGGACTGATTTCCACGATTGACGAACCCCAAGGTGCGTTTACGTGTCGGTCATCAACACCTGCAGTCTTAGCCGATTCCGGCCCGTTTCTTGGACTATTACTCACTGTTTTGGGGTCCCGGAGTGATTTCCACGATTGACGAACCCCGGGGTGCGTTTACGTGTCGGTCATCAACACCCGCAGTTTTGGCCGATTCTGGCCCGTATCATGGACTATTACTCACCTTTTTTGGGTCCCGGAGTGATTTCCACGATTGATGAACTCCGGGGTGCGTTTACATGTCGGTCATCAACACCCGCAGTTTTAGCCGATTCCGGCCCGTTTCGTGGACTATTACTCATTGTTTTGGGGTCCCGGAGTGATTTCCACGATTGACGAACCCCGGGGTGCGTTTACGTGTCGGTCATCAACACTCGTTGTTTTTGCCGATTTTGGCCCGTTCGTGGACTATTACTCACTGTTTTGGGGTCCCGGAGTGATTTCCATGATTGACGAACCCCGGTGTGCGTTTACGTGTCGGTCATCAACACCCGCATTTTAGCCGATTCTGGACCGTATCGTGGACTATTACTCACTTTTTTTGGGTCCCGTAGTGATTTCCACGATTGATGAACTCCGGGGTGCGTTTACATGCCGGTCATCAACAACCGCAGTTTTGGCCGATTTTGGCCCGTTCGTGGACTATTACTCACTGTTTTGGGGTCCCGGAGTGATTTCCACGATTGACGAACCCCGGGGTGCGTTTACGTGTCGGTCATCAACACTCGCTGTTTTTGCCGATTCTGGCCCGTTCGTGGACTATTACTCACTGTTTTGGGGTCCCGGACTGATTTCCACGATTGACGAACCCCAAGGTGCGTTTACGTGTCGGTCATCAACACCTGCAGTTTTAGCCGATTCCGGCCCGTTTCTTGGACTATTACTCACTGTTTTGGGGTCCCGGAGTGATTTCCACGATTGACGAACCCCGGGGTGCGTTTACGTGTCGGTCATCAACACCCGCAGTTTTGGCCGATTCTGGCCCGTATCATGGACTATTACTCACCTTTTTTGGGTCCCGGAGTGATTTCCACGATTGATGAACTCCGGGGTGCGTTTACATGTCGGTCATCAACACCCGCAGTTTTAGCCGATTCCGGCCCGTTTCGTGGACTATTACTCATTGTTTTGGGGTCCCGGAGTGATTTCCACGATTGACGAACCCCGGGGTGCGTTTACGTGTCGGTCATCAACACTCGTTGTTTTTGCCGATTTTGGCCCGTTCGTGGACTATTACTCACTGTTTTGGGGTCCCGGAGTGATTTCCATGATTGACGAACCCCGGTGTGCGTTTACGTGTCGGTCATCAACACCCGCATTTTAGCCGATTCTGGACCGTATCGTGGACTATTACTCACTTTTTTTGGGTCCCGTAGTGATTTCCACGATTGATGAACTCCGGGGTGCGTTTACATGCCGGTCATCAACAACCGCAGTTTTGGCCGATTTTGGCCCGTTCGTGGACTATTACTCACTGTTTTGGGGTCCCGGAGTGATTTCCATGATTGACGAACCCCGGGGTGCGTTTACGTGTCGGTCATGAACACCCGCAGTTTTAGCCGATTCTGGCCCGTATCTTGGACTATTACTCACTTTTTTTGGGTCCCGGAGTGATTTCCACGACTGATGAACTCCGAGGTGCGTTTACGTGTCGGTCATCAACACCCGCAGTTTTGGCCGATTTTGGCCCGTTCGTGGACTATTACTCACTGTTTTGGGGTCCCGGACTGATTTCCACGATTGACGAACCCCAGGGTGCGTTTACGTGTCGGTCATCAACACCCGCAGTTTTAGCCGATTCCGACCCGTTTCGTGGATTATTACTCACTGTTTTGGGGTCCCGAAGTGATTTCCACGATTGACGAACCCCGGGGTGCGTTTACGTGTCGGTCATCAACACCCGCAGTTTTGGCCGATTCCGGCCCGTTTCGTGGACTATTACTCACTGTTTTGGGGTCCCGGAGTGATTTCCACGATTGACGAACCCCGGGCTGCGTTTACGTGTCGGTCATCAACACCCGCAGTTTTAGCCGATTCTGGCCCGTATCATGGACTATTACTCACTTTTTTGGGTCCCGGAGTGATTTCCACGATTGATGAACTCCGGGGTGCGTTTACATGTCGGTCATCAACACCCGCAGTTTTAGCCGATTCCGACCCGTTTCGTGGATTATTACTCACTGTTTTGGGGTCCCGAAGTGATTTCCACGATTGACGAACCCCGGGGTGCGTTTACGTGTCGGTCATCAACACTCGCTGTTTTTGCCGATTTTGGCCCGTTCGTGGACTATTACTCACTTTTTTTGGGTCCCGGAGTGATTTCCACGATTGATGAACTCCGGGCTGCGTTTACGTGTCGGTCATCAACACCCGCAGTTTTAGCCGATTCTGGCCCGTATCGTGGACTATTACTCACTTTTTTGGGTCCCGGAGTGATTTCCACGATTGATGAACTCCGGGGTGCGTTTACATGTCGGTCATAAACACCCGCAGTTTTAGCCGATTCCGGCCCGTTTCGTGGACTATTACTCACTGTTTTGGGGTCCCGGAGTGATTTCCACGATTGACGAACCCCGGGGTGCGTTTACGTGTCGGTCATCAACACTCGCTGTTTTTGCCGATTCTGGCCCGTTCGTGGACTATTACTCACTGTTTTGGGGTCCCGGACTGATTTCCACGATTGACGAACCCCAAGGTGCGTTTACGTGTCGGTCATCAACACCTGCAGTTTTAGCCGATTCCGGCCCGTTTCTTGGACTATTACTCACTGTTTTGGGGTCCCGGAGTGATTTCCACGATTGACGAACCCCGGGGTGCGTTTACGTGTCGGTCATCAACACCCGCAGTTTTGGCCGATTCTGGCCCGTATCATGGACTATTACTCACCTTTTTTGGGTCCCGGAGTGATTTCCACGATTGATGAACTCCGGGGTGCGTTTACATGTCGGTCATCAACACCCGCAGTTTAGGCCGATTCCGGCCCGTTTCGTGGACTATTACTCATTGTTTTGGGGTCCCGGAGTGATTTCCACGATTGACGAACCCCGGGGTGCGTTTACGTGTCGGTCATCAACACTCGTTGTTTTTGCCGATTTTGGCCCGTTCGTGGACTATTACTCACTGTTTTGGGGTCCCGGAGTGATTTCCATGATTGACGAACCCCGGTGTGCGTTTACGTGTCGGTCATCAACACCCGCATTTTAGCCGATTCTGGACCGTATCGTGGACTATTACTCACTTTTTTTGGGTCCCGTAGTGATTTCCACGATTGATGAACTCCGGGGTGCGTTTACATGCCGGTCATCAACAACCGCAGTTTTGGCCGATTTTGGCCCGTTCGTGGACTATTACTCACTGTTTTGGGGTCCCGGAGTGATTTCCATGATTGACGAACCCCGGGGTGCGTTTACGTGTCGGTCATGAACACCCGCAGTTTTAGCCGATTCTGGCCCGTATCTTGGACTATTACTCACTTTTTTTGGGTCCCGGAGTGATTTCCACGACTGATGAACTCCGGGGTGCGTTTACGTGTCGGTCATCAACACCCGCAGTTTTGGCCGATTTTGGCCCGTTCGTGGACTATTACTCACTGTTTTGGGGTCCCGGACTGATTTCCACGATTGACGAACCCCAGGGTGCGTTTACGTGTCGGTCATCAACACCCGCAGTTTTAGCCAATTCTGCCCCATATCGTGGACTATTACTCACTGTTTTGGGGTCCCGGACTGATTTCCACGATTGACGAACCCCGAGGTGCGTTTACGTGTCGGTCATCAACACCCGCAGTTTTAGCCGATTCCGGCCCGTTTCGTGGACTATTACTCACTGTTTTGAGGTCCCGGAGTGATTTCCACGATTGACGAACCCCGGGGTGCGTTTACGTGTCGGTCATCAACACACGCAGTTTTGGCCGATTCCGGCCCGTTCGTGGACTATTACTCACTGTTTTGGGGTCCCAGAGTGATTTCCGCGATTGACGAACCCCGGGCTGCGTTTACGTGTCGGTCATCAACACCCGCAGTTTTAGCCGATTCTGGCCCGTATCATGGACTATTACTCACTTTTTTGGGTCCCGGAGTGATTTCCACGATTGATGAACTCCGGGGTGCGTTTACATGTCGGTCATCAACACCCGCAGTTTTAGCCGATTCCGACCCGTTTCGTGGATTATTACTCACTGTTTTGGGGTCCCGAAGTGATTTCCACGATTGACGAACCCCGGGGTGCGTTTACGTGTCGGTCATCAACACCCGCAGTTTTGGCCGATTCCGGCCCGTTTCGTGGACTATTACTCACTGTTTTGGGGGCCCGGAGTGATTTCCACGATTGACGAACCCCGGGCTGCGTTTACGTGTCGGTCATCAACACCCGCAGTTTTAGCCGATTCTGGCCCGTATCATGGACTATTACTCACTTTTTTGGGTCCCGGAGTGATTTCCACGATTGATGAACTCCGGGGTGCGTTTACATGTCGGTCATCAACACCCGCAGTTTTAGCCGATTCCGACCCGTTTCGTGGATTATTACTCACTGTTTTGGGGTCCCGAAGTGATTTCCACGATTGACGAACCCCGGGGTGCGTTTACGTGTCGGTCATCAACACTCGCTGTTTTTGCCGATTTTGGCCCGTTCGTGGACTATTACTCACTTTTTTTGGGTCCCGGAGTGATTTCCACGATTGATGAACTCCGGGCTGCGTTTACGTGTCGGTCATCAACACCCGCAGTTTTAGCCGATTCTGGCCCGTATCGTGGACTATTACTCACTTTTTTGGGTCCCGGAGTGATTTCCACGATTGATGAACTCCGGGGTGCGTTTACATGTCGGTCATAAACACCCGCAGTTTTAGCCGATTCCGGCCCGTTTCGTGGACTATTACTCACTGTTTTGGGGTCCCGGAGTGATTTCCACGATTGACGAACCCCGGGGTGCGTTTACGTGTCGGTCATCAACACTCGCTGTTTTTGCCGATTCTGGCCCGTTCGTGGACTATTACTCACTGTTTTGGGGTCCCGGACTGATTTCCACGATTGACGAACCCCAAGGTGCGTTTACGTGTCGGTCATCAACACCTGCAGTTTTAGCCGATTCCGGCCCGTTTCTTGGACTATTACTCACTGTTTTGGGGTCCCGGAGTGATTTCCACGATTGACGAACCCCGGGGTGCGTTTACGTGTCGGTCATCAACACCCGCAGTTTTGGCCGATTCTGGCCCGTATCATGGACTATTACTCACCTTTTTTGGGTCCCGGAGTGATTTCCACGATTGATGAACTCCGGGGTGCGTTTACATGTCGGTCATCAACACCCGCAGTTTTAGCCGATTCCGGCCCGTTTCGTGGACTATTACTCATTGTTTTGGGGTCCCGGAGTGATTTCCACGATTGACGAACCCCGGGGTGCGTTTACGTGTCGGTCATGAACACCCGCAGTTTTAGCCGATTCTGGCCCGTATCTTGGACTATTACTCACTTTTTTTGGGTCCCGGAGTGATTTCCACGACTGATGAACTCCGGGGTGCGTTTACGTGTCGGTCATCAACACCCGCAGTTTTGGCCGATTTTGGCCCGTTCGTGGACTATTACTCACTGTTTTGGGGTCCCGGACTGATTTCCACGATTGACGAACCCCAGGGTGCGTTTACGTGTCGGTCATCAACACCCGCAGTTTTAGCCAATTCTGCCCCATATCGTGGACTATTACTCACTGTTTTGGGGTCCCGGAGTGATTTCCACGATTGACGAACCCCGAGGTGCGTTTACGTGTCGGTCATCAACACCCGCAGTTTTAGCCGATTCCGGCCCGTTTCGTGGACTATTACTCACTGTTTTGGGGTCCCGGAGTGATTTCCACGATTGACGAACCCCGGGGTGCGTTTACGTGTCGGTCATCAACACACGCAGTTTTGGCCGATTCCGGCCCGTTCGTGGACTATTACTCACTGTTTTGGGGTCCCAGAGTGATTTCCGCGATTGACGAACCCCGGGCTGCGTTTACGTGTCGGTCATCAACACCCGCAGTTTTAGCCGATTCTGGCCCGTATCATGGACTATTACTCACTTTTTTGGGTCCCGGAGTGATTTCCACGATTGATGAACTCCGGGGTGCGTTTACATGTCGGTCATCAACACCCGCAGTTTTAGCCGATTCCGACCCGTTTCGTGGATTATTACTCACTGTTTTGGGGTCCCGAAGTGATTTCCACGATTGACGAACCCCGGGGTGCGTTTACGTGTCGGTCATCAACACCCGCAGTTTTAGCCGATTCCGGCCCGTTTCGTGGACTATTACTCACTGTTTTGGGGTCCCGGAGTGATTTCCACGATTGACGAACCCCGGGGTGCGTTTACGTGTCGGTCATCAACACTCGCTGTTTTTGCCGATTCTGGCCCGTTCGTGGACTATTACTCACTGTTTTGGGGTCCCGGACTGATTTCCACGATTGACGAACCCCAAGGTGCGTTTACGTGTCGGTCATCAACACCTGCAGTTTTAGCCGATTCCGGCCCGTTTCTTGGACTATTACTCACTGTTTTGGGGTCCCGGAGTGATTTCCACGATTGACGAACCCCGGGGTGCGTTTACGTGTCGGTCATCAACACCCGCAGTTTTGGCCGATTCTGGCCCGTATCATGGACTATTACTCACCTTTTTTGGGTCCCGGAGTGATTTCCACGATTGATGAACTCCGGGGTGCGTTTACATGTCGGTCATCAACACCCGCAGTTTTAGCCGATTCCGGCCCGTTTCGTGGACTATTACTCATTGTTTTGGGGTCCCGGAGTGATTTCCACGATTGACGAACCCCGGGGTGCGTTTACGTGTCGGTCATGAACACCCGCAGTTTTAGCCGATTCTGGCCCGTATCTTGGACTATTACTCACTTTTTTTGGGTCCCGGAGTGATTTCCACGACTGATGAACTCCGGGGTGCGTTTACGTGTCGGTCATCAACACCCGCAGTTTTGGCCGATTTTGGCCCGTTCGTGGACTATTACTCACTGTTTTGGGGTCCCGGACTGATTTCCACGATTGACGAACCCCAGGGTGCGTTTACGTGTCGGTCATCAACACCCGCAGTTTTAGCCAATTCTGCCCCATATCGTGGACTATTACTCACTGTTTTGGGGTCCCGGAGTGATTTCCACGATTGACGAACCCCGAGGTGCGTTTACGTGTCGGTCATCAACACCCGCAGTTTTAGCCGATTCCGGCCCGTTTCGTGGACTATTACTCACTGTTTTGGGGTCCCGGAGTGATTTCCACGATTGACGAACCCCGGGGTGCGTTTACGTGTCGGTCATCAACACACGCAGTTTTGGCCGATTCCGGCCCGTTCGTGGACTATTACTCACTGTTTTGGGGTCCCAGAGTGATTTCCGCGATTGACGAACCCCGGGCTGCGTTTACGTGTCGGTCATCAACACCCGCAGTTTTAGCCGATTCTGGCCCGTATCATGGACTATTACTCACTTTTTTGGGTCCCGGAGTGATTTCCACGATTGATGAACTCCGGGGTGCGTTTACATGTCGGTCATCAACACCCGCAGTTTTAGCCGATTCCGACCCGTTTCGTGGATTATTACTCACTGTTTTGGGGTCCCGAAGTGATTTCCACGATTGACGAACCCCGGGGTGCGTTTACGTGTCGGTCATCAACACCCGCAGTTTTGGCCGATTCCGGCCCGTTTCGTGGACTATTACTCACTGTTTTGGGGTCCCGGAGTGATTTCCACGATTGACGAACCCCGGGCTGCGTTTACGTGTCGGTCATCAACACCCGCAGTTTTAGCCGATTCTGGCCCGTTTCTTGGACTATTACTCACTGTTTTGGGGTCCCGGAGTGATTTCCACGATTGATGAACTCCGGGGTGCGTTTACATGTCGGTCATCAACACCCGCAGTTTTAGCCGATTCCGACCCGTTTCGTGGATTATTACTCACTGTTTTGGGGTCCCGAAGTGATTTCCACGATTGACGAACCCCGGGGTGCGTTTACGTGTCGGTCATCAACACCCGCTGTTTTGGCCGATTCCGGCCCGTTTCGTGGACTATTACTCACTGTTTTGGGGTCCCGGAGTGATTTCCACGATTGACGAACCCCGGGCTGCGTTTACGTGTCGGTCATCAACACCCGCAGTTTTAGCCGATTCTGGCCCGTATCATGGACTATTACTCACTTTTTTGGGTCCCGGAGTGATTTCCACGATTGATGAACTCCGGGGTGCGTTTACATGTCGGTCATCAACACCCGCAGTTTTAGCCGATTCCGACCCGTTTCGTGGATTATTACTCACTGTTTTGGGGTCCCGAAGTGATTTCCACGATTGACGAACCCCGGGGTGCGTTTACGTGTCGGTCATCAACACCCGCAGTTTTGGCCGATTCCGGCCCGTTTCGTGGACTATTACTCACTTTTTTGGGTCCCGGAGTGATTTCCACGATTGATGAACTCCGGGGTGCGTTTACATGTCGGTCATCAACACCCGCAGTTTTAGCCGATTCCGGCCCGTTTCGTGGACTATTACTCATTGTTTTGGGGTCCCGGAGTGATTTCCACGATTGACGAACCCCAAGGTGCGTTTACGTGTCGGTCATCAACACCTGCAGTTTTAGCCGATTCCGGCCCGTTTCTTGGACTATTACTCACTGTTTTGGGGTCCCGGAGTGATTTCCACGATTGACGAACCCCGGGGTGCGTTTACGTGTCGGTCACCAACACCCGCAGTTTTGGCCGATTCTGGCCCGTATCATGGACTATTACTCACCTTTTTTGGGTCCCGGAGTGATTTCCACGATTGATGAACTCCGGGGTGCGTTTACATGTCGGTCATCAACACCCGCAGTTTTAGCCGATTCCGGCCCGTTTCGTGGACTATTACTCATTGTTTTGGGGTCCCGGAGTGATTTCCACGATTGACGAACCCCGGGGTGCGTTTACGTGTCGGTCATCAACACTCGTTGTTTTTGCCGATTTTGGCCCGTTCGTGGACTATTACTCACTGTTTTGGGGTCCCGGAGTGATTTCCATGATTGACGAACCCCGGTGTGCGTTTACGTGTCGGTCATCAACACCCGCATTTTAGCCGATTCTAGACCGTATCGTGGACTATTACTCACTTTTTTTGGGTCCCGTAGTGATTTCCACGATTGATGAACTCCGGGGTGCGTTTACATGCCGGTCATCAACAACCGCAGTTTTGGCCGATTTTGGCCCGTTCGTGGACTATTACTCACTGTTTTGGGGTCCCGGAGTGATTTCCATGATTGACGAACCCCGGGGTGCGTTTACGTGTCGGTCATGAACACCCGCAGTTTTAGCCGATTCTGGCCCGTATCTTGGACTATTACTCACTTTTTTTGGGTCCCGGAGTGATTTCCACGACTGATGAACTCCGGGGTGCGTTTACGTGTCGGTCATCAACACCCGCAGTTTTGGCCGATTTTGGCCCGTTCGTGGACTATTACTCACTGTTTTGGGGTCCCGGACTGATTTCCACGATTGACGAACCCCAGGGTGCGTTTACGTGTCGGTCATCAACACCCGCAGTTTTAGCCAATTCTGCCCCATATCGTGGACTATTACTCACTGTTTTGGGGTCCCGGACTGATTTCCACGATTGACGAACCCCGAGGTGCGTTTACGTGTCGGTCATCAACACCCGCAGTTTTAGCCGATTCCGGCCCGTTTCGTGGACTATTACTCACTGTTTTGGGGTCCCGGAGTGATTTCCACGATTGACGAACCCCGGGGTGCGTTTACGTGTCGGTCATCAACACACGCAGTTTTGGCCGATTCCGGCCCGTTCGTGGACTATTACTCACTGTTTTGGGGTCCCAGAGTGATTTCCGCGATTGACGAACCCCGGGCTGCGTTTACGTGTCGGTCATCAACACCCGCAGTTTTAGCCGATTCTGGCCCGTATCATGGACTATTACTCACTTTTTTGGGTCCCGGAGTGATTTCCACGATTGATGAACTCCGGGGTGCGTTTACATGTCGGTCATCAACACCCGCAGTTTTAGCCGATTCCGACCCGTTTCGTGGATTATTACTCACTGTTTTGGGGTCCCGAAGTGATTTCCACGATTGACGAACCCCGGGGTGCGTTTACGTGTCGGTCATCAACACCCGCAGTTTTGGCCGATTCCGGCCCGTTTCGTGGACTATTACTCACTGTTTTGGGGTCCCGGAGTGATTTCCACGATTGACGAACCCCGGGCTGCGTTTACGTGTCGGTCATCAACACCCGCAGTTTTAGCCGATTCTGGCCCGTATCATGGAATATTACTCACTTTTTTGGGTCCCGGAGTGATTTCCACGATTGATGAACTCCGGGGTGCGTTTACATGTCGGTCATCAACACCCGCAGTTTTAGCCGATTCCGACCCGTTTCGTGGATTATTACTCACTGTTTTGGGGTCCCGAAGTGATTTCCACGATTGACGAACCCCGGGGTGCGTTTACGTGTCGGTCATCAACACTCGCTGTTTTTGCCGATTTTGGCCCGTTCGTGGACTATTACTCACTTTTTTTGGGTCCCGGAGTGATTTCCACGATTGATGAACTCCGGGCTGCGTTTACGTGTCGGTCATCAACACCCGCAGTTTTAGCCGATTCTGGCCCGTATCGTGGACTATTACTCACTTTTTTGGGTCCCGGAGTGATTTCCACGATTGATGAACTCCGGGGTGCGTTTACATGTCGGTCATAAACACCCGCAGTTTTAGCCGATTCCGGCCCGTTTCGTGGACTATTACTCACTGTTTTGGGGTCCCGGAGTGATTTCCACGATTGACGAACCCCGGGGTGCGTTTACGTGTCGGTCATCAACACTCGCTGTTTTTGCCGATTCTGGCCCGTTCGTGGACTATTACTCACTGTTTTGGGGGCCCGGACTGATTTCCACGATTGACGAACCCCAAGGTGCGTTTACGTGTCGGTCATCAACACCTGCAGTTTTAGCCGATTCCGGCCCGTTTCTTGGACTATTACTCACTGTTTTGGGGTCCCGGAGTGATTTCCACGATTGACGAACCCCGGGGTGCGTTTACGTGTCGGTCATCAACACCCGCAGTTTTGGCCGATTCTGGCCCGTATCATGGACTATTACTCACCTTTTTTGGGTCCCGGAGTGATTTCCACGATTGATGAACTCCGGGGTGCGTTTACATGTCGGTCATCAACACCCGCAGTTTTAGCCGATTCCGGCCCGTTTCGTGGACTATTACTCATTGTTTTGGGGTCCCGGAGTGATTTCCACGATTGACGAACCCCGGGGTGCGTTTACGTGTCGGTCATGAACACCCGCAGTTTTAGCCGATTCTGGCCCGTATCTTGGACTATTACTCACTTTTTTTGGGTCCCGGAGTGATTTCCACGACTGATGAACTCCGGGGTGCGTTTACGTGTCGGTCATCAACACCCGCAGTTTTGGCCGATTTTGGCCCGTTCGTGGACTATTACTCACTGTTTTGGGGTCCTGGACTGATTTCCACGATTGACGAACCCCAGGGTGCGTTTACGTGTCGGTCATCAACACCCGCAGTTTTAGCCAATTCTGCCCCATATCGTGGACTATTACTCACTGTTTTGGGGTCCCGGAGTGATTTCCACGATTGACGAACCCCGAGGTGCGTTTACGTGTCGGTCATCAACACCCGCAGTTTTAGCCGATTCCGGCCCGTTTCGTGGACTATTACTCACTGTTTTGGGGTCCCGGAGTGATTTCCACGATTGACGAACCCCGGGGTGCGTTTACGTGTCGGTCATCAACACACGCAGTTTTGGCCGATTCCGGCCCGTTCGTGGACTATTACTCACTGTTTTGGGGTCCCAGAGTGATTTCCGCGATTGACGAACCCCGGGCTGCGTTTACGTGTCGGTCATCAACACCCGCAGTTTTAGCCGATTCTGGCCCGTATCATGGACTATTACTCACTTTTTTGGGTCCCGGAGTGATTTCCACGATTGATGAACTCCGGGGTGCGTTTACATGTCGGTCATCAACACCCGCAGTTTTAGCCGATTCCGACCCGTTTCGTGGATTATTACTCACTGTTTTGGGGTCCCGAAGTGATTTCCACGATTGACGAACCCCGGGGTGCGTTTACGTGTCGGTCATCAACACCCGCAGTTTTGGCCGATTCCGGCCCGTTTCGTGGACTATTACTCACTGTTTTGGGGTCCCGGAGTGATTTCCACGATTGACGAACCCCGGGCTGCGTTTACGTGTCGGTCATCAACACCCGCAGTTTTAGCCGATTCTGGCCCGTTTCTTGGACTATTACTCACTGTTTTGGGGTCCCGGAGTGATTTCCACGATTGACGAACCCCGGGGTGCGTTTACGTGTCGGTCATCAACACCCGCAGTTTTGGCCGATTCCGACCCGTTTCGTGGACTATTACTCACTGTTTTGGGGTCCCGGAGTGATTTCCACGATTGACGAACCCCGGGCTGCGTTTACGTGTCGGTCATCAACACCCGCAGTTTTAGCCGATTCTGGCCCGTATCATGGACTATTACTCACTTTTTTGGGTCCCGGAGTGATTTCCACGATTGATGAACTCCGGGGTGCGTTTACATGTCGGTCATCAAAACCCGCAGTTTTAGCCGATTCCGACCCGTTTCGTGGATTATTACTCACTGTTTTGGGGTCCCGAAGTGATTTCCACGATTGACGAACCCCGGGGTGCGTTTACGTGTCGGTCATCAACACCCGCTGTTTTGGCCGATTCCGGCCCGTTTCGTGGACTATTACTCACTGTTTTGGGGTCCCGGAGTGATTTCCACGATTGACGAACCCCGGGCTGCGTTTACGTGTCGGTCATCAACACCCGCAGTTTTAGCCGATTCTGGCCCGTATCATGGACTATTACTCACTTTTTTGGGTCCCGGAGTGATTTCCACGATTGATGAACTCCGGGGTGCGTTTACATGTCGGTCATCAACACCCGCAGTTTTAGCCGATTCCGACCCGTTTCGTGGATTATTACTCACTGTTTTGGGGTCCCGAAGTGATTTCCACGATTGACGAACCCCGGGGTGCGTTTACGTGTCGGTCATCAACACTCGCTGTTTTTGCCGATTTTGGCCCGTTCGTGGACTATTACTCACTTTTTTTGGGTCCCGGAGTGATTTCCACGATTGATGAACTCCGGGCTGCGTTTACGTGTCGGTCATCAACACCCGCAGTTTTAGCCGATTCTGGCCCGTATCGTGGACTATTACTCACTTTTTTGGGTCCCGGAGTGATTTCCACGATTGATGAACTCCGGGGTGCGTTTACATGTCGGTCATAAACACCCGCAGTTTTAGCCGATTCCGGCCCGTTTCGTGGACTATTACTCACTGTTTTGGGGTCCCGGAGTGATTTCCACGATTGACGAACCCCGGGGTGCGTTTACGTGTCGGTCATCAACACTCGCTGTTTTTGCCGATTCTGGCCCGTTCGTGGACTATTACTCACTGTTTTGGGGGCCCGGACTGATTTCCACGATTGACGAACCCCAAGGTGCGTTTACGTGTCGGTCATCAACACCTGCAGTTTTAGCCGATTCCGGCCCGTTTCTTGGACTATTACTCACTGTTTTGGGGTCCCGGAGTGATTTCCACGATTGACGAACCCCGGGGTGCGTTTACGTGTCGGTCATCAACACCCGCAGTTTTGGCCGATTCTGGCCCGTATCATGGACTATTACTCACCTTTTTTGGGTCCCGGAGTGATTTCCACGATTGATGAACTCCGGGGTGCGTTTACATGTCGGTCATCAACACCCGCAGTTTTAGCCGATTCCGGCCCGTTTCGTGGACTATTACTCATTGTTTTGGGGTCCCGGAGTGATTTCCACGATTGACGAACCCCGGGGTGCGTTTACGTGTCGGTCATGAACACCCGCAGTTTTAGCCGATTCTGGCCCGTATCTTGGACTATTACTCACTTTTTTTGGGTCCCGGAGTGATTTCCACGACTGATGAACTCCGGGGTGCGTTTACGTGTCGGTCATCAACACCCGCAGTTTTGGCCGATTTTGGCCCGTTCGTGGACTATTACTCACTGTTTTGGGGTCCTGGACTGATTTCCACGATTGACGAACCCCAGGGTGCGTTTACGTGTCGGTCATCAACACCCGCAGTTTTAGCCAATTCTGCCCCATATCGTGGACTATTACTCACTGTTTTGGGGTCCCGGAGTGATTTCCACGATTGACGAACCCCGAGGTGCGTTTACGTGTCGGTCATCAACACCCGCAGTTTTAGCCGATTCCGGCCCGTTTCGTGGACTATTACTCACTGTTTTGGGGTCCCGGAGTGATTTCCACGATTGACGAACCCCGGGGTGCGTTTACGTGTCGGTCATCAACACACGCAGTTTTGGCCGATTCCGGCCCGTTCGTGGACTATTACTCACTGTTTTGGGGTCCCAGAGTGATTTCCGCGATTGACGAACCCCGGGCTGCGTTTACGTGTCGGTCATCAACACCCGCAGTTTTAGCCGATTCTGGCCCGTATCATGGACTATTACTCACTTTTTTGGGTCCCGGAGTGATTTCCACGATTGATGAACTCCGGGGTGCGTTTACATGTCGGTCATCAACACCCGCAGTTTTAGCCGATTCCGACCCGTTTCGTGGATTATTACTCACTGTTTTGGGGTCCCGAAGTGATTTCCACGATTGACGAACCCCGGGGTGCGTTTACGTGTCGGTCATCAACACCCGCAGTTTTGGCCGATTCCGGCCCGTTTCGTGGACTATTACTCACTGTTTTGGGGTCCCGGAGTGATTTCCACGATTGACGAACCCCGGGCTGCGTTTACGTGTCGGTCATCAACACCCGCAGTTTTAGCCGATTCTGGCCCGTTTCTTGGACTATTACTCACTGTTTTGGGGTCCCGGAGTGATTTCCACGATTGACGAACCCCGGGGTGCGTTTACGTGTCGGTCATCAACACCCGCAGTTTTGGCCGATTCCGACCCGTTTCGTGGACTATTACTCACTGTTTTGGGGTCCCGGAGTGATTTCCACGATTGACGAACCCCGGGCTGCGTTTACGTGTCGGTCATCAACACCCGCAGTTTTAGCCGATTCTGGCCCGTATCATGGACTATTACTCACTTTTTTGGGTCCCGGAGTGATTTCCACGATTGATGAACTCCGGGGTGCGTTTACATGTCGGTCATCAAAACCCGCAGTTTTAGCCGATTCCGACCCGTTTCGTGGATTATTACTCACTGTTTTGGGGTCCCGAAGTGATTTCCACGATTGACGAACCCCGGGGTGCGTTTACGTGTCGGTCATCAACACCCGCTGTTTTGGCCGATTCCGGCCCGTTTCGTGGACTATTACTCACTGTTTTGGGGTCCCGGAGTGATTTCCACGATTGACGAACCCCGGGCTGCGTTTACGTGTCGGTCATCAACACCCGCAGTTTTAGCCGATTCTGGCCCGTATCATGGACTATTACTCACTTTTTTGGGTCCCGGAGTGATTTCCACGATTGATGAACTCCGGGGTGCGTTTACATGTCGGTCATCAACACCCGCAGTTTTAGCCGATTCCGACCCGTTTCGTGGATTATTACTCACTGTTTTGGGGTCCCGAAGTGATTTCCACGATTGACGAACCCCGGGGTGCGTTTACGTGTCGGTCATCAACACTCGCTGTTTTTGCCGATTTTGGCCCGTTCGTGGACTATTACTCACTTTTTTTGGGTCCCGGAGTGATTTCCACGATTGATGAACTCCGGGCTGCGTTTACGTGTCGGTCATCAACACCCGCAGTTTTAGCCGATTCTGGCCCGTATCGTGGACTATTACTCACTTTTTTGGGTCCCGGAGTGATTTCCACGATTGATGAACTCCGGGGTGCGTTTACATGTCGGTCATAAACACCCGCAGTTTTAGCCGATTCCGGCCCGTTTCGTGGACTATTACTCACTGTTTTGGGGTCCCGGAGTGATTTCCACGATTGACGAACCCCGGGGTGCGTTTACGTGTCGGTCATCAACACTCGCTGTTTTTGCCGATTCTGGCCCGTTCGTGGACTATTACTCACTGTTTTGGGGTCCCGGACTGATTTCCACGATTGACGAACCCCAAGGTGCGTTTACGTGTCGGTCATCAACACCTGCAGTTTTAGCCGATTCCGGCCCGTTTCTTGGACTATTACTCACTGTTTTGGGGTCCCGGAGTGATTTCCACGATTGACGAACCCCGGGGTGCGTTTACGTGTCGGTCATCAACACCCGCAGTTTTGGCCGATTCTGGCCCGTATCATGGACTATTACTCACCTTTTTTGGGTCCCGGAGTGATTTCCACGATTGATGAACTCCGGGGTGCGTTTACATGTCGGTCATCAACACCCGCAGTTTTAGCCGATTTCGGCCCGTTTCGTGGACTATTACTCATTGTTTTGGGGTCCCGGAGTGATTTCCACGATTGACGAACCCCGGGGTGCGTTTACGTGTCGGTCATGAACACCCGCAGTTTTAGCCGATTCTGGCCCGTATCTTGGACTATTACTCACTTTTTTTGGGTCCCGGAGTGATTTCCACGACTGATGAACTCCGGGGTGCGTTTACGTGTCGGTCATCAACACCCGCAGTTTTGGCCGATTTTGGCCCGTTCGTGGACTATTACTCATTGTTTTGGGGTCCCGGACTGATTTCCACGATTGACGAACCCCAGGGTGCGTTTACGTGTAGGTCATCAACACCCGCAGTTTTAGCCAATTCTGCCCCATATCGTGGACTATTACTCACTGTTTTGGGGTCCCGGAGTGATTTCCACGATTGACGAACCCCGAGGTGCGTTTACGTGTCGGTCATCAACACCCGCAGTTTTAGCCGATTCCGGCCCGTTTCGTGGACTATTACTCACTGTTTTGGGGTCCCGGAGTGATTTCCACGATTGACGAACCCCGGGGTGCGTTTACGTGTCGGTCATCAACACACGCAGTTTTGGCCGATTCCGGCCCGTTCGTGGACTATTACTCACTGTTTTGGGGTCCCAGAGTGATTTCCGCGATTGACGAACCCCGGGCTGCGTTTACGTGTCGGTCATCAACACCCGCAGTTTTAGCCGATTCTGGCCCGTATCATGGACTATTACTCACTTTTTTGGGTCCCGGAGTGATTTCCACGATTGATGAACTCCGGGGTGCGTTTACATGTCGGTCATCAACACCCGCAGTTTTAGCCGATTCCGACCCGTTTCGTGGATTATTACTCACTGTTTTGGGGTCCCGAAGTGATTTCCACGATTGACGAACCCCGGGGTGCGTTTACGTGTCGGTCATCAACACCCGCAGTTTTGGCCGATTCCGGCCCGTTTCGTGGACTATTACTCACTGTTTTGGGGTCCCGGAGTGATTTCCACGATTGACGAACCCCGGGCTGCGTTTACGTGTCGGTCATCAACACCCGCAGTTTTAGCCGATTCTGGCCCGTTTCTTGGACTATTACTCACTGTTTTGGGGTCCCGGAGTGATTTCCACGATTGACGAACCCCGGGGTGCGTTTACGTGTCGGTCATCAACACCCGCAGTTTTGGCCGATTCCGACCCGTTTCGTGGACTATTACTCACTGTTTTGGGGTCCCAGAGTGATTTCCACGATTGACGAACCCCGGGCTGCGTTTACGTGTCGGTCATCAACACCCGCAGTTTTAGCCGATTCTGGCCCGTATCATGGACTATTACTCACTTTTTTGGGTCCCGGAGTGATTTCCACGATTGATGAACTCCGGGGTGCGTTTACATGTCGGTCATCAACACCCGCAGTTTTAGCCGATTCCGACCCGTTTCGTGGATTATTACTCACTGTTTTGGGGTCCCGAAGTGATTTCCACGATTGACGAACCCCGGGGTGCGTTTACGTGTCGGTCATCAACACCCGCTGTTTTGGCCGATTCCGGCCCGTTTCGTGGACTATTACTCACTGTTTTGGGGTCCCGGAGTGATTTCCACGATTGACGAACCCCGGGCTGCGTTTACGTGTCGCTCATCAACACCCGCAGTTTTAGCCGATTCTGGCCCGTATCATGGACTATTACTCACTTTTTTGGGTCCCGGAGTGATTTCCACGATTGATGAACTCCGGGGTGCGTTTACATGTCGGTCATCAACACCCGCAGTTTTAGCCGATTCCGACCCGTTTCGTGGATTATTACTCACTGTTTTGGGGTCCCGAAGTGATTTCCACGATTGACGAACCCCGGGGTGCGTTTACGTGTCGGTCATCAACACTCGCTGTTTTTGCCGATTTTGGCCCGTTCGTGGACTATTACTCACTTTTTTTGGGTCCCGGAGTGATTTCCACGATTGATGAACTCCGGGCTGCGTTTACGTGTCGGTCATCAACACCCGCAGTTTTAGCCGATTCTGGCCCGTATCGTGGACTATTACTCACTTTTTTGGGTCCCGGAGTGATTTCCACGATTGATGAACTCCGGGGTGCGTTTACATGTCGGTCATAAACACCCGCAGTTTTAGCCGATTCCGGCCCGTTTCGTGGACTATTACTCACTGTTTTGGGGTCCCGGAGTGATTTCCACGATTGACGAACCCCGGGGTGCGTTTACGTGTCGGTCATCAACACTCGCTGTTTTTGCCGATTCTGGCCCGTTCGTGGACTATTACTCACTGTTTTGGGGTCCCGGACTGATTTCCACGATTGACGAACCCCAAGGTGCGTTTACGTGTCGGTCATCAACACCTGCAGTTTTAGCCGATTCCGGCCCGTTTCTTGGACTATTACTCACTGTTTTGGGGTCCCGGAGTGATTTCCACGATTGACGAACCCCGGGTGCGTTTACGTGTCGGTCATCAACACCCGCAGTTTTGGCCGATTCTGGCCCGTATCATGGACTATTACTCACCTTTTTTGGGTCCCGGAGTGATTTCCACGATTGATGAACTCCGGGGTGCGTTTACATGTCGGTCATCAACACCCGCAGTTTTAGCCGATTCCGGCCCGTTTCGTGGACTATTACTCATTGTTTTGGGGTCCCGGAGTGATTTCCACGATTGACGAACCCCGGGGTGCGTTTACGTGTCGGTCATGAACACCCGCAGTTTTAGCCGATTCTGGCCCGTATCTTGGACTATTACTCACTTTTTTTGGGTCCCGGAGTGATTTCCACGACTGATGAACTCCGGGGTGCGTTTACGTGTCGGTCATCAACACCCGCAGTTTTGGCCGATTTTGGCCCGTTCGTGGACTATTACTCACTGTTTTGGGGTCCCGGACTGATTTCCACGATTGACGAACCCCAGGGTGCGTTTACGTGTCGGTCATCAACACCCGCAGTTTTAGCCAATTCTGCCCCATATCGTGGACTATTACTCACTGTTTTGGGGTCCCGGACTGATTTCCACGATTGACGAACCCCGAGGTGCGTTTACGTGTCGGTCATCAACACCCGCAGTTTTAGCCGATTCCGGCCCGTTTCGTGGACTATTACTCACTGTTTTGGGGTCCCGGAGTGATTTCCACGATTGACGAACCCCGGGGTGCGTTTACGTGTCGGTCATCAACACACGCAGTTTTGGCCGATTCCGGCCCGTTCGTGGACTATTACTCACTGTTTTGGGGTCCCAGAGTGATTTCCGCGATTGACGAACCCCGGGCTGCGTTTACGTGTCGGTCATCAACACCCGCAGTTTTAGCCGATTCTGGCCCGTATCATGGACTATTACTCACTTTTTTGGGTCCCGGAGTGATTTCCACGATTGATGAACTCCGGGGTGCGTTTACATGTCGGTCATCAACACCCGTAGTTTTAGCCGATTCCGACCCGTTTCGTGGATTATTACTCACTGTTTTGGGGTCCCGAAGTGATTTCCACGATTGACGAACCCCGGGGTGCGTTTACGTGTCGGTCATCAACACCCGCAGTTTTGGCCGATTCCGGCCCGTTTCGTGGACTATTACTCACTGTTTTGGGGTCCCGGAGTGATTTCCACGATTGACGAACCCCGGGCTGCGTTTACGTGTCGGTCATCAACACCCGCAGTTTTAGCCGATTCTGGCCCGTTTCTTGGACTATTACTCACTGTTTTGGGGTCCCGGAGTGATTTCCACGATTGACGAACCCCGGGGTGCGTTTACGTGTCGGTCATCAACACCCGCAGTTTTGGCCGATTCCGACCCGTTTCGTGGACTATTACTCACTGTTTTGGGGTCCCGGAGTGATTTCCACGATTGACGAACCCCGGGCTGCGTTTACGTGTCGGTCATCAACACCCGCAGTTTTAGCCGATTCTGGCCCGTATCATGGACTATTACTCACTTTTTTGGGTCCCGGAGTGATTTCCACGATTGATGAACTCCGGGGTGCGTTTACATGTCGGTCATCAACACCCGCAGTTTTAGCCGATTCCGACCCGTTTCGTGGATTATTACTCACTGTTTTGGGGTCCCGAAGTGATTTCCACGATTGACGAACCCCGGGGTGCGTTTACGTGTCGGTCATCAACACCCGCTGTTTTGGCCGATTCCGGCCCGTTTCGTGGACTATTACTCACTGTTTTGGGGTCCCGGAGTGATTTCCACGATTGACGAACCCCGGGCTGCGTTTACGTGTCGGTCATCAACACCCGCAGTTTTAGCCGATTCTGGCCCGTATCATGGACTATTACTCACTTTTTTGGGTCCCGGAGTGATTTCCACGATTGATGAACTCCGGGGTGCGTTTACATGTCGGTCATCAACACCCGCAGTTTTAGCCGATTCCGACCCGTTTCGTGGATTATTACTCACTGTTTTGGGGTCCCGAAGTGATTTCCACGATTGACGAACCCCGGGGTGCGTTTACGTGTCGGTCATCAACACTCGCTGTTTTTGCCGATTTTGGCCCGTTCGTGGACTATTACTCACTTTTTTTGGGTCCCGGAGTGATTTCCACGATTGATGAACTCCGGGCTGCGTTTACGCGTCGGTCATCAACACCCGCAGTTTTAGCCGATTCTGGCCCGTATCGTGGACTATTACTCACTTTTTTGGGTCCCGGAGTGATTTCCACGATTGATGAACTCCGGGGTGCGTTTACATGTCGGTCATAAACACCCGCAGTTTTAGCCGATTCCGGCCCGTTTCGTGGACTATTACTCACTGTTTTGGGGTCCCGGAGTGATTTCCACGATTGACGAACCCCGGGGTGCGTTTACGTGTCGGTCATCAACACTCGCTGTTTTTGCCGATTCTGGCCCGTTCGTGGACTATTACTCACTGTTTTGGGGTCCCGGACTGATTTCCACGATTGACGAACCCCAAGGTGCGTTTACGTGTCGGTCATCAACACCTGCAGTTTTAGCCGATTCCGGCCCGTTTCTTGGACTATTACTCACTGTTTTGGGGTCCCGGAGTGATTTCCACGATTGACGAACCCCGGGGTGCGTTTACGTGTCGGTCATCAACACCCGCAGTTTTGGCCGATTCTGGCCCGTATCATGGACTATTACTCACCTTTTTTGGGTCCCGGAGTGATTTCCACGATTGATGAACTCCGGGGTGCGTTTACATGTCGGTCATCAACACCCGCAGTTTTAGCCGATTCCGGCCCGTTTCGTGGACTATTACTCATTGTTTTGGGGTCCCGGAGTGATTTCCACGATTGACGAACCCCGGGGTGCGTTTACGTGTCGGTCATGAACACCCGCAGTTTTAGCCGATTCTGGCCCGTATCTTGGACTATTACTCACTTTTTTTGGGTCCCGGAGTGATTTCCACGACTGATGAACTCCGGGGTGCGTTTACGTGTCGGTCATCAACACCCGCAGTTTTGGCCGATTTTGGCCCGTTCGTGGACTATTACTCACTGTTTTGGGGTCCCGGACTGATTTCCACGATTGACGAACCCTAGGGTGCGTTTACGTGTCGGTCATCAACACCCGCAGTTTTAGCCAATTCTGCCCCATATCGTGGACTATTACTCACTGTTTTGGGGTCCCGGACTGATTTCCACGATTGACGAACCCCGAGGTGCGTTTACGTGTCGGTCATCAACACCCGCAGTTTTAGCCGATTCCGGCCCGTTTCGTGGACTATTACTCACTGTTTTGGGGTCCCGGAGTGATTTCCACGATTGACGAACCCCGGGGTGCGTTTACGTGTCGGTCATCAACACACGCAGTTTTGGCCGATTCCGGCCCGTTCGTGGACTATTACTCACTGTTTTGGGGTCCCAGAGTGATTTCCGCGATTGACGAACCCCGGGCTGCGTTTACGTGTCGGTCATCAACACCCGCAGTTTTAGCCGATTCTGGCCCGTATCATGGACTATTACTCACTTTTTTGGGTCCCGGAGTGATTTCCACGATTGATGAACTCCGGGGTGCGTTTACATGTCGGTCATCAACACCCGCAGTTTTAGCCGATTCCGACCCGTTTCGTGGATTATTACTCACTGTTTTGGGGTCCCGAAGTGATTTCCACGATTGACGAACCCCGGGGTGCGTTTACGTGTCGGTCATCAACACCCGCAGTTTTGGCCGATTCCGGCCCGTTTCGTGGACTATTACTCACTGTTTTGGGGTCCCGGAGTGATTTCCACGATTGACGAACCCCGGGCTGCGTTTACGTGTCGGTCATCAACACCCGCAGTTTTAGCCGATTCTGGCCCGTTTCTTGGACTATTACTCACTGTTTTGGGGTCCCGGAGTGATTTCCACGATTGACGAACCCCGGGGTGCGTTTACGTGTCGGTCATCAACACCCGTAGTTTTGGCCGATTCCGACCCGTTTCGTGGACTATTACTCACTGTTTTGGGGTCCCGGAGTGATTTCCACGATTGACGAACCCCGGGCTGCGTTTACGTGTCGGTCATCAACACCCGCAGTTTTAGCCGATTCTGGCCCGTATCATGGACTATTACTCACTTTTTTGGGTCCCGGAGTGATTTCCACGATTGATGAACTCCGGGGTGCGTTTACATGTCGGTCATCAACACCCGCAGTTTTAGCCTATTCCGACCCGTTTCGTGGATTATTACTCACTGTTTTGGGGTCCCGAAGTGATTTCCACGATTGACGAACCCCGGGGTGCGTTTACGTGTCGGTCATCAACACTCGCTGTTTTTGCCGATTTTGGCCCGTTCGAGGACTATTACTCACTTTTTTTGGGTCCCGGAGTGATTTCCACGATTGATGAACTCCGGGCTGCGTTTACGTGTCGGTCATCAACACCCGCAGTTTTAGCCGATTCTGGCCCGTATCGTGGACTATTACTCACTTTTTTTGGGTCCCGTAGTGATTTCCACGATTGATGAACTCCGGGGTGCGTTTACATGTCGGTCATAAAAACCCGCAGTTTTAGCCGATTCCGGCCCGTTTCGTGGACTATTACTCACTGTTTTGGGGTCCCGGAGTGATTTCCACGATTGACGAACCCCGGGGTGCGTTTACGTGTCGGTCATCAACACTCGCTGTTTTTGCCGATTCTGGCCCGTTCGTGGACTATTACTCACTGTTTTGGGGTCCCGGACTGATTTCCACGATTGACGAACCCCAAGGTGCGTTTACGTGTCGGTCATCAACACCTGCAGTTTTAGCCGATTCCGGCCCGTTTCTTGGACTATTACTCACTGTTTTGGGGTCCCGGAGTGATTTCCACGATTGACGAACCCCGGGGTGCGTTTACGTGTCGGTCATCAACACCCGCAGTTTTGGCCGATTCTGGCCCGTATCATGGACTATTACTCACCTTTTTTGGGTCCCGGAGTGATTTCCACGATTGATGAACTCCGGGGTGCGTTTACATGTCGGTCATCAACACCCGCAGTTTTAGCCGATTCCGGCCCGTTTCGTGGACTATTACTCATTGTTTTGGGGTCCCGGAGTGATTTCCACGATTGACGAACCCCGGGGTGCGTTTACGTGTCGGTCATCAATACTCGTTGTTTTTGCCGATTTTGGCCCGTTCGTGGACTATTACTCACTGTTTGGGGTCCCGGAGTGATTTCCATGATTGACGAACCCCGGTGTGCGTTTACGTGTCAGTCATCAACACCCGCATTTTAGCCGATTCTGGACCGTATCGTGGACTATTACTCACTTTTTTTGGGTCCCGTAGTGATTTCCACGATTGATGAACTCCGGGGTGCGTTTACATGCCGGTCATCAACAACCGCAGTTTTGGCCGATTTTGGCCCGTTCGTGGACTATTACTCACTGTTTTGGGGTCCCGGAGTGATTTCCATGATTGACGAACCCCGGGGTGCGTTTACGTGTCGGTCATGAACACCCGCAGTTTTAGCCGATTCTGGCCCGTATCTTGGACTAGTACTCACTTTTTTTGGGTCCCGGAGTGATTTCCACGACTGATGAACTCCGGGGTGCGTTTACGTGTCGGTCATCAACACCCGCAGTTTTGGCCGATTTTGGCCCGTTCGTAGACTATTACTCACTGTTTTGGGGTCCCGGACTGATTTCCACGATTGACGAACCCCAGGGTGCGTTTACGTGTCGGTCATCAACACCCGCAGTTTTAGCCAATTCTGCCCCATATCGTGGACTATTACTCACTGTTTTGGGGTCCCGGACTGATTTCCACGATTGACGAACCCCGAGGTGCGTTTACGTGTCGGTCATCAACACCCGCAGTTTTAGCCGATTCCGGCCCGTTTCGTGGACTATTACTCACTGTTTTGGGGTCCCGGAGTGATTTCCACGATTGACGAACCCCGGGGTGCGTTTACGTGTCGGTCATCAACACACGCAGTTTTGGCCGATTCCGGCCCGTTCGTGGACTATTACTCACTGTTTTGGGGTCCCAGAGTGATTTCCGCGATTGACGAACCCCGGGCTACGTTTACGTGTCGGTCATCAACACCCGCAGTTTTAGCCGATTCTGGCCCGTATCATGGACTATTACTCACTTTTTTGGGTCCCGGAGTGATTTCCACGATTGATGAACTCCGGGGTGCGTTTACATGTCGGTCATCAACACCCGCAGTTTTAGCCGATTCCGACCCGTTTCGTGGATTATTACTCACTGTTTTGGGGTCCCGAAGTGATTTCCACGATTGACGAACCCCGGGGTGCGTTTACGTGTCGGTCATCAACACCCGCAGTTTTGGCCGATTCCGGCCCGTTTCGTGGACTATTACTCACTGTTTTGGGGTCCCGGAGTGATTTCCACGATTGACGAACCCCGGGCTGCGTTTACGTGTCAGTCATCAACACCCGCAGTTTTAGCCGATTCTGGCCCGTATCATGGACTATTACTCACTTTTTTGGGTGCCGGAGTGATTTCCACGATTGATGAACTCCGGGGTGCGTTTACATGTCGGTCATCAACACCCGCAGTTTTAGCCGATTCCGACCCGTTTCGTGGATTATTACTCACTGTTTTGGGGTCCCGAAGTGATTTCCACGATTGACGAACCCCGGGGTGCGTTTACGTGTCGGTCATCAACACTCGCTGTTTTTGCCGATTTTGGCCCGTTCGTGGACTATTACTCACTTTTTTTGGGTCCCGGAGTGATTTCCACGATTGATGAACTCCGGGCTGCGTTTACGTGTCGGTCATCAACACCCGCAGTTTTAGCCGATTCTGGCCCGTATCGTGGACTATTACTCACTTTTTTGGGTCCCGGAGTGATTTCCACGATTGATGAACTCCGGGGTGCGTTTACATGTCGGTCATAAACACCCGCAGTTTTAGCCGATTCCGGCCCGTTTCGTGGACTATTACTCACTGTTTTGGGGTCCCGGAGTGATTTCCACGATTGACGAACCCCGGGGTGCGTTTACGTGTCGGTCATCAACACCCGCATTTTAGCCGATTCTGGACCGTATCGTGGACTATTACTCACTTTTTTTGGGTCCCGTAGTGATTTCCACGATTGATGAACTCCGGGGTGCGTTTACATGTCGGTCATAAAAACCCGCAGTTTTAGCCGATTCCGGCCCGTTTCGTGGACTATTACTCACTGTTTTGGGGTCCCGGAGTGATTTCCACGATTGACGAACCCCGGGGTGCGTTTACGTGTCGGTCATCAACACTCGCTGTTTTTGCCGATTCTGGCCCGTTCGTGGACTATTACTCACTGTTTTGGGGTCCCGGACTGATTTCCACGATTGACGAACCCCAAGGTGCGTTTACGTGTCGGTCATCAACACCTGCAGTTTTAGCCGATTCCGGCCCGTTTCTTGGACTATTACTCACTGTTTTGGGGTCCCGGAGTGATTTCCACGATTGACGAACCCCGGGGTGCGTTTACGTGTCGGTCATCAACACCCGCAGTTTTGGCCGATTCTGGCCCGTATCATGGACTATTACTCACCTTTTTTGGGTCCCGGAGTGATTTCCACGATTGAGGAACTCCGGGGTGCGTTTACATGTCGGTCATCAACACCCGCAGTTTTAGCCGATTCCGGCCCGTTTCGTGGACTATTACTCATTGTTTTGGGGTCCCGGAGTGATTTCCACGATTGACGAACCCCGGGGTGCGTTTACGTGTCGGTCATCAATACTCATTGTTTTTGCCGATTTTGGCCCGTTCGTGGACTATTACTCACTGTTTTGGGGTCCCGGAGTGATTTCCATGATTGACGAACCCCGGTGTGCGTTTACGTGTCGGTCATCAACACCCGCATTTTAGCCGATTCTGGACCGTATCGTGGACTATTACTCACTTTTTTTGGGTCCCGTAGTGATTTCCACGATTGATGAACTCCGGGGTGCGTTTACATGCCGGTCATCAACAACCGCAGTTTTGGCCGATTTTGGCCCGTTCGTGGACTATTACTCTCTGTTTTGGGGTCCCGGAGTGATTTCCATGATTGACGAACCCCGGGGTGCGTTTACGTGTCGGTCATGAACACCCGCAGTTTTAGCCGATTCTGGCCCGTATCTTGGACTATTACTCACTTTTTTTGGGTCCCGGAGTGATTTCCACGACTGATGAACTCCGGGGTGCGTTTACGTGTCGGTCATCAACACCCGCAGTTTTGGCCGATTTTGGCCCGTTCGTAGACTATTACTCACTGTTTTGGGGTCCCGGACAGATTTCCACGATTGACGAACCCCAGGGTGCGTTTACGTGTCGGTCATCAACACCCGCAGTTTTAGCCAATTCTGCCCCATATCGTGGACTATTACTCACTGTTTTGGGGTCCCGGACTGATTTCCACGATTGACGAACCCCGGGGTGCGTTTATGTGTCGGTCATCAACACCCGCAGTTTTAGCCGATTCCGGCCCGTTTCGTGGACTATTACTCACTGTTTTGGGGTCCCGGAGTGATTTCCACGATTGACGAACCCCGGGGTGCGTTTACGTGTCGGTCATCAACACACGCAGTTTTGGCCGATTCCGGCCCGTTCGTGGACTATTACTCACTGTTTTGGGGTCCCAGAGTGATTTCCGCGATTGACGAACCCCGGGCTGCGTTTACGTGTCGGTCATCAACACCCGCAGTTTTAGCCGATTCTGGCCCGTATCATGGACTATTACTCACTTTTTTGGGTCCCGGAGTGATTTCCACGATTGATGAACTCCGGGGTGCGTTTACATGTCGGTCATCAACACCCGCAGTTTTAGCCGATTCCGACCCGTTTCGTGGATTATTACTCACTGTTTTGGGGTCCCGAAGTGATTTCCACGATTGACGAACCCCGGGGTGCGTTTACGTGTCGGTCATCAACACCCGCAGTTTTGGCCGATTCCGGCCCGTTTCGTGGACTATTACTCACTGTTTTGGGGTCCCGGAGTGATTTCCACGATTGACAAACCCCGGGCTGCGTTTACGTGTCGGTCATCAACACCCGCAGTTTTAGCCGATTCTGGCCCGTATCATGGACTATTACTCACTTTTTTGGGTCCCGGAGTGATTTCCACGATTGATGAACTCCGGGGTGCGTTTACATGTCGGTCATCAACACCCGCAGTTTTAGCCGATTCCGACCCGTTTCGTGGATTATTACTCACTGTTTTGGGGTCCCGAAGTGATTTCCACGATTGACGAACCCCGGGGTGCGTTTACGTGTCGGTCATCAACACTCGCTGTTTTTGCCGATTTTGGCCCGTTCGTGGACTATTACTCACTTTTTTTGGGTCCCGGAGTGATTTCCACGATTGATGAACTCCGGGCTGCGTTTACGTGTCGGTCATCAACACCCGCAGTTTTAGCCGATTCTGGCCCGTATCGTGGACTATTACTCACTTTTTTGGGTCCCGGAGTGATTTCCACGATTGATGAACTCCGGGGTGCGTTTACATGTCGGTCATAAACACCCGCAGTTTTAGCCGATTCCGGCCCGTTTCGTGGACTATTACTCACTGTTTTGGGGTCCCGGAGTGATTTCCACGATTGACGAACCCCGGGGTGCGTTTACGTGTCGGTCATCAACACCCGCATTTTAGCCGATTCTGGACCGTATCGTGGACTATTACTCACTTTTTTTGGGTCCCGTAGTGATTTCCACGATTGATGAACTCCGGGGTGCGTTTACATGTCGGTCATAAAAACCCGCAGTTTTAGCCGATTCCGGCCCGTTTCGTGGACTATTACTCACTGTTTTGGGGTCCCGGAGTGATTTCCACGATTGACGAACCCCGGGGTGCGTTTACGTGTCGGTCATCAACACTCGCTGTTTTTGCCGATTCTGGCCCGTTCGTGGACTATTACTCACTGTTTTGGGGTCCCGGACTGATTTCCACGATTGACGAACCCCAAGGTGCGTTTACGTGTCGGTCATCAACACCTGCAGTTTTAGCCGATTCCGGCCCGTTTCTTGGACTATTACTCACTGTTTTGGGGTCCCGGAGTGATTTCCACGATTGACGAACCCCGGGGTGCGTTTACGTGTCGGTCATCAACACCCGCAGTTTTGGCCGATTCTGGCCCGTATCATGGACTATTACTCACCTTTTTTGGGTCCCGGAGTGATTTCCACGATTGATGAACTCCGGGGTGCGTTTACATGTCGGTCATCAACACCCGCAGTTTTAGCCGATTCCGGCCCGTTTCGTGGACTATTACTCACTGTTTTGGGGTCCCGGAGTGATTTCCACGATTGACGAACCCCGAGGTGCGTTTACGTGTCGGTCATCAACACCCGCAGTTTTAGCCGATTCCGGCCCGTTTCGTGGACTATTACTCACTGTTTTGGGGTCCCGGAGTGATTTCCACGATTGACGAACCCCGGGGTGCGTTTACGTGTCGGTCATCAACACACGCAGTTTTGGCCGATTCCGGCCCGTTCGTGGACTATTACTCACTGTTTTGGGGTCCCAGAGTGATTTCCGCGATTGACGAACCCCGGGCTGCGTTTACGTGTCGGTCATCAACACCCGCAGTTTTAGCCGATTCTGGCCCGTATCATGGACTATTACTCACTTTTTTGGGTCCCGGAGTGATTTCCACGATTGATGAACTCCGGGGTGCGTTTACATGTCGGTCATCAACACCCGCAGTTTTAGCCGATTCCGACCCGTTTCGTGGATTATTACTCACTGTTTTGGGGTCCCGAAGTGATTTCCACGATTGACGAACCCCGGGGTGCGTTTACGTGTCGGTCATCAACACCCGCAGTTTTGGCCGATTCCGGCCCGTTTCGTGGACTATTACTCACTGTTTTGGGGTCCCGGAGTGATTTCCACGATTGACGAACCCCGGGGTGCGTTTACGTGTCGGTCATCAACACTCGCTGTTTTTGCCGATTTTGGCCCGTTCGTGGACTATTACTCACTTTTTTTGGGTCCTGGAGTGATTTCCACGATTGATGAACTCCGGGCTGCGTTTACGTGTCGGTCATCAACACCCGCAGTTTTAGCCGATTCTGGCCCGTATCGTGGACTATTACTCACTTTTTTGGGTCCCGGAGTGATTTCCACGATTGATGAACTCCGGGGTGCGTTTACATGTCGGTCATAAACACCCGCAGTTTTAGCCGATTCCGGCCCGTTTCGTGGACTATTACTCACTGTTTTGGGGTCCCGGAGTGATTTCCACGATTGACGAACCCCGGGGTGCGTTTACGTGTCGGTCATCAACACACGCAGTTTTGGCCGATTCCGGCCCGTTCGTGGACTATTACTCACTGTTTTGGGGTCCCAGAGTGATTTCCGCGATTGACGAACCCCGGGCTGCGTTTACGTGTCGGTCATCAACACCCGCAGTTTTAGCCGATTCTGGCCCGTATCATGGACTATTACTCACTTTTTTGGGTCCCGGAGTGATTTCCACGATTGATGAACTCCGGGGTGCGTTTACATGTCGGTCATCAACACCCGCAGTTTTAGCCGATTCCGACCCGTTTCGTGGATTATTACTCACTGTTTTGGGGTCCCGAAGTGATTTCCACGATTGACGAACCCCGGGGTGCGTTTACGTGTCGGTCATCAACACCCGCAGTTTTGGCCGATTCCGGCCCGTTTCGTGGACTATTACTCACTGTTTTGGGGTCCCGGAGTGATTTCCACGATTGACGAACCCCGGGGTGCGTTTACGTGTCGGTCATCAACACTCGCTGTTTTTGCCGATTTTGGCCCGTTCGTGGACTATTACTCACTTTTTTTGGGTCCTGGAGTGATTTCCACGATTGATGAACTCCGGGCTGCGTTTACGTGTCGGTCATCAACACCCGCAGTTTTAGCCGATTCTGGCCCGTATCGTGGACTATTACTCACTTTTTTGGGTCCCGGAGTGATTTCCACGATTGATGAACTCCGGGGTGCGTTTACATGTCGGTCATAAACACCCGCAGTTTTAGCCGATTCCGGCCCGTTTCGTGGACTATTACTCACTGTTTTGGGGTCCCGGAGTGATTTCCACGATTGACGAACCCCGGGGTGCGTTTACGTGTCGGTCATCAACACCCGCAGTTTTAGCCGATTCTGGCCCGTATCATGGACTATTACTCACTTTTTTGGGTCCCGGAGTGATTTCCACGATTGATGAACTCCGGGGTGCGTTTACATGTCGGTCATCAACACCCGCAGTTTTAGCCGATTCCGACCCGTTTCGTGGATTATTACTCACTGTTTTGGGGTCCCGGAGTGATTTCCACAATTGACGAACCCCGGGGTGCGTTTACGTGTCGGTCATCAACACTCGCTGTTTTTGCCGATTCTGGCCCGTTCGTGGACTATTACTCACTGTTTTGGGGTCCCGGACTGATTTCCACGATTGACGAACCCCAAGGTGCGTTTACGTCTCGGTCATCAACACCTGCAGTTTTAGCCGATTCCGGCCCGTTTCTTGGACTATTACTCACTGTTTTGGGGTCCCGGAGTGATTTCCACGATTGACGAACCCCGGGGTGCGTTTACGTGTCGGTCATCAACACCCGCAGTTTTGGCCGATTCTGGCCCGTATCATGGACTATTACTCACCTTTTTTGGGTCCCGGAGTGATTTCCACGATTGATGAACTCCGGGGTGCGTTTACATGTCGGTCATCAACACCCGCAGTTTTAGCCGATTCCGGCCCGTTTCGTGGACTATTACTCATTGTTTTGGGGTCCCGGAGTGATTTCCACGATTGACGAACCCCGGGGTGCGTTTACGTGTCGGTCATCAACACTCGTTGTTTTTGCCGATTTTGGCCCGTTCGTGGACTATTACTCACTGTTTTGGGGTCCCGGAGTGATTTCCATGATTGACGAACCCCGGTGTGCGTTTACGTGTCGGTCAACAACACCCGCATTTTAGCCGATTCTGGACCGTATCGTGGACTATTACTCACTTTTTTTGGGTCCCGTAGTGATTTCCACGATTGATGAACTCCGGGGTGCGTTTACATGTCGGTCATCAACACCCGCAGTTTTAGCCGATTCCGGCCCGTTTCGTGGACTATTACTCATTGTTTTGGGGTCCCGGAGTGATTTCCACGATTGACGAACCCCGGGGTGCGTTTACGTGTCGGTCATCAACACTCGTTGTTTTTGCCGATTTTGGCCCGTTCGTGGACTATTACTCACTGTTTTGGGGTCCCGGAGTGATTTCCATGATTGACGAACCCCGGTGTGCGTTTACGTGTCGGTCATCAACACCCGCATTTTAGCCGATTCTGGACCGTATCGTGGACTATTACTCACCTTTTTTGGGTCCCGGAGTGATTTCCACGATTGATGAACTCCGGGGTGCGTTTACATGTCGGTCATAAACACCCGCAGTTTTAGCCGATTCCGGCCCGTTTCGTGGACTATTACTCACTGTTTTGGGGTCCCGGAGTGATTTCCACGATTGACGAACCCCGGGGTGCGTTTACGTGTCGGTCATCAACACTCGTTGTTTTTGCCGATTTTGGCCCGTTCGTGGACTATTACTCACTGTTTTGGGGTCCCGGAGTGATTTCCATGATTGACGAACCCCGGTGTGCGTTTACGTGTCGGTCATCAACACCCGCATTTTAGCCGATTCTGGACCGTATCGTGGACTATTACTCACCTTTTTTGGGTCCCGGAGTGATTTCCACGATTGATGAACTCCGGGGTGCGTTTACATGTCGGTCATAAACACCCGCAGTTTTAGCCGATTCCGGCCCGTTTCGTGGACTATTACTCACTGTTTTGGGGTCCCGGAGTGATTTCCACGATTGACGAACCCCGGGGTGCGTTTACGTGTCGGTCATCAACACACGCAGTTTTGGCCGATTCCGGCCCGTTCGTGGACTATTACTCACTGTTTTGGGGTCCCAGAGTGATTTCCGCGATTGACGAACCCCGGGCTGCGTTTACGTGTCGGTCATCAACACCCGCAGTTTTAGCCGATTCTGGCCCGTATCATGGACTATTACTCACTTTTTTGGGTCCCGGAGTGATTTCCACGATTGATGAACTCCGGGGTGCGTTTACATGTCGGTCATCAACACCCGCAGTTTTAGCCGATTCCGACCCGTTTCGTGGATTATTACTCACTGTTTTGGGGTCCCGAAGTGATTTCCACGATTGACGAACCCCGGGGTGCGTTTACGTGTCGGTCATCAACACCCGCAGTTTTGGCCGATTCCGGCCCGTTTCGTGGACTATTACTCACTGTTTTGGGGTCCCGGAGTGATTTCCACGATTGACGAACCCCGGGGTGCGTTTACGTGTCGGTCATCAACACTCGCTGTTTTTGCCGATTTTGGCCCGTTCGTGGACTATTACTCACTTTTTTTGGGTCCTGGAGTGATTTCCACGATTGATGAACTCCGGGCTGCGTTTACGTGTCGGTCATCAACACCCGCAGTTTTAGCCGATTCTGGCCCGTATCGTGGACTATTACTCACTTTTTTGGGTCCCGGAGTGATTTCCACGATTGATGAACTCCGGGGTGCGTTTACATGTCGGTCATAAACACCCGCAGTTTTAGCCGATTCCGGCCCGTTTCGTGGACTATTACTCACTGTTTTGGGGTCCTGGAGTGATTTCCACGATTGACGAACCCCGGGGTGCGTTTACGTGTCGGTCATCAACACCCGCAGTTTTAGCCGATTCTGGCTCGTATCATGGACTATTACTCACTTTTTTGGGTCCCGGAGTGATTTCCACGATTGATGAACTCCGGGGTGCGTTTACATGTCGGTCATCAACACCCGCAGTTTTAGCCGATTCCGACCCGTTTCGTGGATTATTACTCACTGTTTTGGGGTCCCGGAGTGATTTCCACAATTGACGAACCCCGGGGTGCGTTTACGTGTCGGTCATCAACACTCGCTGTTTTTGCCGATTCTGGCCCGTTCGTGGACTATTACTCACTGTTTTGGGGTCCCGGACTGATTTCCACGATTGACGAACCCCAAGGTGCGTTTACGTCTCGGTCATCAACACCTGCAGTTTTAGCCGATTCCGGCCCGTTTCTTGGACTATTACTCACTGTTTTGGGGTCCCGGAGTGATTTCCACGATTGACGAACCCCGGGGTGCGTTTACGTGTCGGTCATCAACACCCGCAGTTTTGGCCGATTCTGGCCCGTATCATGGACTATTACTCACCTTTTTTGGGTCCCGGAGTGATTTCCACGATTGATGAACTCCGGGGTGCGTTTACATGTCGGTCATCAACACCCGCAGTTTTAGCCGATTCCGGCCCGTTTCGTGGACTATTACTCATTGTTTTGGGGTCCCGGAGTGATTTCCACGATTGACGAACCCCGGGGTGCGTTTACGTGTCGGTCATCAACACTCGTTGTTTTTGCCGATTTTGGCCCGTTCGTGGACTATTACTCACTGTTTTGGGGTCCCGGAGTGATTTCCATGATTGACGAACCCCGGTGTGCGTTTACGTGTCGGTCAACAACACCCGCATTTTAGCCGATTCTGGACCGTATCGTGGACTATTACTCACTTTTTTTGGGTCCCGTAGTGATTTCCACGATTGATGAACTCCGGGGTGCGTTTACATGTCGGTCATCAACACCCGCAGTTTTAGCCGATTCCGGCCCGTTTCGTGGACTATTACTCATTGTTTTGGGGTCCCGGAGTGATTTCCACGATTGACGAACCCCGGGGTGCGTTTACGTGTCGGTCATCAACACTCGTTGTTTTTGCCGATTTTGGCCCGTTCGTGGACTATTACTCACTGTTTTGGGGTCCCGGAGTGATTTCCATGATTGACGAACCCCGGTGTGCGTTTACGTGTCGGTCATCAACACCCGCATTTTAGCCGATTCTGGACCGTATCGTGGACTATTACTCACCTTTTTTGGGTCCCGGAGTGATTTCCACGATTGATGAACTCCGGGGTGCGTTTACATGTCGGTCATCAACACCCGCAGTTTTAGCCGATTCCGGCCCGTTTCGTGGACTATTACTCATTGTTTTGGGGTCCCGGAGTGATTTCCATGATTGACGAACCCCGGGGTGCGTTTACGTGTCGGTCATGAACACCCGCAGTTTTAGCCGATTCTGGCCCGTATCTTGGACTATTACTCACTTTTTTTGGGTCCCGGAGTGATTTCCACGACTGATGAACTCCGGGGTGCGTTTACGTGTCGGTCATCAACACCCGCAGTTTTAGCCGATTCTGGCCCGTATCGTGGACTATTACTCACTTTTTTGGGTCCCGGAGTGATTTCCACGATTGATGAACTCCGGGGTGCGTTTACATGTCGGTCATAAACACCCGCAGTTTTAGCCGATTCCGGCCCGTTTCGTGGACTATTACTCACTGTTTTGGGGTCCCGGAGTGATTTCCACGATTGACGAACCCCGGGGTGCGTTTACGTGTCGGTCATCAACACCCGCAGTTTTAGCCGATTCTGGACCGTATCGTGGACTATTACTCACTTTTTTTGGGTCCCGTAGTGATTTCCACGATTGATGAACTCCGGGGTGCGTTTACATGTCGGTCATAAAAACCCGCAGTTTTAGCCGATTCCGGCCCGTTTCGTGGACTATTACTCACTGTTTTGGGGTCCCGGAGTGATTTCCACGATTGACGAACCCCGGGGTGCGTTTACGTGTCGGTCATCAACACTCGCTGTTTTTGCCGATTCTGGCCCGTTCGTGGACTATTACTCACTGTTTTGGGGTCCCGGACTGATTTCCACGATTGACGAACCCCAAGGTGCGTTTACGTCTCGGTCATCAACACCTGCAGTTTTAGCCGATTCCGGCCCGTTTCTTGGACTATTACTCACTGTTTTGGGGTCCCGGAGTGATTTCCACGATTGACGAACCCCGGGGTGCGTTTACGTGTCGGTCATCAACACCCGCAGTTTTGGCCGATTCTGGCCCGTATCGTGGACTATTACTCACCTTTTTTGGGTCCCGGAGTGATTTCCACGATTGATGAACTCCGGGGTGCGTTTACATGTCGGTCATCAACACCCGCAGTTTTAGCCGATTCCGGCCCGTTTCGTGGACTATTACTCATTGTTTTGGGGTCCCGGAGTGATTTCCACGATTGACGAACCCCGGGGTGCGTTTACGTGTCGGTCATCAACACTCGTTGTTTTTGCCGATTTTGGCCCGTTCGTGGACTATTACTCACTGTTTTGGGGTCCCGGAGTGATTTCCATGATTGACGAACCCCGGTGTGCGTTTACGTGTCGGTCATCAACACCCGCATTTTAGCCGATTCTGGACCGTATCGTGGACTATTACTCACTTTTTTTGGGTCCCGTAGTGATTTCCACGATTGATGAACTCCGGGGTGCGTTTACATGCCGGTCATCAACAACCGCAGTTTTGGCCGATTTTGGCCCGTTCGTGGACTATTACTCACTGTTTTGGGGTCCCGGAGTGATTTCCATGATTGACGAACCCCGGGGTGCGTTTACGTGTCGGTCATGAACACCCGCAGTTTTAGCCGATTCTGGCCCGTATCTTGGACTATTACTCACTTTTTTTGGGTCCCGGAGTGATTTCCACGACTGATGAACTCCGGGGTGCGTTTACGTGTCGGTCATCAACACCCGCAGTTTTGGCCGATTTTGGCCCGTTCGTGGACTATTACTCACTGTTTTGGGGTCCCGGACTGATTTCCACGATTGACGAACCCCAGGGTGCGTTTACGTGTCGGTCATCAACACCCGCAGTTTTAGCCAATTCTGCCCCATATCGTGGACTATTACTCACTGTTTTGGGGTCCCGGACTGATTTCCACGATTGACGAACCCCGAGGTGCGTTTACGTGTCGGTCATCAACACCCGCAGTTTTAGCCGATTCCGGCCCGTTTCGTGGACTATTACTCACTGTTTTGGGGTCCCGGAGTGATTTCCACGATTGACGAACCCCGGGGTGCGTTTACGTGTCGGTCATCAACACACGCAGTTTTGGCCGATTCCGGCCCGTTCGTGGACTATTACTCACTGTTTTGGGGTCCCAGAGTGATTTCCGCGATTGACGAACCCCGGGCTGCGTTTACGTGTCGGTCATCAACACCCGCAGTTTTAGCCGATTCTGGCCCGTATCATGGACTATTACTCACTTTTTTGGGTCCCGGAGTGATTTCCACGATTGATGAACTCCGGGGTGCGTTTACATGTCGGTCATCAACACCCGCAGTTTTAGCCGATTCCGACCCGTTTCGTGGATTATTACTCACTGTTTTGGGGTCCCGAAGTGATTTCCACGATTGACGAACCCCGGGGTGCGTTTACGTGTCGGTCATCAACACCCGCAGTTTTGGCCGATTCCGGCCCGTTTCGTGGACTATTACTCACTGTTTTAGGCTCCCGGAGTGATTTCCACGATTGACGAACCCCGGGCTGCGTTTACGTGTCGGTCATCAACACCCGCAGTTTTAGCCGATTCTGGCCCGTATCATGGACTATTACTCACTTTTTTGGGTCCCGGAGTGATTTCCACGATTGATGAACTCCGGGGTGCGTTTACATGTCGGTCATCAACACCCGCAGTTTTAGCCGATTCCGACCCGTTTCGTGGATTATTACTCACTGTTTTGGGGTCCCGAAGTGATTTCCACGATTGACGAACCCCGGGGTGCGTTTACGTGTCGGTCATCAACACTCGCTGTTTTTGCCGATTTTGGCCCGTTCGTGGACTATTACTCACTTTTTTTGGGTCCCGGAGTGATTTCCACGATTGATGAACTCCGGGCTGCGTTTACGTGTCGGTCATCAACACCCGCAGTTTTAGCCGATTCTGGCCCGTATCGTGGACTATTACTCACTTTTTTGGGTCCCGGAGTGATTTCCACGATTGATGAACTCCGGGGTGCGTTTACATGTCGGTCATAAACACCCGCAGTTTTAGCCGATTCCGGCCCGTTTCGTGGACTATTACTCACTGTTTTGGGGTCCCGGAGTGATTTCCACGATTGACGAACCCCGGGGTGCGTTTACGTGTCGGTCATCAACACTCGCTGTTTTTGCCGATTCTGGCCCGTTCGTGGACTATTACTCACTGTTTTGGGGTCCCGGACTGATTTCCACGATTGACGAACCCCAAGGTGCGTTTACGTGTCGGTCATCAACACCTGCAGTTTTAGCCGATTCCGGCCCGTTTCTTGGACTATTACTCACTGTTTTGGGGTGCCGGAGTGATTTCCACGATTGACGAACCCCGGGGTGCGTTTACGTGTCGGTCATCAACACCCGCAGTTTCGGCCGATTCTGGCCCGTATCATGGACTATTACTCACCTTTTTTGGGTCCCGGAGTGATTTCCACGATTGATGAACTCCGGGGTGCGTTTACATGTCGGTCATCAACACCCGCAGTTTTAGCCGATTCCGGCCCGTTTCGTGGACTATTACTCATTGTTTTGGGGTCCCGGAGTGATTTCCACGATTGACGAACCCCGGGGTGCGTTTACGTGTCGGTCATCAACACTCGTTGTTTTTGCCGATTTTGGCCCGTTCGTGGACTATTACTCACTGTTTTGGGGTCCCGGAGTGATTTCCATGATTGACGAACCCCGGTGTGCGTTTACGTGTCGGTCATCAACACCCGCATTTTAGCCGATTCTGGACCGTATCGTGGACTATTACTCACCTTTTTTGGGTCCCGGAGTGATTTCCACGATTGATGAACTCCGGGGTGCGTTTACATGTCGGTCATCAACACCCGCAGTTTTAGCCGATTCCGGCCCGTTTCGTGGACTATTACTCATTGTTTTGGGGTCCCGGAGTGATTTCCATGATTGACGAACCCCGGGGTGCGTTTACGTGTCGGTCATGAACACCCGCAGTTTTAGCCGATTCTGGCCCGTATCTTGGACTATTACTCACTTTTTTTGGGTCCCGGAGTGATTTCCACGACTGATGAACTCCGGGGTGCGTTTACGTGTCGGTCATCGACACCCGCAGTTTTGGCCGATTTTGGCCCGTTCGTGGACTATTACTCACTGTTTTGGGGTCCCGGACTGATTTCCACGATTGACGAACCCCAGGGTGCGTTTACGTGTCGGTCATCAACACCCGCAGTTTTAGCCAATTCTGCCCCATATCGTGGACTATTACTCACTGTTTTGGGGTCCCGGACTGATTTCCACGATTGACGAACCCCGAGGTGTGTTTACGTGTCGGTCATCAACACCCGCAGTTTTAGCCGATTCCGGCCCGTTTCGTGGACTATTACTCACTGTTTTGGGGTCCCGGAGTGATTTCCACGATTGACGAACCCCGGGGTGCGTTTACGTGTCGGTCATCAACACACGCAGTTTTGGCCGATTCCGGCCCGTTCGTGGACTATTACTCACTGTTTTGGGGTCCCAGAGTGATTTCCGCGATTGACGAACCCCGGGCTGCGTTTACGTGTCGGTCATCAACACCCGCAGTTTTAGCCGATTCTGGCCCGTATCATGGACTATTACTCACTTTTTTGGGTCCCGGAGTGATTTCCACGATTGATGAACTCCGGGGTGCGTTTACATGTCGGTCATCAACACCCGCAGTTTTAGCCGATTCCGACCCGTTTCGTGGACTATTACTCACTGTTTTGGGGTCCCGAAGTGATTTCCACGATTGACGAACCCCGGGGTGCGTTTACGTGTTGGTCATCAACACCCGCAGTTTTGGCCGATTCCGGCCCGTTTCGTGGACTATTACTCACTGTTTTGCGGTCTCGGAGTGATTTCCACGATTGACGAACCCCGGGCTGCGTTTACGTGTCGGTCATCAACACCCGCAGTTTTAGCCGATTCTGGCCCGTATCATGGACTATTACTCACTTTTTTGGGTCCCGGAGTGATTTCCACGATTGATGAACTCCGGGGTGCGTTTACATGTCGGTCATCAACACCCGCAGTTTTAGCCGATTCCGACCCGTTTCGTGGATTATTACTCACTGTTTTGGGGTCCCGAAGTGATTTCCACGATTGACGAACCCCGGGGTGCGTTTACGTGTCGGTCATCAACACTCGCTGTTTTTGCCGATTTTGGCCCGTTCGTGGACTATTACTCACTTTTTTTGGGACCCGGAGTGATTTCCACGATTGATGAACTCCGGGCTGCGTTTACGTGTCGGTCATCAACACCCGCAGTTTTAGCCGATTCTGGCCCGTATCGTGGACTATTACTCACTTTTTTGGGTCCAGGAGTGATTTCCACGATTGATGAACTCCGGGGTGCGTTTACATGTCGGTTATAAACACCCGCAGTTTTAGCCGATTCCGGCCCGTTTCGTGGACTATTACTCACTGTTTTGGGGTCCCGGAGTGATTTCCACGATTGACGAACCCCGGGGTGCGTTTACGTGTCGGTCATCAACACTCGCTGTTTTTGCCGATTCTGGCCCGTTCGTGGACTATTACTCACTGTTTTGGGGTCCCGGACTGATTTCCACGATTGACGAACCCCAAGGTGCGTTTACGTGTCGGTCATCAACACCTGCAGTTTTAGCCGATTCCGGCCCGTTTCTTGGACTATTACTCACTGTTTTGGGGTCCCGGAGTGATTTCCACGATTGACGAACCCCGGGGTGCGTTTACGTGTCGGTCATCAACACCCGCAGTTTTGGCCGATTCTGGCCCGTATCATGGACTATTACTCACCTTTTTTGGGTCCCGGAGTGATTTCCACGATTGATGAACTCCGGGGTGCGTTTACATGTCGGTCATCAACACCCGCAGTTTTAGCCGATTCCGGCCCGTTTCGTGGACTATTACTCATTGTTTTGGGGTCCCGGAGTGATTTCCACGATTGACGAACCCCGGGGTGCGTTTACGTGTCGGTCATCAACACTCGTTGTTTTTGCCGATTTTGGCCCGTTCGTGGACTATTACTCACTGTTTTGGGGTCCCGGAGTGATTTCCATGATTGACGAACCCCGGTGTGCGTTTACGTGTCGGTCATCAACACCCGCATTTTAGCGGATTCTGGACCGTATCGTGGACTATTACTCACTTTTTTTGGGTCCCGTAGTGATTTCCACGATTGATGAACTCCGGGGTGCGTTTACATGCCGGTCATCAACAACCGCAGTTTTGGCCTATTTTGGCCCGTTCGTGGACTATTACTCACTGTTTTGGGGTCCCGGAGTGATTTCCATGATTGACGAACCCCGGGGTGCGTTTACGTGTCGGTCATGAACACCCGCAGTTTTAGCCGATTCTGGCCCGTATCTTGGACTATTACTCACTTTTTTTGGGTCCCGGAGTGATTTCCACGACCGATGAACTCCGGGGTGCGTTTACGTGTGGGTCATCAACACCCGCAGTTTTGGCCGATTTTGGCCCGTTCGTGGACTATTACTCACTGTTTTGGGGTCCCGGACTGATTTCCACGATTGACGAACCCCAGGGTGCGTTTACGTGTCGGTCATCAACACCCGCAGTTTTAGCCAATTCTGCCCCATATCGTGGACTATTACTCACTGTTTTGGGGTCCCGGACTGATTTCCACGATTGACGAACCCCGAGGTGCGTTTACGTGTCGGTCATCAACACCCGCAGTTTTAGCCGATTCCGGCCCGTTTCGTGGACTATTACTCACTGTTTTGGGGTCCCGGAGTGATTTCCACGATTGACGAACCCCGGGGTGCGTTTACGTGTTGGTCATCAACACACGCAGTTTTGGCCGATTCCGGCCCGTTCGTGGACTATTACTCACTGTTTTGGGGTCCCAGAGTGATTTCCGCGATTGACGAACCCCGGGCTGCGTTTACGTGTCGGTCATCAACACCCGCAGTTTTAGCCGATTCTGGCCCGTATCATGGACTATTACTCACTTTTTTGGGTCCCGGAGTGATTTCCACGATTGATGAACTCCGGGGTGCGTTTACATGTCGGTCATCAACACCCGCAGTTTTAGCCGATTCCGACCCGTTTCGTGGATTATTACTCACTGTTTTGGGGTCCCGAAGTGATTTCCACGATTGACGAACCCCGGGGTGCGTTTACGTGTCGGTCATCAACACCCGCAGTTTTGGCCGATTCCGGCCCGTTTCGTGCACTATTACTCACTGTTTTGGGGTCCCGGAGTGATTTCCACGATTGACGAACCCCGGGTTGCGTTTACGTGTCGGTCATCAACACCCGCAGTTTTAGCCGATTCTGGCCCGTATCATGGACTATTACTCACTTTTTTGGGTCCCGGAGTGATTTCCACGATTGATGAACTCCGGGGTGCGTTTACATGTCGGTCATCAACACCCGCAGTTTTAGCCGATTCCGACCCGTTTCGTGGATTATTACTCACTGTTTTGGAGTCCCGAAGTGATTTCCACGATTGACGAACCCCGGGGTGCGTTTATGTGTCGGTCATCAACACTCGCTGTTTTTGCCGATTTTGGCCCGTTCGTGGACTATTACTCACTTTTTTTGGGTCCCGGAGTGATTTTCACGATTGATGAACTCCGGGCTGCGTTTACGTGTCGGTCATCAACACCCGCAGTTTTAGCCGATTCTGGCCCGTATCGTGGACTATTACTTACTTTTTTAGGTCCCGGAGTGATTTCCACGATTGATGAACTCCGGGGTGCGTTTACATGTCGGTCATAAACACCCGCAGTTTTAGCCGATTCCGGCCCGTTTCGTGGACTATTACTCACTGTTTTGGGGTCCCGGAGTGATTTCCACGATTGACGAACCCCGGGGTGCGTTTACGTGTCGGTCATCAACACTCGCTGTTTTGCCGATTCTGGCCCGTTCGTGGACTATTACTCACTGTTTTGGGGTCCCGGACTGATTTCCACGATTGACGAACCCCAAGGTGCGTTTACGTGTCGGTCATCAACACCTGCAGTTTTAGCCGATTCCGGCCCGTTTCTTGGACTATTACTCACTGTTTTGGGGTCCCGGAGTGATTTCCACGATTGACGAACCCCGGGGTGCGTTTACGTGTCGGTCATCAACACCCGCAGTTTTGCCCGATTCTGGCCCGTATCATGGACTATTACTCACCTTTTTTGGGTCCCGGAGTGATTTACACGATTGATGAACTCCGGGGTGCGTTCACATGTCGGTCATCAACACCCGCAGTTTTAGCCGATTCCGGCCCGTTTCGTGGACTATTACTCATTGTTTTGGGGTCCCGGAGTGATTTCCACGATTGACGAACCCCGGGGTGCGTTTACGTGTCGGTCATCAACACTCGTTGTTTTTGCCGATTTTGGCCCGTTCGTGGACTATTACTCACTGTTTTGGGGTCCCGGAGTGATTTCCATGATTGACGAACCCCGGTGTGCGTTTACGTGTCGGTCATCAACACCCGCATTTTAGCCGATTCTGGCCCGTATCTTGGACTATTACTCACTTTTTTTGGGTCCCGGAGTGATTTCCACGACTGATGAACTCCGGGGTGCGTTTACGTGTCGGTCATCAACACCCGCAGTTTTGGCCGATTTTGGCCCGTTCGTGGACTATTACTCACTGTTTTGGGGTCCCGGACTGATTTCCACGATTGACGAACCCCAGGGTGCGTTTACGTGTCGGTCATCAACACCCGCAGTTTTAGCCAATTCTGCCCCATATCGTGGACTATTACTCACTGTTTTGGGGTCCCGGACTGATTTCCACGATTGACGAACCCCGAGGTGCGTTTACGTGTCGGTCATCAACCCCCGCAGTTTTAACCGATTCCGGCCCGTTTCGTGGACTATTACTCACTGTTTTGGGGTCCCGGAGTGATTTCCACGATTGACGAACCCCGGGGTGCGTTTACGTGTCGGTCATCAACACACGCAGTTTTGGCCGATTCCGGCCCGTTCGTGGACTATTACTCACTGTTTTGGGGTCCCAGAGTGATTTCCGCGATTGACGAACCCCGGGCTGCGTTTACGTGTCGGTCATCAACACCCGCAGTTTTAGCCGATTCTGGCCCGTATCATGGACTATTACTCACTTTTTTGGGTCCCGGAGTGATTTCCACGATTGATGAACTCCGGGGTGCGTTTACATGTCGGTCATCAACACCCGCAGTTTTAGCCGATTCCGACCCGTTTCGTGGATTATTACTCACTGTTTTGGGGTCCCGAAGTGATTTCCACGATTGACGAACCCCGGGGTGCGTTTACGTGTCGGTCATCAACACTCGCTGTTTTTGCCGATTTTGGCCCGTTCGTGGACTATTACTCACTTTTTTTGGGTCCCGAAGTGATTTCCACGATTGATGAACTCCGGGCTGCGTTTACGTGTCGGTCATCAACACCCGCAGTTTTAGCCGACTCTGGCCCGTATCGTGGACTATTACTCACTTTTTTGGGTCCCGGAGTGATTTCCACGATTGATGAACTCCGGGGTGCGTTTACATGTCGGTCATAAACACCCGCAGTTTTAGCCGATTCCGGCCCGTTTCGTGGACTATTACTCACTGTTTTGGGGTCCCGGAGTGATTTCCACGATTGACGAACCCCGGGGTGCGTTTACGTGTCGGTCATCAACACTCGCTGTTTTTGCCGATTTTGGCCCGTTCGTGGACTATTACTCACTTTTTTTGGGTCCCGAAGTGATTTCCACGATTGATGAACTCCGGGCTGCGTTTACGTGTCGGTCATCAACACCCGCAGTTTTAGCCGACTCTGGCCCGTATCGTGGACTATTACTCACTTTTTTGGGTCCCGGAGTGATTTCCACGATTGATGAACTCCGGGGTGCGTTTACATGTCGGTCATAAACACCCGCAGTTTTAGCCGATTCCGGCCCGTTTCGTGGACTATTACTCACTGTTTTGGGGTCCCGGACTTATTTCCACGATTGACGAACCCCAAGGTGCGTTTACGTGTCGGTCATCAACACCTGCAGTTTTAGCCGATTCCGGCCCGTTTCTTGGACTATTACTCACTGTTTTGGGGTCCCGGAGTGATTTCCACGATTGACGAACCCCGGGGTGCGTTTACGTGTCGGTCATCAACACCCGCAGTTTTGGCCGATTCTGGCCCGTATCATGGACTATTACTCACCTTTTTTGGGTCCCGGAGTGATTTCCACGATTGATGAACTCCGGGGTGCGTTTACATGTCGGTCATCAACACCCGCAGTTTTAGCCGATTCCGGCCCGTTTCGTGGACTATTACTCATTGTTTTGGGGTCCCGGAGTGATTTCCACGATTGACGAACCCCGGGGTGCGTTTACATGTCGGTCATCAACACTCGTTGTTTTTGCCGATTCTGGCCCGTTCGTGGACTATTACTCACTGTTTTGGGGTCCCGGAGTGATTTCCATGATTGACGAACCCCGGTGTGCGTTTACGTGTCGGTCATCAACACCCGCATTTTAGCCGATTCTGGACCGTATCGTGGACTATTACTCACTTTTTTTGGGTCCCGGAGTGATTTCCACGATTGATGAACTCCGGGGTGCGTTTACATGTCGGTCATAAACACCCGCAGTTTTAGCCGATTCCGGCCCGTTTCGTGGACTATTACTCACTGTTTTGGGGTCCCGGAGTGATTTCCACGATTGACGAACCCCGGGGTGCGTTTACGTGTCGGTCATCAACACTCGCTGTTTTTGCCGATTCTGGCCCGTTCGTGGACTATTACTCACTGTTTTGGGGTCCCGGACTGATTTCCACGATTGACGAACCCCAAGGTGCGTTTACGTGTCGGTCATCAACACCTGCAGTTTTAGCCGATTCCGGCCCGTTTCTTGGACTATTACTCACTGTTTTGGGGTCCCGGAGTGATTTCCACGATTGACGAACCCCGAGGTGCGTTTACGTGTCGGTCATCAACACCCGCAGTTTTGGCCGATTCTGGCCCGTATCATGGACTATTACTCACCTTTTTTGGGTCCCGGAGTGATTTCCATGATTGATGAACTCCGGGGTGCATTTACATGTCGGTCATCAACACCCGCAGTTTTAGCCGATTCCGGCCCGTTTCGTGGACTATTACTCATTGTTTTGGGGTCCCGGAGTGATTTCCACGATTGACGAACCCCGGGGTGCGTTTACGTGTCGGTCATCAACACTCGCTGTTTTTGCCGATTTTGGCCCGTTCGTGGACTATTACTCACTGTTTTGGGGTGCCGGAGTGATTTCCACGATTGATGAAATCCGTGCTGCGTTTACGTGTCGGTCATCAACACCTGCAATTTTAGCCGATTCTGGCCCGTATCATGGACTATTACTCACTTTTTTTGGGTCCCGGAGTGATTTCCACGATTGATGAACTCCGGGGTGCGTTTACATGTCGGTCATCAACACCCGCAGTTTTAGCCGATTCCGGCCCGTTTCGTGGACTATTACTCACTGTTTTCGGGTCCCGGAGTGATTTCCACGATTGACGAACCCCGGGGTGCGTTTACGTGTCGGTCATCAACACTCGTTGTTTTTGCCGATTTTGACCCGTTCGTGGACTATTACTCACTGTTTTGGGGTCCCGGAGTGATTTCCATGATTGACGAACCCCGGTGTGCGTTTACGTGTCGGTCATCAACACCCGCATTTTAGCCGATTCTGGACCGTATCGTGGACTATTACTCACTTTTTTTGGGTCCCGTAGTGATTTCCACGATTGATGAACTCCGGGGTGCGTTTACATGCCGGTCATCAACAACCGCAGTTTTGGCCGATTTTGGCCCGTTCGTGGACTATTACTCACTGTTTCGGGGTCCCGGAGTGATTTCCATGATTGACGAACCCCGGGGTGCGTTTACGTGTCGGTCATGAACTCCCGCAGTTTTAGCCGATTCTGGCCCGTATCTTGGACTATTACTCACTTTTTTTGGGTCCCGGAGTGATTTCCACGACTGATGAACTCCGGGGTGCGTTTACGTGTCGGTCATCAACACCCGCAGTTTTGGCCGATTTTGGCCCGTTCGTGGACTATTACTCACTGTTTTGGGGTCCCGGACTGATTTCCACGATTGACGAACCCCAGGGTGCGTTTACGTGTCGGTCATCAACACCCGCAGTTTTAGCCAATTCTGCCTCATATCGTGGACTATTACTCACTGTTTTGGGGTCCCGGACTGATTTCCACGATTGACGAACCCCGAGGTGCGTTTACGTGTCGGTCATCAACACCCGCAGTTTTAGCCGATTCCGGCCCGTTTCGTGGACTATTACTCACTGTTTTGGGGTCCCGGAGTGATTTCCACGATTGACGAACCCCGGGGTGCGTTTACGTGTCGGTCATCAACACCCGCAGTTTTGGCCGATTCCGGCCCGTTCGTGGACTATTACTCACTGTTTTGGGGTCCCAGAGTGATTTCCGCGATTGACGAACCCCGGGCTGCGTTTACGTGTCGGTCATCAACACCCGCAGTTTTAGCCGATTCTGGCCCGTATCATGGACTATTACTCACTTTTTTGGGTCCCGGAGTGATTTCCACGATTGATGAACTCTGGGGTGCGTTTACATGTCGGTCATCAACACCCGCAGTTTTAGCCGATTCCGACCCGTTTCGTGGATTATTACTCACTGTTTTGGGGTCCCGAAGTGATTTCCACGATTGACGAACCACGGGGTGCGTTTACGTGTCGGTCATCAACACTCGCTGTTTTTGCCGATTTTGGCCCGTTCGTGGACTATTACTCACTTTTTTTGGGTCCCAGAGTGATTTCCACGATTGATGAACTCCGGGCTGCGTTTACGTGTCGGTCATCAACACCCGCAGTTTTAGCCGATTCTGGCCCGTATCGTGGACTATTACTCACTTTTTTGGGTCCCGGAGTGATTTCCACGATTGATGAACTCCGGGGTGCGTTTACATGTCGGTCATAAACACCCGCAGTTTTAGCCGATTCCGGCCCGTTTCGTGGACTATTACTCACTGTTTTGGGGTCCCGGAGTGATTTCCACGATTGATGAACCCCGGGGTGCGTTTACGTGTCGGTCATCAACACTCGCTGTTTTTGCCGATTCTGGCCTGTTCGTGGACTATTACTCACTGTTTTGGGGTCCCGGACTGATTTCCACGATTGACGAACCCCAAGGTGCGTTTACGTGTCGGTCATCAACACCTGCAGTTTTAGCCGATTCCGGCCCGTTTCTTGGACTATTACTCACTGTTTTGGGGTCCCGGAGTGATTTCCACGATTGACGAACCCCGGGGTGCGTTTACGTGTCGGTCATCAACACCCGCAGTTTTGGCCGATTCTGGCCCGTATCATGGACTATTACTCACCTTTTTTGGGTCCCGGAGTGATTTCCACGATTGATGAACTCCGGGGTGCGTTTACATGTCGGTCATCAACACCCGCAGTTTTAGCCGATTCCGGCCCGTTTCGTGGACTATTACTCATTGTTTTGGGGTCCCGGAGTGATTTCCACGATTGACGAACCCCGGGGTGCGTTTACGTGTCGGTCATCAACACTCGTTGTTTTTGCCGATTTTGGCCCGTTCGTGGACTATTACTCACTGTTTTGGGGTCCCGGAGTGATTTCCATGATTGACGAACCCCGGTGTGCGTTTACGTGTCGGTCATCAACACCCGCATTTTAGCCGATTCTGGACCGTATCGTGGACTATTACTCACTTTTTTTGGGTCCCGGAGTGATTTCCATGATTGATGAACTCCGGGGTGCGTTTACATGTCGGTCATAAACACCCGCAGTTTTAGCCGATTCCGGCCCGTTTCGTGGACTATTACTCACTGTTTTGGGGTCCCGGAGTGATTTCCACGATTGACGAACCCCGGGGTGCGTTTACGTGTCGGTCATCAACACTCGCTGTTTTTGCCGATTCTGACCCGTTCGTGGACTATTACTCACTGTTTTGGGGTCCCGGACTGATTTCCACGATTGACGAACCCCAAGGTGCGTTTACGTGTCGGTCATCAACACCTGCAGTTTTAGCCGATTCCGGCCCGTTTCTTGGACTATTACTCACTGTTTTGGGGTCCCGGAGTGATTTCCACGATTGACGAACCCCGGGGTGCGTTTACGTGTCGGTCATCAACACCCGCAGTTTTGGCCGATTCTGGCCCGTATCATGGACTATTACTCACCTTTTTTGGGTCCCGGAGTGATTTCCACGATTGATGAACTCCGGGGTGCGTTTACATGTCGGTCATCAACACCCGCAGTTTTAGCCGATTCCGGCCCGTTTCGTGGACTATTACTCATTGTTTTGGGGTCCCGGAGTGATTTCCACGATTGACGAACCCCGGGGTGCGTTTACGTGTCGGTCATCAACACTCGCTGTTTTTGCCGATTTTGGCCCGTTCGTGGACTATTACTCACTGTTTTGGGGTGCCGGAGTGATTTCCACGATTGATGAACTCCGTGCTGCGTTTACGTGTCGGTCATCAACACCTGCAGTTTTAGCCGATTCTGGCCCGTATCATGGACTATTACTCACTTTTTTTGGGTCCCGGAGTGATTTCCACGATTGATGAACTCCGGGGTGCGTTTACATGTCGGTCATCAACACCCGCAGTTTTAGCCGATTCCGGCCCGTTTCGTGGACTATTACTCACTGTTTTCGGGTCCCGGAGTGATTTCCACGATTGACGAACCCCGGGGTGCGCTTACGTGTCGGTCATCAACACTCGTTGTTTTTGCCGATTTTGGCCCGTTCGTGGACTATTACTCACTGTTTTGGGGTCCCGGAGTGATTTCCATGATTGACGAACCCCGGTGTGCGTTTACGTGTCGGTCATCAACATCCGCATTTTAGCCGATTCTGGACCGTATCGTGGACTATTACTCACTTTTTTGGGTCCCGTAGTGATTTCCACGATTGATGAACTCCGGGGTGCGTTTACATGCCGGTCATCAACAACCGCAGTTTTGGCCGATTTTGGCCCGTTCGTGGACTATTACTCACTGTTTTGGGGTCCCGGAGTGATTTCCATGATTGACGAACCCCGGGGTGCGTTTACGTGTCGGTCATCAACACCCGCAGTTTGGCCGATTCCGGCCCGTTTCGTGGACTATTACTCACTGTTTTGGGGTCCCGGAGTGATTTCCACGATTGACGAACCCCGGGGTGCGTTTACGTGTCGGTCATCAACACTCGCTGTTTTTGCCGATTCTGACCCGTTCGTGGACTATTACTCACTGTTTTGGGGTCCCGGACTGATTTCCACGATTGACGAACCCCAAGGTGCGTTTACGTGTCGGTCATCAACACCTGCAGTTTTAGCCGATTCCGGCCCGTTTCTTGGACTATTACTCACTGTTTTGGGGTCCCGGAGTGATTTCCACGATTGACGAACCCCGGGGTGCGTTTACGTGTCGGTCATCAACACCCGCAGTTTTGGCCGATTCTGGCCCGTATCATGGACTATTACTCACCTTTTTTGGGTCCCGGAGTGATTTCCACGATTGATGAACTCCGGGGTGCGTTTACATGTCGGTCATCAACACCCGCAGTTTTAGCCGATTCCGGCCCGTTTCGTGGACTATTACTCATTGTTTTGGGGTCCCGGAGTGATTTCCACGATTGACGAACCCCGGGGTGCGTTTACGTGTCGGTCATCAACACTCGCTGTTTTTGCCGATTTTGGCCCGTTCGTGGACTATTACTCACTGTTTTGGGGTGCCGGAGTGATTTCCACGATTGATGAACTCCGTGCTGCGTTTACGTGTCGGTCATCAACACCTGCAGTTTTAGCCGATTCTGGCCCGTATCATGGACTATTACTCACTTTTTTTGGGTCCCGGAGTGATTTCCACGATTGATGAACTCCGGGGTGCGTTTACATGTCGGTCATCAACACCCGCAGTTTTAGCCGATTCCGGCCCGTTTCGTGGACTATTACTCACTGTTTTCGGGTCCCGGAGTGATTTCCACGATTGACGAACCCCGGGGTGCGCTTACGTGTCGGTCATCAACACTCGTTGTTTTTGCCGATTTTGGCCCGTTCGTGGACTATTACTCACTGTTTTGGGGTCCCGGAGTGATTTCCATGATTGACGAACCCCGGTGTGCGTTTACGTGTCGGTCATCAACATCCGCATTTTAGCCGATTCTGGACCGTATCGTGGACTATTACTCACTTTTTTGGGTCCCGTAGTGATTTCCACGATTGATGAACTCCGGGGTGCGTTTACATGCCGGTCATCAAAAACCGCAGTTTTGGCCGATTTTGGCCCGTTCGTGGACTATTACTCACTGTTTTGGGGTCCCGGAGTGATTTCCATGATTGACGAACCCCGGGGTGCGTTTACGTGTCGGTCATGAACACCCGCAGTTTTAGCCGATTCTGGCCCGTATCTTGGACTATTACTCACTTTTTTTGGGTCCCGGAGTGATTTCCACGACTGATGAACTCCGGGGTGCGTTTACGTGTCGGTCATCAACACCCGCAGTTTTGGCCGATTTTGGCCCGTTCGTGGACTATTACTCACTGTTTTGGGGTCCCGGACTGATTTCCACGATTGACGAACCCCAGGGTGCGTTTACGTGTCGGTCATCAACACCCGCAGTTTTAGCCAATTCTTCCTCATATCGTGGACTATTACTCACTGTTTTGGGGTCCCGGATTCATTTCCACGATTGACGAACCCCAAGGTGCGTTTACGTGTCGGTCATCAACACCTGCAGTTTTAGCCGATTCCGGCCCGTTTCTTGGACTATTACTCACTGTTTTGGGGTCCCGGAGTGATTTCCACGATTGACGAACCCCGGGGTGCGTTTACGTGTCGGTCATCAACACCCGCAGTTTTGGCCGATTCTGGCCCGTATCATGGACTATTACTCACCTTTTTTGGGTCCCGGAGTGATTTCCACGATTGATGAACTCCGGGGTGCGTTTACATGTCGGTCATCAACACCCGCAGTTTTAGCCGATTCCGGCCCGTTTCGTGGACTATTACTCATTGTTTTGGGGTCCCGGAGTGATTTCCACGATTGACGAACCCCGGGGTGCGTTTACGTGTCGGTCATCAACACTCGTTGTTTATGCCGATTTTGGCCCGTTCGTGGACTATTACTCACTGTTTTGGGGTCCCGGAGTGATTTCCATGATTGACGAACCCCGGTGTGCGTTTACGTGTCGGTCATCAACACCCGCATTTTAGCCGATTCTGGACCGTATCGTGGACTATTACTCACTTTTTTTGGGTCCCGGAGTGATTTCCATGATTGATGAACTCCGGGGTGCGTTTACATGTCGGTCATAAACACCCGCAGTTTTAGCCGATTCCGGCCCGTTTCGTGGACTATTACTCACTGTTTTGGGGTCCCGGAGTGATTTCCACGATTGACGAACCCCGGGGTGCGTTTACGTGTCGGTCATCAACACTCGCTGTTTTTGCCGATTCTGGCCCGTTCGTGGACTATTACTCACTGTTTTGGGGTCCCGGACTGATTTCCACGATTGACGAACCCCAAGGTGCGTTTACGTGTCGGTCATCAACACCTGCAGTTTTAGCCGATTCCGGCCCGTTTCTTGGACTATTACTCACTGTTTTGGGGTCCCGGAGTGATTTCCACGATTGACGAACCCCGGGGTGCGTTTACGTGTCGGTCATCAACACCCGCAGTTTTGGCCGATTCTGGCCCGTATCATGGACTATTACTCACCTTTTTTGGGTCCCGGAGTGATTTCCACGATTGATGAACTCCGGGGTGCGTTTACATGTCGGTCATCAACACCCGCAGTTTTAGCCGATTCCGGCCCGTTTCGTGGACTATTACTCATTGTTTTGGGGTCCCGGAGTGATTTCCACGATTGACGAACCCCGGGGTGCGTTTACGTGTCGGTCATCAACACTCGCTGTTTTTGCCGATTTTGGCCCGTTCGTGGACTATTACTCACTGTTTTGGGGTGCCGGAGTGATTTCCACGATTGATGAACTCCGTGCTGCGTTTACGTGTCGGTCATCAACACCTGCAGTTTTAGCCGATTCTGGCCCGTATCATGGACTATTACTCACTTTTTTTGGGTCCCGGAGTGATTTCCACGATTGATGAACTCCGGGGTGCGTTTACATGTCGGTCATCAACACCCGCAGTTTTAGCCGATTCCGGCCCGTTTCGTGGACTATTACTCACTGTTTTCGGGTCCCGGAGTGATTTCCACGATTGACGAACCCCGGGGTGCGCTTACGTGTCGGTCATCAACACTCGTTGTTTTTGCCGATTTTGGCCCGTTCGTGGACTATTACTCACTGTTTTGGGGTCCCGGAGTGATTTCCATGATTGACGAACCCCGGTGTGCGTTTACGTGTCGGTCATCAACATCCGCATTTTAGCCGATTCTGGACCGTATCGTGGACTATTACTCACTTTTTTGGGTCCCGTAGTGATTTCCACGATTGATGAACTCCGGGGTGCGTTTACATGCCGGTCATCAACAACCGCAGTTTTGGCCGATTTTGGCCCGTTCGTGGACTATTACTCACTATTTTGGGGTCCCGGAGTGATTTCCATGATTGACGAACCCCGGGGTGCGTTTACGTGTCGGTCATGAACACCCGCAGTTTTAGCCGATTCTGGCCCGTATCTTGGACTATTACTCACTTTTTTTGGGTCCCGGAGTGATTTCCACGACTGATGAACTCCGGGGTGCGTTTACGTGTCGGTCATCAACACCCGCAGTTTTGGCCGATTTTGGCCCGTTCGTGGACTATTACTCACTGTTTTGGGGTCCCGGACTGATTTCCACGATTGACGAACCCCAGGGTGCGTTTACGTGTCGGTCATCAACACCCGCAGTTTTAGCCAATTCTTCCTCATATCGTGGACTATTACTCACTGTTTTGGGGTCCCGGACTGATTTCCACGATTGACGAACCCCGAGGTGCGTTTACGTGTCGGTCATCAACACCCGCAGTTTTAGCCGATTCCGGCCCGTTTCGTGGACTATTACTCACTGTTTTGGGGTCCCGGAGTGATTTCCACGATTGACGAACCCCGGGGTGCGTTTACGTGTCGGTCATCAACACCCGCAGTTTTGGCCGATTCCGGCCCGTTCGTGGACTATTACTCACTGTTTTGGGGTCCCAGAGTGATTTCCGCGATTGACGAACCCCGGGCTGCGTTTACGTGTCGGTCATCAACACCCGCAGTTTTAGCCGATTCTGGCCCGTATCATGGACTATTACTCACTTTTTTGGGTCCCGGAGTGATTTCCACGATTGATGAACTCCGGGGTGCGTTTACATGTCGGTCATAAACACCCGCAGTTTTAGCCGATTCCGGCCCGTTTCGTGGACTATTACTCACTGTTTTGGGGTCCCGGAGTGATTTCCACGATTGACGAACCCCGGGGTGCGTTTACGTGTCGGTCATCAACACTCGCTGTTTTTGCCGATTCTGGCCCGTTCGTGGACTATTACTCACTGTTTTGGGGTCCCGGACTGATTTCCACGATTGACGAACCCCAAGGTGCGTTTACGTGTCGGTCATCAACACCCGCAGTTTTAGCCGATTCCGGCCCGTTTCTTGGACTATTACTCACTGTTTTGGGGTCCCGGAGTGATTTCCACGATTGACGAACCCCGGGGTGCGTTTACGTGTCGGTCATCAACACCCGCAGTTTTGGCCGATTCTGGCCCGTATCATGGACTATTACTCACCTTTTTTGGGTCCCGGAGTGATTTCCACGATTGATGAACTCCGGGGTGCGTTTACATGTCGGTCATCAACACCCGCAGTTTTAGCCGATTCCGGCCCGTTTCGTGGACTATTACTCATTGTTTTGGGGTCCCGGAGTGATTTCCACGATTGACGAACCCCGGGGTGCGTTTACGTGTCGGTCATCAACACTCGCTGTTTTTGCCGATTTTGGCCCGTTCGTGGACTATTACTCACTGTTTTGGGGTGCCGGAGTGATTTCCACGATTGATGAACTCCGTGCTGCGTTTACGTGTCGGTCATCAACACCTGCAGTTTTAGCCGATTCTGGCCCGTATCATGGACTATTACTCACTTTTTTTGGGTCCCGTAGTGATTTCCACGATTGATGAACTCCGGGGTGCGTTTACATGTCGGTCATCAACACCCGCAGTTTTAGCCGATTCCGGCCCGTTTCGTGGACTATTACTCACTGTTTTCGGGTCCCGGAGTGATTTCCACGATTGACGAACCCCGGGGTGCGCTTACGTGTCGGTCATCAACACTCGTTGTTTTTGCCGATTTTGGCCCGTTCGTGGACTATTACTCACTGTTTTGGGGTCCCGGAGTGATTTCCATGATTGACGAACCCCGGTGTGCGTTTACGTGTCGGTCATCAACATCCGCATTTTAGCCGATTCTGGACCGTATCGTGGACTATTACTCACTTTTTTGGGTCCCGTAGTGATTTCCACGATTGATGAACTCCGGGGTGCGTTTACATGCCGGTCATCAACAACCGCAGTTTTGGCCGATTTTGGCCCGTTCGTGGACTATTACTCACTATTTTGGGGTCCCGGAGTGATTTCCATGATTGACGAACCCCGGGGTGCGTTTACGTGTCGGTCATGAACACCCGCAGTTTTAGCCGATTCTGGCCCGTATCTTGGACTATTACTCACTTTTTTTGGGTCCCGGAGTGATTTCCACGACTGATGAACTCCGGGGTGCGTTTACGTGTCGGTCATCAACACCCGCAGTTTTGGCCGATTTTGGCCCGTTCGTGGACTATTACTCACTGTTTTGGGGTCCCGGACTGATTTCCACGATTGACGAACCCCAGGGTGCGTTTACGTGTCGGTCATCAACACCCGCAGTTTTAGCCAATTCTTCCTCATATCGTGGACTATTACTCACTGTTTTGGGGTCCCGGACTGATTTCCACGATTGACGAACCCCGAGGTGCGTTTACGTGTCGGTCATCAACACCCGCAGTTTTAGCCGATTCCGGCCCGTTTCGTGGACTATTACTCACTGTTTTGGGGTCCCGGAGTGATTTCCACGATTGACGAACCCCGGGGTGCGTTTACGTGTCGGTCATCAACACCCGCAGTTTTGGCCGATTCCGGCCCGTTCGTGGACTATTACTCACTGTTTTGGGGTCCCAGAGTGATTTCCGCGATTGACGAACCCCGGGCTGCGTTTACGTGTCGGTCATCAACACCCGCAGTTTTAGCCGATTCTGGCCCGTATCATGGACTATTACTCACTTTTTTGGGTCCCGGAGTGATTTCCACGATTGATGAACTCCGGGGTGCGTTTACATGTCGGTCATAAACACCCGCAGTTTTAGCCGATTCCGGCCCGTTTCGTGGACTATTACTCACTGTTTTGGGGTCCCGGAGTGATTTCCACGATTGACGAACCCCGGGGTGCGTTTACGTGTCGGTCATCAACACTCGCTGTTTTTGCCGATTCTGGCCCGTTCGTGGACTATTACTCACTGTTTTGGGGTCCCGGACTGATTTCCACGATTGACGAACCCCAAGGTGCGTTTACGTGTCGGTCATCAACACCCGCAGTTTTAGCCGATTCCGGCCCGTTTCTTGGACTATTACTCACTGTTTTGGGGTCCCGGAGTGATTTCCACGATTGACGAACCCCGGGGTGCGTTTACGTGTCGGTCATCAACACCCGCAGTTTTGGCCGATTCTGGCCCGTATCATGGACTATTACTCACCTTTTTTGGGTCCCGGAGTGATTTCCACGATTGATGAACTCCGGGGTGCGTTTACATGTCGGTCATCAACACCCGCAGTTTTAGCCGATTCCGGCCCGTTTCGTGGACTATTACTCATTGTTTTGGGGTCCCGGAGTGATTTCCACGATTGACGAACCCCGGGGTGCGTTTACGTGTCGGTCATCAACACTCGCTGTTTTTGCCGATTTTGGCCCGTTCGTGGACTATTACTCACTGTTTTGGGGTGCCGGAGTGATTTCCACGATTGATGAACTCCGTGCTGCGTTTACGTGTCGGTCATCAACACCTGCAGTTTTAGCCGATTCTGGCCCGTATCATGGACTATTACTCACTTTTTTTGGGTCCCGGAGTGATTTCCACGATTGATGAACTCCGGGGTGCATTTACATGTCGGTCATCAACACCCGCAGTTTTAGCCGATTCCGGCCCGTTTCGTGGACTATTACTCACTGTTTTCGGGTCCCGGAGTGATTTCCACGATTGACGAACCCCGGGGTGCGCTTACGTGTCGGTCATCAACACTCGTTGTTTTTGCCGATTTTGGCCCGTTCGTGGACTATTACTCACTGTTTTGGGGTCCCGGAGTGATTTCCATGATTGACGAACCCCGGTGTGCGTTTACGTGTCGGTCATCAACATCCGCATTTTAGCCGATTCTGGACCGTATCGTGGACTATTACTCACTTTTTTGGGTCCCGTAGTGATTTCCACGATTGATGAACTCCGGGGTGCGTTTACATGCCGGTCATCAACAACCGCAGTTTTGGCCGATTTTGGCCCGTTCGTGGACTATTACTCACTGTTTTGGGGTCCCGGAGTGATTTCCATGATTGACGAACCCCGGGGTGCGTTTACGTGTCGGTCATGAACACCCGCAGTTTTAGCCGATTCTGGCCCGTATCTTGGACTATTACTCACTTTTTTTGGGTCCCGGAGTGATTTCCACGACTGATGAACTCCGGGGTGCGTTTACGTGTCGGTCATCAACACCCGCAGTTTTGGCCGATTTTGGCCCGTTCGTGGACTATTACTCACTGTTTTGGGGTCCCGGACTGATTTCCACGATTGACGAACCCCAGGGTGCGTTTACGTGTCGGTCATCAACACCCGCAGTTTTAGCCAATTCTTCCTCATATCGTGGACTATTACTCACTGTTTTGGGGTCCCGGACTGATTTCCACGATTGACGAACCCCGAGGTGCGTTTACGTGTCGGTCATCAACACCCGCAGTTTTAGCCGATTCCGGCCCGTTTCGTGGACTATTACTCACTGTTTTGGGGTCCCGGAGTGATTTCCACGATTGACGAACCCCGGGGTGCGTTTACGTGTCGGTCATCAACACCCGCAGTTTTGGCCGATTCCGGCCCGTTCGTGGACTATTACTCACTGTTTTGGGGTCCCAGAGTGATTTCCGCGATTGACGAACCCCGGGCTGCGTTTACGTGTCGGTCATCAACACCCGCAGTTTTAGCCGATTCTGGCCCGTATCATGGACTATTACTCACTTTTTTGGGTCCCGGAGTGATTTCCACGATTGATGAACTCCGGGGTGCGTTTACATGTCGGTCATCAACACCCGCAGTTTTAGCCGATTCCGACCCGTTTCGTGGATTATTACTCACTGTTTTGGGGTCCCGAAGTGATTTCCACGATTGACGAACCCCGGGGTGCGTTTACGTGTCGGTCATCAACACTCGCTGTTTTTGCCGATTTTGGCCCGTTCGTGGACTATTACTCACTTTTTTTGGGTCCCGGAGTGATTTCCACGATTGATGAACTCCGGGCTGCGTTTACGTGTCGGTCATCAACACCCGCAGTTTTAGCCGATTCTGGCCCGTATCGTGGACGATTACTCACTTTTTTGGGTCCCGGAGTGATTTCCACGATTGATGAACTCCGGGGTGCGTTTACATGTCGGTCATAAACACCCGCAGTTTTAGCCGATTCCGGCCCGTTTCGTGGACTATTACTCACTGTTTTGGGGTCCCGGAGTGATTTCCACGATTGACGAACCCCGGGGTGCGTTTACGTGTCGGTCATCAACACTCGTTGTTTTTGCCGATTTTGGCCCGTTCGTGGACTATTACTCACTGTTTTGGGGTCCCGGAGTGATTTCCATGATTGACGAACCCCGGTGTGCGTTTACGTGTCGGTCATCAACACCCGCATTTTAGCCGATTCTGGACCGTATCGTGGACTATTACTCACTTTTTTTGGGTCCCGGAGTGATTTCCACGATTGATGAACTCCGGGGTGCGTTTACATGTCGGTCATAAACACCCGCAGTTTTAGCCGATTCCGGCCCGTTTCGTGGACTATTACTCACTGTTTTGGGGTCCCGGAGTGATTTCCACGATTGACGAACCCCGGGGTGCGTTTACGTGTCGGTCATCAACACTCGCTGTTTTTGCCGATTCTGGCCCGTTCGTGGACTATTACTCACTGTTTTGGGGTCCCGGACTGATTTCCACGATTGACGAACCCCAAGGTGCGTTTACGTGTCGGTCATCAACACCTGCAGTTTTAGCCGATTCCGGCCCGTTTCTTGGACTATTACTCACTGTTTTGGGGTCCCGGAGTGATTTCCACGATTGACGAACCCCGAGGTGCGTTTACGTGTCGGTCATCAACACCCGCAGTTTTGGCCGATTCTGGCCCGTATCATGGACTATTACTCACCTTTTTTGGGTCCCGGAGTGATTTCCACGATTGATGAACTCCGGGGTGCGTTTACATGTCGGTCATCAACACCCGCAGTTTTAGCCGATTCCGGCCCGTTTCGTGGACTATTACTCATTGTTTTGGGGTCCCGGAGTGATTTCCACGATTGACGAACCCCGGGGTGCGTTTACGTGTCGGTCATCAACACTCGCTGTTTTTGCCGATTTTGGCCCGTTCGTGGACTATTACTCACTGTTTTGGGGTGCCGGAGTGATTTCCACGATTGATGAACTCCGTGCTGCGTTTACGTGTCGGTCATCAACACCTGCAGTTTTAGCCGATTCTGGCCCGTATCATGGACTATTACTCACTTTTTTTGGGTCCCGGAGTGATTTCCATGATTGATGAACTCCGGGGTGCGTTTACATGTCGGTCATCAACACCCGCAGTTTTAGCCGATTCCGGCCCGTTTCGTGGACTATTACTCACTGTTTTCGGGTCCCGGAGTGATTTCCACGATTGACGAACCCCGGGGTGCGCTTACGTGTCGGTCATCAACACCCGCAGTTTTAGCCAATTCTTCCTCATATCATGGACTATTACTCACTGTTTTGGGGTCCCGGACTGATTTCCACGATTGACGAACCCCGAGGTGCGTTTACGTGTCGGTCATCAACACCCGCAGTTTTAGCCGATTCCGGCCCGTTTCGTGGACTATTACTCACTGTTTTGGGGTCCCGGAGTGATTTCCATGATTGACGAACCCCGGGGTGCGTTTACGTGTCGGTCATCAACACCCGCAGTTTTGGCCGATTCCAGCCCGTTCGTGGACTATTACTCACTGTTTTGGGGTCCCAGAGTGATTTCCGCGATTGACGAACCCCGGGCTGCGTTTACGTGTCGGTCATCAACACCCGCAGTTTTAGCCGATTCTGGCCCGTATCATGGACTATTACTCACTTTTTTGGGTCCCGGAGTGATTTCCACGATTGATGAACTCCGGGGTGCGTTTACATGTCGGTCATCAACACCCGCAGTTTTAGCCGATTCCGACCCGTTTCGTGGATTATTACTCACTGCTTTGGGGTCCCGAAGTGATTTCCACGATTGACGAACCCCGGGGTGCGTTTACGTGTCGGTCATCAACACTCGCTGTTTTTGCCGATTTTGGCCCGTTCGTGGACTATTACTCACTTTTTTTGGGTCCCGGAGTGATTTCCACGATTGATGAACTCCGGGCTGCGTTTACGTGTCGGTCATCAACACCCGCAGTTTTAGCCGATTCTGGCCCGTATCGTGGACTATTACTCACTTTTTTGGGTCCCGGAGTGATTTCCACGATTGATGAACTCCGGGGTGCGTTTACATGTCGGTCATAAACACCCGCAGTTTTAGCCGATTCCGGCCCGTTTCGTGGACTATTACTCACTGTTTTGGGGTCCCGGAGTGATTTCCACGATTGACGAACCCCGGGGTGCGTTTACGTGTCGGTCATCAACACTCGCTGTTTTTGCCGATTCTGGCCCGTTCGTGGACTATTACTCACTGTTTTGGGGTCCCGGACTGATTTCCACGATTGACGAACCCCAAGGTGCGTTTACGTGTCGGTCATCAACACCTGCAGTTTTAGCCGATTCCGGCCCGTTTCTTGGACTATTACTCACTGTTTTGGGGTCCCGGAGTGATTTCCACGATTGACGAACCCCGGGGTGCGTTTACGTGTCGGTCATCAACACCCGCAGTTTTGGCCGATTCTGGCCCGTATCATGGACTATTACTCACCTTTTTTGGGTCCCGGAGTGATTTCCACGATTGATGAACTCCGGGGTGCGTTTACATGTCGGTCATCAACACCCGCAGTTTTAGCCGATTCCGGCCCGTTTCGTGGACTATTACTCATTGTTTTGGGGTCCCGGAGTGATTTCCACGATTGACGAACCCCGGGGTGCGTTTACGTGTCGGTCATCAACACTCGCTGTTTTTGCCGATTTTGGCCCGTTCGTGGACTATTACTCACTGTTTTGGGGTGCCGGAGTGATTTCCACGATTGATGAACTCCGTGCTGCGTTTACATGTCGGTCATCAACACCTGCAGTTTTAGCCGATTCTGGCCCGTATCATGGACTATTACTCACTTTTTTTGGGTCCCGGAGTGATTTCCACGATTGATGAACTCCGGGGTGCGTTTACATGTCGGTCATCAACACCCGCAGTTTTAGCCGATTCCGGCCCGTTTCGTGGACTATTACTCACTGTTTTCGGGTCCCGGAGTGATTTCCACGATTGACGAACCCCGGGGTGCGCTTACGTGTCGGTCATCAACACTCGTTGTTTTTGCCGATTTTGGCCCGTTCGTGGACTATTACTCACTGTTTTGGGGTCCCGGAGTGATTTCCATGATTGAGGAACCCCGGTGTGCGTTTACGTGTCGGTCATCAACACCCGCATTTTAGCCGATTCTGGACCGTATCGTGGACTATTACTCACTTTTTTGGGTCCCGTAGTGATTTCCACGATTGATGAACTCCGGGGTGCGTTTACATGCCGGTCATCAACAACCGCAGTTTTGGCCGATTTTGGCCCGTTCGTGGACTATTACTCACTGTTTTGGGGTCCCGGAGTGATTTCCATGATTGACGAACCCCGGGGTGCGTTTACGTGTCGGTCATGAACACCCGCAGTTTTAGCCGATTCTGGCCCGTATCTTGGACTATTACTCACTTTTTTTGGGTCCCGGAGTGATTTCCACGACTGATGAACTCCGGGGTGCGTTTACGTGTCGGTCATCAACACCCGCAGTTTTGGCCGATTTTGGCCCGTTCGTGGACTATTACTCACTGTTTTGGGGTCCCGGACTGATTTCCACGATTGACGAACCCCAGGGTGCGTTTACGTGTCGGTCATCAACACCCGCAGTTTTAGCCAATTCTTCCTCATATCGTGGACTATTACTCACTGTTTTGCGGTCCCGGACTGATTTCCACGATTGACGAACCCCGAGGTGCGTTTACGTGTCGGTCATCAACACTCGCTGTTTTTGCCGATTCTGGCCCGTTCGTGGACTATTACTCACTGTTTTGGGGTCCCGGACTGATTTCCACGATTGACGAACCCCAAGGTGCGTTTACGTGTCGGTCATCAACACCTGCAGTTTTAGCCGATTCCGGCCCGTTTCTTGGACTATTACTCACTGTTTTGGGGTCCCGGAGTGATTTCCACGATTGACGAACCGCGGGGTGCGTTTACGTGTCGGTCATCAACACCCGCAGTTTTGGCCGATTCTGGCCCGTATCATGGACTATTACTCACCTTTTTTGGGTCCCGGAGTGATTTCCACGATTGATGAACTCCGGGGTGCGTTTACATGTCGGTCATCAACACCCGCAGTTTTAGCCGATTCCGGCCCGTTTCGTGGACTATTACTCATTGTTTTGGGGTCCCGGAGTGATTTCCACGATTGACGAACCCCGGGGTGCGTTTACGTGTCGGTCATCAACACTCGCTGTTTTTGCCGATTTTGGCCCGTTCGTGGACTATTACTCACTGTTTTGGGGTGCCGGAGTGATTTCCACGATTGATGAACTCCGTGCTGCGTTTACGTGTCGGTCATCAACACCTGCAGTTTTAGCCGATTCTGGCCCGTATCATGGACTATTACTCACTTTTTTTGGGTCCCGGAGTGATTTCCACGATTGATGAACTCCGGGGTGCGTTTACATGTCGGTCATCAACACCCGCAGTTTTAGCCGATTCCGGCCCGTTTCGTGGACTATTACTCACTGTTTTCGGGTCCCGGAGTGATTTCCACGATTGACGAACCCCGGGGTGCGCTTACGTGTCGGTCATCAACACTCGTTGTTTTTGCCGATTTTGGCCCGTTCGTGGACTATTACTCACTGTTTTGGGGTCCCGGAGTGATTTCCATGATTGAGGAACCCCGGTGTGCGTTTACGTGTCGGTCATCAACACCCGCATTTTAGCCGATTCTGGACCGTATCGTGGACTATTACTCACTTTTTTGGGTCCCGTAGTGATTTCCACGATTGATGAACTCCGGGGTGCGTTTACATGCCGGTCATCAACAACCGCAGTTTTGGCCGATTTTGGCCCGTTCGTGGACTATTACTCACTGTTTTGGGGTCCCGGAGTGATTTCCATGATTGACGAACCCCGGGGTGCGTTTACGTGTCGGTCATGAACACCCGCAGTTTTAGCCGATTCTGGCCCGTATCTTGGACTATTACTCACTTTTTTTGGGTCCCGGAGTGATTTCCACGACTGATGAACTCCGGGGTGCGTTTACGTGTCGGTCATCAACACCCGCAGTTTTGGCCGATTTTGGCCCGTTCGTGGACTATTACTCACTGTTTTGGGGTCCCGGACTGATTTCCACGATTGACGAACCCCAGGGTGCGTTTACGTGTCGGTCATCAACACCCGCAGTTTTAGCCAATTCTTCCTCATATCGTGGACTATTACTCACTGTTTTGGGGTCCCGGACTGATTTCCACGATTGACGAACCCCGAGGTGCGTTTACGTGTCGGTCATCAACACTCGCAGTTTTAGCCGATTCCGGCCCGTTTCGTGGACTATTACTCACTGTTTTGGGGTCCCGGAGTGATTTCCACGATTGACGAACCCCGGGGTGCGTTTACGTGTCGGTCATCAACACCCGCAGTTTTGGCCGATTCCGGCCCGTTCGTGGACTATTACTCACTGTTTTGGGGTCCCAGAGTGATTTCCGCGATTGACGAACCCCGGGCTGCGTTTACGTGTCGGTCATCAACACCCGCAGTTTTAGCCGATTCTGGCCCGTATCATGGACTATTACTCACTTTTTTGGGTCCCGGAGTGATTTCCACGATTGATGAACTCCGGGGTGCGTTTACATGTCGGTCATCAACACCCGCAGTTTTAGCCGATTCCGACCCGTTTCGTGGATTATTACTCACTGTTTTGGGGTCCCGAAGTGATTTCCACGATTGACGAACCCCGGGGTGCGTTTACGTGTCGGTCATCAACACTCGCTGTTTTTGCCGATTTTGGCCCGTTCGTGGACTATTACTCACTTTTTTTGGGTCCCGGAGTGATTTCCACGATTGATGAACTCCGGGCTGCGTTTACGTGTCGGTCATCAACACCCGCAGTTTTAGCCGATTCTGGCCCGTATCGTGGACTATTACTCACTTTTTTGGGTCCCGGAGTGATTTCCACGATTGATGAACTCCGGGGTGCGTTTACATGTCGGTCATAAACACCCGCAGTTTTAGCCGATTCCGGCCCGTTTCGTGGACTATTACTCACTGTTTTGGGGTCCCGGAGTGATTTCCACGATTGACGAACCCCGGGGTGCGTTTACGTGTCGGTCATCAACACTCGCTGTTTTTGCCGATTCTGGCCCGTTCGTGGACTATTACTCACTGTTTTGGGGTCCCGGACTGATTTCCACGATTGACGAACCCCAAGGTGCGTTTACGTGTCGGTCATCAACACTTGCAGTTTTAGCCGATTCCGGCCCGTTTCTTGGACTATTACTCACTGTTTTGGGGTCCCGGAGTGATTTCCACGATTGACGAACCCCGGGGTGCGTTTACGTGTCGGTCATCAACACCCGCAGTTTTGGCCGATTCTGGCCCGTATCATGGACTATTACTCACCTTTTTTGGGTCCCGGAGTGATTTCCACGATTGATGAACTCCGGGGTGCGTTTACATGTCGGTCATCAACACCCGCAGTTTTAGCCGCTTCCGGCCCGTTTCGTGGACTATTACTCACTGTTTTGGGGTGCCGGAGTGATTTCCACGATTGATGAACTCCGTGCTGCGTTTACGTGTCGGTCATCAACACCCGCAGTTTTAGCCGATTCTGGCCCGTATCGTGGACTATTACTCACTTTTTTTGGGTCCCGGAGTGATTTCCACGATTGATGAACTCCGGGGTGCGTTTACATGTCGGTCATCAACACCCGCAGTTTTAGCCGATTCCGGCCCGTTTCGTGGACTATTACTCACTGTTTTCGGGTCCCGGAGTGATTTCCACGATTGACGAACCCCGGGGTGCGTTTACGTGTCGGTCATCAACACCCGCATTTTAGCCGATTCTGGACCGTATCGTGGACTATTACTCACTTTTTTTGGGTCCCGTAGTGATTTCCACGATTGATGAACTCCGGGGTGCGTTTACATGCCGGTCATCAACAACCGCAGTTTTGGCCAATTTTGGCCCGTTCGTGGACTATTACTCACTGTTTTGGGGTCCCGGAGTGATTTCCATGATTGACGAACCCCGGGGTGCGTTTACGTGTCGGTCATGAACACCCGCAGTTTTAGCCGATTCTGGCCCGTATCTTGGACTATTACTCACTTTTTTTGGGTCCCGGAGTGATTTCCACGACTGATGAACTCCGGGGTGCGTTTACATGTCGGTCATCAACACCCGCAGTTTTGGCCGATTTTGGCCCGTTCGTGGACTATTACTCACTGTTTTGGGGTCCCGGACTGATTTCCACGATTGACGAACCCCAGGGTGCGTTTACGTGTCGGTCATCAACACCCGCAGTTTTAGCCAATTCTGCCCCATATCGTGGACTATTACTCACTGTTTTGGGGTCCCGGACTGATTTCCACGATTGACGAACCCCGAGGTGCGTTTACGTGTCGGTCATCAACACCCGCAGTTTTAGCCGATTCCGGCCCGTTTCGTGGACTATTACTCACTGTTTTGGGGTCCCGGAGTGATTTCCACGATTGACGAACCCCGGGGTGCGTTTACGTGTCGGTCATCAACACCCGCAGTTTTGGCCGATTCTGGCCCGTATCATGGACTATTACTCACCTTTTTTGGGTCCCGGAGTGATTTCCACGATTGATGAACTCCGGGGTGCGTTTACATGTCGGTCATCAACACCCGCAGTTTTAGCCGCTTCCGGCCCGTTTCGTGGACTATTACTCACTGTTTTGGGGTGCCGGAGTGATTTCCACGATTGATGAACTCCGTGCTGCGTTTACGTGTCGGTCATCAACACCCGCAGTTTTAGCCGATTCTGGCCCGTATCGTGGACTATTACTCACTTTTTTTGGGTCCCGGAGTGATTTCCACGATTGATGAACTCCGGGGTGCGTTTACATGTCGGTCATCAACACCCGCAGTTTTAGCCGATTCCGGCCCGTTTCGTGGACTATTACTCACTGTTTTCGGGTCCCGGAGTGATTTCCACGATTGACGAACCCCGGGGTGCGTTTACGTGTCGGTCATCAACACCCGCATTTTAGCCGATTCTGGACCGTATCGTGGACTATTACTCACTTTTTTTGGGTCCCGTAGTGATTTCCACGATTGATGAACTCCGGGGTGCGTTTACATGCCGGTCATCAACAACCGCAGTTTTGGCCAATTTTGGCCCGTTCGTGGACTATTACTCACTGTTTTGGGGTCCCGGAGTGATTTCCATGATTGACGAACCCCGGGGTGCGTTTACGTGTCGGTCATGAACACCCGCAGTTTTAGCCGATTCTGGCCCGTATCTTGGACTATTACTCACTTTTTTTGGGTCCCGGAGTGATTTCCACGACTGATGAACTCCGGGGTGCGTTTACATGTCGGTCATCAACACCCGCAGTTTTGGCCGATTTTGGCCCGTTCGTGGACTATTACTCACTGTTTTGGGGTCCCGGACTGATTTCCACGATTGACGAACCCCAGGGTGCGTTTACGTGTCGGTCATCAACACCCGCAGTTTTAGCCAATTCTGCCCCATATCGTGGACTATTACTCACTGTTTTGGGGTCCCGGACTGATTTCCACGATTGACGAACCCCGAGGTGCGTTTACGTGTCGGTCATCAACACCCGCAGTTTTAGCCGATTCCGGCCCGTTTCGTGGACTATTACTCACTGTTTTGGGGTCCCGGAGTGATTTCCACGATTGACGAACCCCGGGGTGCGTTTACGTGTCGGTCATCAACACCCGCAGTTTTGGCCGATTCCGGCCCGTTCGTGGACTATTACTCACTGTTTTGGGGTCCCAGAGTGATTTCCGCGATTGACGAACCCCGGGCTGCGTTTACGTGTCGGTCATCAACACCCGCAGTTTTAGCCGATTCTGGCCCGTATCATGGACTATTACTCACTTTTTTGGGTCCCGGAGTGATTTCCACGATTGATGAACTCCGGGGTGCGTTTACATGTCGGTCATCAACACCCGCAGTTTTAGCCGATTCCGACCCGTTTCGTGGATTATTACTCACTGTTTTGGGGTCCCGAAGTGATTTCCACGATTGACGAACCCCGGGGTGCGTTAACGTGTCGGTCATCAACACTCGCTGTTTTTGCCGATTTTGGCCCGTTCGTGGACTATTACTCACTTTTTTTGGGTCCCGGAGTGATTTCCACGATTGATGAACTCCGGGCTGCGTTTACGTGTCGGTCATCAACACCCGCAGTTTTAGCCGATTCTGGCCCGTATCGTGGACTATTACTCACTTTTTTGGGTCCCGGAGTGATTTCCACGATTGATGAACTCCGGGGTGCGTTTACATGTCGGTCATAAACACCCGCAGTTTTAGCCGATTCCGGCCCGTTTCGTGGACTATTACTCACTGTTTTGGGGTCCCGGAGTGATTTCCACGATTGACGAACCCCGGGGTGCGTTTACGTGTCGGTCATCAACACTCGCTGTTTTTGCCGATTTTGGCCCGTTCGTGGACTATTACTCACTGTTTTGGGGTCCCGGACTGATTTCCACGATTGACGAACCCCAAGGTGCGTTTACGTGTCGGTCATCAACACCCGCAGTTTTAGCCGATTCCGGCCCGTTTTTTGGACTATTACTCACTGTTTTGGGGTCCCGGAGTGATTTCCACGATTGACGAACCCCGGGGTGCGTTTACGTGTCGGTCATCAACACCCGCAGTTTTGGCCGATTCTGGCCCGTATCATGGACTATTACTCACCTTTTTTGGGTCCCGGAGTGATTTCCACGATTGATGAACTCCGGGGTGCGTTTACATGTCGGTCATCAACACCCGCAGTTTTAGCCGATTCCGGCCCGTTTCGTGGACTATTACTCACTGTTTTGGGGTCCCGGAGTGATTTCCACGATTGACGAACCCCGGGGTGCGTTTACGTGTCGGTCATCAACACCCGCAGTTTTGGCCGATTCCGGCCCGTTCGTGTACTATTACTCACTGTTTTGGGGTCCCAGAGTGATTTCCGCGATTGACGAACCCCGGGCTGCGTTTACGTGTCGGTCATCAACACCCGCAGTTTTAGCCGATTCTGGCCCGTATCATGGACTATTACTCACTTTTTTGGGTCCCGGAGTGATTTCCACGATTGATGAACTCCGGGGTGCGTTTACATGTCGGTCATCAACACCCGCAGTTTTAGCCGATTCCGACCCGTTTCGTGGATTATTACTCACTGTTTTGGGGTCCCGAAGTGATTTCCACGATTGACGAACCCCGGGGTGCGTTTACGTGTCGGTCATCAACACTCGCTGTTTTTGCCGATTTTGGCCCGTTCGTGGACTATTACTCACTTTTTTTGGGTCCCGGAGTGATTTCCACGATTGATGAACTCCGGGCTGCGTTTACGTGTCGGTCATCAACACCCGCAGTTTTAGCCGATTCTGGCCCGTATCGTGGACTATTACTCACTTTTTTGGGTCCCGGAGTGATTTCCACGATTGATGAACTCCGGGGTGCGTTTACATGTCGGTCATAAACACCCGCAGTTTTAGCCGATTCCGGCCCGTTTCGTGGACTATTACTCACTGTTTTGGGGTCCCGGAGTGATTTCCACGATTGACGAACCCCGGGGTGCGTTTACGTGTCGGTCATCAACACTCGCTGTTTTTGCCGATTTTGGCCCGTTCGTGGACTATTACTCACTGTTTTGGGGTCCCGGACTGATTTCCACGATTGACGAACCCCAAGGTGCGTTTACGTGTCGGTCATCAACACCCGCAGTTTTAGCCGATTCCGGCCCGTTTTTTGGACTATTACTCACTGTTTTGGGGTCCCGGAGTGATTTCCACGATTGACGAACCCCGGGGTGCGTTTACGTGTCGGTCATCAACACCCGCAGTTTTGGCCGATTCTGGCCCGTATCATGGACTATTACTCACCTTTTTTGGGTCCCGGAGTGATTTCCACGATTGATGAACTCCGGGGTGCGTTTACATGTCGGTCATCAACACCCGCAGTTTTAGCCGATTCCGGCCCGTTTCGTGGACTATTACTCACTGTTTTGGGGTCCCGGAGTGATTTCCACGATTGACGAACCCCGGGGTGCGTTTACGTGTCGGTCATCAACACCCGCAGTTTTGGCCGATTCCGGCCCGTTCGTGTACTATTACTCACTGTTTTGGGGTCCCAGAGTGATTTCCGCGATTGACGAACCCCGGGCTGCGTTTACGTGTCGGTCATCAACACCCGCAGTTTTAGCCGATTCTGGCCCGTATCATGGACTATTACTCACTTTTTTGGGTCCCGGAGTGATTTCCACGATTGATGAACTCCGGGGTGCGTTTACATGTCGGTCATCAACACCCGCAGTTTTAGCCGATTCCGACCCGTTTCGTGGATTATTACTCACTGTTTTGGGGTCCCGAAGTGATTTCCACGATTGACGAACCCCGGGGTGCGTTTACGTGTCGGTCATCAACACTCGCTGTTTTTGCCGATTTTGGCCCGTTCGTGGACTATTACTCACTTTTTTTGGGTCCCGGAGTGATTTCCACGAGTGATGAACTCCGGGCTGCGTTTACGTGTCGGTCATCAACACCCGCAGTTTTAGCCGATTCTGGCCCGTATCGTGGACTATTACTCACTTTTTTGGGTCCCGGAGTGATTTCCACGATTGATGAACTCCGGGGTGCGTTTACATGTCGGTCATAAACACCCGCAGTTTTAGCCGATTCCGGCCCGTTTCGTGGACTATTACTCACTGTTTTGGGGTCCCGGAGTGATTTCCACGATTGACGAACCCCGGGGTGCGTTTACGTGTCGGTCATCAACACTCGCTGTTTTTGCCGATTCTGGCCCGTTCGTGGACTATTACTCACTGTTTTGGGGTCCCGGACTGATTTCCACGATTGACGAACCCCAAGGTGCGTTTACGTGTCGGTCATCAACACTTGCCGTTTTAGCCGATTCCGGCCCGTTTCTTGGACTATTACTCACTGTTTTGGGGTCCCGGAGTGATTTCCACGATTGACGAACCCCGGGGTGCGTTTACGTGTCGGTCATCAACACCCGCAGTTTTGGCCGATTCTGGCCCGTATCATGGACTATTACTCACCTTTTTTGGGTCCCGGAGTGATTTCCACGATTGATGAACTCCGGGGTGCGTTTACATGTCGGTCATCAACACCCGCAGTTTTAGCCGATTCCGGCCCGTTTCGTGGACTATTACTCATTGTTTTGGGGTCCCGGAGTGATTTCCACGATTGACGAACCCCGGGGTGCGTTTACGTGTCGGTCATCAACACTCGCTGTTTTTGCCGATTTTGGCCCGTTCGTGGACTATTACTCACTGTTTTGGGGTGCCGGAGTGATTTCCACGATTGATGAACTCCGTGCTGCGTTTACGTGTCGGTCATCAACACCCGTAGTTTTAGCCGATTCTGGCCCGTATCGTGGACTATTACTCACTTTTTTTGGGTCCCGGAGTGATTTCCACGATTGATGAACTCCGGGGTGCGTTTACATGTCGGTCATCAACACCCGCAGTTTTAGCCGATTCCGGCCCGTTTCGTGGACTATTACTCACTATTTTCGGGTCCCGGAGTGATTTCCACGATTGACGAACCCCGGGGTGCGTTTACGTGTCGGTCATCAACACCCGCATTTTAGCCGATTCTGGACCGTATCGTGGACTATTACTCACTTTTTTTGGGTCCCGTAGTGATTTCCACGATTGATGAACTCCGGGGTGTGTTTACATGCCGGTCATCAACAACCGCAGTTTTGGCCGATTTTGGCCCGTTCGTGGACTATTACTCACTGTTTTGGGGTCCCGGAGTGATTTCCATGATTGACGAACCCCGGGGTGCGTTTACGTGTCGGTCATGAACACCCGCAGTTTTAGCCGATTCTGGCCCGTATCTTGGACTATTACTCACTTTTTTTGGGTCCCGGAGTGATTTCCACGACTGATGAACTCCGGGGTGCGTTTACGTGTCGGTCATCAACACCCGCAGTTTTGGCCGATTTTGGCCCGTTCGTGGACTATTACTCACTGTTTTGGGGTCCCGGACTGATTTCCACGATTGACGAACCCCAGGGTGCGTTTACGTGTCGGTCATCAACACCCGCAGTTTTAGCCGATTCTGCCCCATATCGTGGACTATTACTCACTGTTTTGGGTCCCGGACTGATTTCCACGATTGACGAACCCCGAGGTGCGTTCACGTGTCGGTCATCAACACCCGCAGTTTTAGCCGATTCCGGCCCGTTTCGTGGACTATTACTCACTGTTTTGGGGTCCCGGAGTGATTTCCATGATTGACGAACCCCGGGGTGCGTTTACGTGTCGGTCATCAACACCCGCAGTTTTGGCCGATTCCGGCCCGTTCGTGAACTATTACTCACAGTTTTGGGGTCCCAGAGTGATTTCCGCGATTGACGAACCCCGGGCTGCGTTTACGTGTCGGTCATCAACACCCGCAGTTTTAGCCGATTCTGGCCCGTATCATGGACTATTACTCACTTTTTTGGGTCCCGGAGTGATTTCCACGATTGATGAACTCCGGGGTGCGTTTACATGTCGGTCATCAACACCCGCAGTTTTAGCCGATTCCGACCCATTTCGTGGATTATTACTCACTGTTTTGGGGTCCCGAAGTGATTTCCACGATTGACGAACCCCGGGGTGCGTTTACGTGTCGGTCATCAAGACTCGCTGTTTTTGCCGATTTTGGCCCGTTCGTGGACTATTACTCACTTTTTTTGGGTCCCGGAGTGATTTCCACGATTGATGAACTCCGGGCTGCGTTTACGTGTCGGTCATCAACACCCGCAGTTTTAGCCGATTCTGGCCCGTATCGTGGACTATTACTCACTTTTTTGGGTCCCGGAGTGATTTCCACGATTGATGAACTCCGGGGTGCGTTTACATGTCGGTCATAAACACCCGCAGTTTTAGCCGATTCCGGCCCGTTTCGTGGACTATTACTCACTGTTTTGGGGTCCCGGAGTGATTTCCACGATTGACGAACCCCGGGGTGCGTTTACGTGTCGGTCATCAACACTCGCTGTTTTTGCCGATTTTGGCCCGTTCGTGGACTATTACTCACTGTTTTGGGGTCCCGGACTGATTTCCACGATTGACGAACCCCAAGGTGCGTTTACGTGTCGGTCATCAACACCCGCAGTTTTAGCCGATTCCGGCCCGTTTTTTGGACTATTACTCACTGTTTTGGGGTCCCGGAGTGATTTCCACGATTGACGAACCCCGGGGTGCGTTTACGTGTCGGTCATCAACACCCGCAGTTTTGGCCGATTCTGGCCCGTATCATGGACTATTACTCACCTTTTTTGGGTCCCGGAGTGATTTCCACGATTGATGAACTCCGGGGTGCGTTTACATGTCGGTCATCAACACCCGCAGTTTTAGCCGATTCCGGCCCGTTTCGTGGACTATTACTCACTGTTTTGGGGTCCCGGAGTGATTTCCACGATTGACGAACCCCGGGGTGCGTTTACGTGTCGGTCATCAACACCCGCAATTTTGGCCGATTCCGGCCCGTTCGTGTACTATTACTCACTGTTTTGGGGTCCCAGAGTGATTTCCGCGATTGACGAACCCCGGGCTGCGTTTACGTGTCGGTCATCAACACCCGCAGTTTTAGCCGATTCTGGCCCGTATCATGGACTATTACTCACTTTTTTGGGTCCCGGAGTGATTTCCACGATTGATGAACTCCGGGGTGCGTTTACATGTCGGTCATCAACACCCGCAGTTTTAGCCGATTCCGACCCGTTTCGTGGATTATTACTCACTGTTTTGGGGTCCCGAAGTGATTTCCACGATTGACGAACCCCGGGGTGCGTTTACGTGTCGGTCATCAACACTCGCTGTTTTTGCCGATTTTGGCCCGTTCGTGGACTATTACTCACTTTTTTTGGGTCCCGGAGTGATTTCCACGATTGATGAACTCCGGGCTGCGTTTACGTGTCGGTCATCAACACCCGCAGTTTTAGCCGATTCTAGCCCGTATCGTGGACTATTACTCACTTTTTTGGGTCCCGGAGTGATTTCCACGATTGATGAACTCCGGGGTGCGTTTACATGTCGGTCATATACACCCGCAGTTTTAGCCGATTCCGGCCCGTTTCGTGGACTATTACTCACTGTTTTGGGGTCCCGGAGTGATTTCCACGATTGACGAACCCCGGGGTGCGTTTACGTGTCGGTCATCAACACTCGCTGTTTTTGCCGATTCTGGCCCGTTCGTGGACTATTACTCACTGTTTTGGGGTCCCGGACTGATTTCCACGATTGACGAACCCCAAGGTGCGTTTACGTGTCGGTCATCAACACTTGCCGTTTTAGCCGATTCCGGCCCGTTTCTTGGACTATTACTCACTGTTTTGGGGTCCCGGAGTGATTTCCACGATTGACGAACCCCGGGGTGCGTTTACGTGTCGGTCATCAACACCCGCAGTTTTGGCCGATTCTGGCCCGTATCATGGACTATTACTCACCTTTTTTGGGTCCCGGAGTGATTTCCACGATTGATGAACTCCGGGGTGCGTTTACATGTCGGTCATCAACACCCGCAGTTTTAGCCGATTCCGGCCCGTTTCGTGGACTATTACTCATTGTTTTGGGGTCCCGGAGTGATTTCCACGATTGACGAACCCCGGGGTGCGTTTACGTGTCGGTCATCAACACTCGCTGTTTTTGCCGATTTTGGCCCGTTCGTGGACTATTACTCACTGTTTTGGGGTGCCGGAGTGATTTCCACGATTGATGAACTCCGTGCTGCGTTTACGTGTCGGTCATCAACACCCGCAGTTTTAGCAGATTCTGGCCCGTATCGTGGACTATTACTCACTCTTTTTGGGTCCCGGAGTGATTTCCACGATTGATGAACTCCGGGGTGCGTTTACATGTCGGTCATCAACACCCGCAGTTTTAGCCGATTCCGGCCCGTTTCGTGGACTATTACTCACTGTTTTCGGGTCCCGGAGTGATTTCCACGATTGACGAACCCCGGGGTGCGTTTACGTGTCGGTCATCAACACCCGCATTTTAGCCGATTCTGGACCGTATCGTGGACTATTACTCACTTTTTTTGGGTCCCGTAGTGATTTCCACGATTGATGAACTCCGGGGTGCGTTTACATGCCGGTCATCAACAACCGCAGTTTTGGCCGATTTTGGCCCGTTCGTGGACTATTACTCACTGTTTTGGGGTCCCGGAGTGATTTCCATGATTGACGAACCCCGGGGTGCGTTTACGTGTCGGTCATGAACACCCGCAGTTTTAGCCGATTCTGGCCCGTATCTTGGACTATTACTCACTTTTTTTGGGTCCCGGAGTGATTTCCACGACTGATGAACTCCGGGGTGCGTTTACGTGTCGGTCATCAACACCCGCAGTTTTGGCCGATTTTGGCCCGTTCGTGGACTATTACTCACTGTTTTGGGGTCCCGGACTGATTTCCACGATTGACGAACCCCAGGGTGCGTTTACGTGTCGGTCATCAACACCCGCAGTTTTAGCCGATTCTGCCCCATATCGTGGACTATTACTCACTGTTTTGGGGTCCCGGACTGATTTCCACGATTGACGAACCCCGAGGTGCGTTCACGTGTCGGTCATCAACACCCGCAGTTTTAGCCGATTCCGGCCCGTTTCGTGGACTATTACTCACTGTTTTGGGGTCCCGGAGTGATTTCCACGATTGACGAACCCCGGGGTGCGTTTACGTGTCGGTCATCAACACCCGCAGTTTTGGCCGATTCCGGCCCGTTCGTGAACTATTACTCACAGTTTTGGGGTCCCAGAGTGATTTCCGCGATTGACGAACCCCGGGCTGCGTTTACGTGTCGGTCATCAACAACCGCAGTTTTAGCCGATTCTGGCCCGTATCGTGGACTATTACTCACTTTTTTGGGTCCCGGAGTGATTTCCACGATTGATGAACTCCGGGGTGCGTTTACATGTCGGTCATCAACACCCGCAGTTTTAGCCGATTCCGACCCGTTTCGTGGATTATTACTCACTGTTTTGGGGTCCCGAAGTGATTTCCACGATTGACGAACCCCGGGGTGCGTTTACGTGTCGGTCATCAACACTCGCTGTTTTTGCCGATTTTGGCCCGTTCGTGGACTATTACTCACTTTTTTTGGGTCCCGGAGTGATTTCCACGATTGATGAACTCCGGGCTGCGTTTACGTGTCGGTCATCAACACCCGCAGTTTTAGCCGATTCTGGCCCGTATCGTGGACTATTACTCACTTTTTTGGGTCCCGGAGTGATTTCCACGATTGATGAACTCCGGGGTGCGTTTACATGTCGGTCATAAACACCCGCAGTTTTAGCCGATTCCGGCCCGTTTCGTGGACTATTACTCACTGTTTTGGGGTCCCGGAGTGATTTCCACGATTGACGAACCCCGGGGTGCGTTTACGTGTCGGTCATCAACACTCGCTGTTTTTGCCGATTTTGGCCCGTTCGTGGACTATTACTCACTGTTTTGGGGTCCCGGACTGATTTCCACGATTGACGAACCCCAAGGTGCGTTTACGTGTCGGTCATCAACACCCGCAGTTTTAGCCGATTACGGCCCGTTTTTTGGACTATTACTCACTGTTTTGGGGTCCCGGAGTGATTTCCACGATTGACGAACCCCGGGGTGCGTTTACGTGTCGGTCATCAACACCCGCAGTTTTGGCCGATTCTGACCCGTATCATGGACTATTACTCACCTTTTTTGGGTCCCGGAGTGATTTCCACGATTGATGAACTCCGGGGTGCGTTTACATGTCGGTCATCAACACCCGCAGTTTTAGCCGATTCCGGCCCGTTTCGTGGACTATTACTCATTGTTTTGGGGTCCCGCAGTGATTTCCACGATTGACGAACCCCGGGGTGCGTTTACGTGTCGGTCATCAACACTCGCTGTTTTTGCCGATTTTGGCCCGTTCGTGGACTATTACTCACTGTTTTGGGGTGCCGGAGTGATTTCCACGATTGATAAACTCCGTGCTGCATTTACGTGTCGGTCATCAACACCCGCAGTTTTAGCCGATTCTGGCCCGTATCATGGACTATTACTCACTTTTTTTGGGTCCCGGAGTGATTTCCACGATTGATGAACTCCGGGGTGCGTTTACATGTCGGTCATCAACACCCGCAGTTTTAGCCGATTCCGGCCCGTTTCGTGGACTATTACTCACTGTTTTCGGGTCCCGGAGTGATTTCCACGATTGACGAACCCCGGGGTGCGTTTACGTGTCGGTCATCAACACTCGTTGTTTTTGCCGATTTTGGCCCGTTCGTGGACTATTACTCACTGTTTTGGGGTCCCGGAGTGATTTCCATGATTGACGAACCCCGGTGTGCGTTTACGTGTCGGTCATCAACACCCGCATTTTAGCCGATTCTGGACCGTATCGTGGACTATTACTCACTTTTTTTGGGTCCCGGAGTGATTTCCACGATTGATGAACTCCGGGGTGCGTTTACATGCCGGTCATCAACAACCGCAGTTTTGGCCGATTTTGGCCCGTTCGTGGACTATTACTCACTGTTTTGGGGTCCCGAAGTGATTTCCATGATTGACGAACCCCGGGGTGCGTTTACGTGTCGGTCATGAACACCCGCAGTTTTAGCCGATTCTGGCCCGTATCTTGGACTATTACTCACTTTTTTTGGGTCCCGGAGTGATTTCCACGACTGATGAACTCCGGGGTGCGTTTACGTGTCGGTCATCAACACCCGCAGTTTTGGCCGATTTTGGCCCGTTTGTGGACTATTACTCACTGTTTTGGGGTCCCGGACTGATTTCCACGATTGACGAACCCCAGGGTGCGTTTACGTGTCGGTCATCAACACCCGCAGTTTTAGCCGATTCTGCCCCATATCGTGGACTATTACTCACTGTTTTGGGGTCCCGGACTGATTTCCACGATTGACGAACCCCGAGGTGCGTTCACGTGTCGGTCATCAACACCCGCAGTTTTAGCCGATTCCGGCCCGTTTCGTGGACTATTACTCATTGTTTTGGGGTCCCGGAGTGATTTCCACGATTGACGAACCCCGGGGTGCGTTTACGTGTCGGTCATCAACACCCGCAGTTTTGGCCGATTCCGGCCCGTTCGTGAACTATTACTCACAGTTTTGGGGTCCCAGAGTGATTTCCGCGATTGACGAACCCCGGGCTGCGTTTACGTGTCGGTCATCAACACCCGCAGTTTTAGCCGATTCTGGCCCGTATCATGGACTATTACTCACTTTTTTGGGTCCCGGAGTGATTTCCACGATTGATGAACTCCGGGGTGCGTTTACATGTCGGTCATCAACACCCGCAGTTTTAGCCGATTCCGACCCGTTTCGTGGATTATTACTCACTGTTTTGGGGTCCCGAAGTGATTTCCACGATTGACGAACCCCGGGGTGCGTTTACGTGTCGGTCATCAACACTCGCTGTTTTTGCCGATTTTGGCCCGTTCGTGGACTATTACTCACTGTTTTGGGGTGCCGGAGTGATTTCCACGATTGATGAACTCCGTGCTGCGTTTACGTGTCGGTCATCAACACCCGAAGTTTTAGCCGATTCTGGCCCGTATCATGGACTATTACTCACTTTTTTTGGGTCCCGGAGTGATTTCCACGATTGATGAACTCCGGGGTGCGTTTACATGTCGGTCATCAACACCCGCAGTTTTAGCCGATTCCGGCCCGTTTCGTGGACTATTACTCACTGTTTTGGGGTCCCGGAGTGATTTCCACGATTGACGAACCCCGGGGTGCGTTTACGTGTCGGTCATCAACACTCGCTGTTTTTGCCGATTCTGGCCCGTTCGTGGACTATTACTCACTGTTTTGGGGTCCCGGACTGATTTCCACGATTGACGAACCCCAAGGTGCGTTTACGTGTCGGTCATCAACACTTGCAGTTTTAGCCGATTCCGGCCCGTTTCTTGGACTATTACTCACTGTTTTGGGGTCCCGGAGTGATTTCCACGATTGACGAACCCCGGGGTGCGTTTACGTGTCGGTCATCAACACCCGCAGTTTTGGCCGATTCTGGCCCGTATCATGGACTATTACTCACCTTTTTTGGGTCCCGGAGTGATTTCCACGATTGATGAACTCCGGGGTGCGTTTACATGTCGGTCATCAACACCCGCAGTTTTAGCCGATTCCGGCCCGTTTCGTGGACTATTACTCATTGTTTTGGGGTCCCGGAGTGATTTCCACGATTGACGAACCCCGGGGTGCGTTTACGTGTCGGTCATCAACACTCGCTGTTTTTGCCGATTTTGGCCCGTTCGTGGACTATTACTCACTGTTTTGGGGTGCCGGAGTGATTTCCACGATTGATGAACTCCGTGCTGCGTTTACGTGTCGGTCATCAACACCCGCAGTTTTAGCCGATTCTGGCCCGTATCGTGGACTATTACTCACTTTTTTTGGGTCCCGGAGTGATTTCCACGATTGATGAACTCCGGGGTGCGTTTACATGTCGGTCATCAACACCCGCAGTTTTAGCCGATTCCGGCCCGTTTCGTGGACTATTACTCACTGTTTTCGGGTCCCGGAGTGATTTCCACGATTGACGAACCCCGGGGTGCGTTTACGTGTCTGTCATCAACACCCGCATTTTAGCCGATTCTGGACCGTATCGTGGACTATTACTCACTTTTTTTGGGTCCCGTAGTGATTTCCACGATTGATGAACTCCGGGGTGCGTTTACATGCCGGTCATCAACAACCGCAGTTTTGGCCGATTTTGGCCCGTTCGTGGACTATTACTCACTGTTTTGGGGTCCCGGAGTGATTTCCATGATTGACGAACCCCGGGGTGCGTTTACGTGTCGGTCATGAACACCCGCAGTTTTAGCCGATTCTGGCCCGTATCTTGGACTATTACTCACTTTTTTTGGGTCCCGGAGTGATTTCCACGACTGATGAACTCCGGGGTGCGTTTACGTGTCGGTCATCAACACCCGCAGTTTTGGCCGATTTTGGCCCGTTCGTGGACTATTACTCACTGTTTTGGGGTGCCGGAGTGATTTCCACGATTGATAAACTCCGTGCTGCGTTTACGTGTCGGTCATCAACACCCGCAGTTTTAGCCGATTCTGGCCCGTATCATGGACTATTACTCACTTTTTTTGGGTCCCGGAGTGATTTCCACGATTGATGAACTCCGGGGTGCGTTTACATGTCGGTCATCAACACCCGCAGTTTTAGCCGATTCCGGCCCGTTTCGTGGACTATTACTCACTGTTTTCGGGTCCCGGAGTGATTTCCACGATTGACGAACCCCGGGGTGCGTTTACGTGTCGGTCATCAACACTCGTTGTTTTTGCCGATTTTGGCCCGTTCGTGGACTATTACTCACTGTTTTGGGGTCCCGGAGTGATTTCCATGATTGACGAACCCCGGTGTGCGTTTACGTGTCGGTCATCAACACCCGCATTTTAGCCGATTCTGGACCGTATCGTGGACTATTACTCACTTTTTTTGGGTCCCGGAGTGATTTCCACGATTGATGAACTCCGGGGTGCGTTTACATGCCGGTCATCAACAACCGCAGTTTTGGCCGATTTTGGCCCGTTCGTGGACTATTACTCACTGTTTTGGGGTCCCGAAGTGATTTCCATGATTGACGAACCCCGGGGTGCGTTTACGTGTCGGTCATGAACACCCGCAGTTTTAGCCGATTCTGGCCCGTATCTTGGACTATTACTCACTTTTTTTGGGTCCCGGAGTGATTTCCACGACTGATGAACTCCGGGGTGCGTTTACGTGTCGGTCATCAACACCCGCAGTTTTGGCCGATTTTGGCCCGTTCGTGGACTATTACTCACTGTTTTGGGGTCCCGGACTGATTTCCACGATTGACGAACCCCAGGGTGCGTTTACGTGTCGGTCATCAACACCCGCAGTTTTAGCCGATTCTGCCCCATATCGTGGACTATTACTCACTGTTTTGGGGTCCCGGACTGATTTCCACGATTGACGAACCCCGAGGTGCGTTCACGTGTCGGTCATCAACACCCGCAGTTTTAGCCGATTCCGGCCCGTTTCGTGGACTATTACTCATTGTTTTGGGGTCCCGGAGTGATTTCCACGATTGACGAACCCCGGGGTGCGTTTACGTGTCGGTCATCAACACCCGCAGTTTTGGCCGATTCCGGCCCGTTCGTGAACTATTACTCACAGTTTTGGGGTCCCAGAGTGATTTCCGCGATTGACGAACCCCGGGCTGCGTTTACGTGTCGGTCATCAACACCCGCAGTTTTAGCCGATTCTGGCCCGTATCATGGACTATTACTCACTTTTTTGGGTCCCGGAGTGATTTCCACGATTGATGAACTCCGGGGTGCGTTTACATGTCGGTCATCAACACCCGCAGTTTTAGCCGATTCCGACCCGTTTCGTGGATTATTACTCACTGTTTTGGGATTCCCGAAGTGATTTCCACGATTGACGAACCCCGGGGTGCGTTTACGTGTCGGTCATCAACACTCGCTGTTTTTGCCGATTTTGGCCCGTTCGTGGACTATTACTCACTGTTTTGGGGTGCCGGAGTGATTTCCACGATTGATGAACTCCGTGCTGCGTTTACGTGTCGGTCATCAACACCCGAAGTTTTAGCCGATTCTGGCCCGTATCATGGACTATTACTCACTTTTTTTGGGTCCCGGAGTGATTTCCACGATTGATGAACTCCGGGGTGCGTTTACATGTCGGTCATCAACACCCGCAGTTTTAGCCGATTCCGGCCCGTTTCGTGGACTATTACTCACTGTTTTGGGGTCCCGGAGTGATTTCCACGATTGACGAACCCCGGGGTGCGTTTACGTGTCGGTCATCAACACTCGCTGTTTTTGCCGATTCTGGCCCGTTCGTGGACTATTACTCACTGTTTTGGGGTCCCGGACTGATTTCCACGATTGACGAACCCCAAGGTGCGTTTACGTGTCGGTCATCAACACTTGCAGTTTTAGCCGATTCCGGCCCGTTTCTTGGACTATTACTCACTGTTTTGGGGTCCCGGAGTGATTTCCACGATTGACGAACCCCGGGGTGCGTTTACGTGTCGGTCATCAACACCCGCAGTTTTGGCCGATTCTGGCCCGTATCATGGACTATTACTCACCTTTTTTGGGTCCCGGAGTGATTTCCACGATTGATGAACTCCGGGGTGCGTTTACATGTCGGTCATCAACACCCGCAGTTTTAGCCGATTCCGGCCCGTTTCGTGGACTATTACTCATTGTTTTGGGGTCCCGGAGTGATTTCCACGATTGACGAACCCCGGGGTGCGTTTACGTGTCGGTCATCAACACTCGCTGTTTTTGCCGATTTTGGCCCGTTCGTGGACTATTACTCACTGTTTTGGGGTGCCGGAGTGATTTCCACGATTGATGAACTCCGTGCTGCGTTTACGTGTCGGTCATCAACACCCGCAGTTTTAGCCGATTCTGGCCCGTATCGTGGACTATTACTCACTTTTTTTGGGTCCCGGAGTGATTTCCACGATTGATGAACTCCGGGGTGCGTTTACATGTCGGTCATCAACACCCGCAGTTTTAGCCGATTCCGGCCCGTTTCGTGGACTATTACTCACTGTTTTCGGGTCCCGGAGTGATTTCCACGATTGACGAACCCCGGGGTGCGTTTACGTGTCTGTCATCAACACCCGCATTTTAGCCGATTCTGGACCGTATCGTGGACTATTACTCACTTTTTTTGGGTCCCGTAGTGATTTCCACGATTGATGAACTCCGGGGTGCGTTTACATGCCGGTCATCAACAACCGCAGTTTTGGCCGATTTTGGCCCGTTCGTGGACTATTACTCACTGTTTTGGGGTCCCGGAGTGATTTCCATGATTGACGAACCCCGGGGTGCGTTTACGTGTCGGTCATGAACACCCGCAGTTTTAGCCGATTCTGGCCCGTATCTTGGACTATTACTCACTTTTTTTGGGTCCCGGAGTGATTTCCACGACTGATGAACTCCGGTGTGCGTTTACGTGTCGGTCATCAACACCCGCAGTTTTGGCCGATTTTGGCCCGTTCGTGGACTATTACTCACTGTTTTGGGGTCCCGGACTGATTTCCACGATTGACGAACCCCAGGGTGCGTTTACGTGTCGGTCATCAACACCCGCAGTTTTAGCCGATTCTGCCCCATATCGTGGACTATTACTCACTGTTTTGGGGTCCCGGACTGATTTCCACGATTGACGAACCCCGAGGTGCGTTTACGTGTCGGTCATCAACACCCGCAGTTTTAGCCGATTCCGGCCCGTTTCGTGGACTATTACTCACTGTTTTGGGGTCCCGGAGTGATTTCCACGATTGACGAACCCCGGGGTGCGTTTACGTGTCGGTCATCAACACCCGCAGTTTTGGCCGATTCCGGCCCGTTCGTGGACTATTACTCACTGTTTTGGGGTCCCAGAGTGATTTCCGCGATTGACGAACCCCGGGCTGCGTTTACGTGTCGGTCATCAACACCCGCAGTTTTAGCCGATTCTGGCCCGTATCATGGACTATTACTCACTTTTTTGGGTCCCGGAGTGATTTCCACGATTGATGAACTCCGGGGTGCGTTTACATGTCGGTCATCAACACCCGCAGTTTTAGCCGATTCCGACCCGTTTCGTGGATTATTACTCACTGTTTTGGGGTCCCGAAGTGATTTCCACGATTGACGAACCCCGGGGTGCGTTTACGTCTCGGTCATCAACACTCGCTGTTTTTGCCGATTTTGGCCCGTTCGTGGACTATTACTCACTTTTTTTGGGTCCCGGAGTGATTTCCACGATTGATGAACTCCGGGCTGCGTTTACGTGTCGGTCATCAACACCCGCAGTTTTAGCCGATTTTGGCCCGTATCGTGGACTATTACTCACTTTTTTGGGTCCCGGAGTGATTTCCACGATTGATGAACTCCGGGGTGCGTTTACATGTCGGTCATAAACACCCGCAGTTTTAGCCGATTCCGGCCCGTTTCGTGGACTATTACTCACTGTTTTGGGGTCCCGGAGTGATTTCCACGATTGACGAACCCCGGGGTGCGTTTACGTGTCGGTCATCAACACTCGCTGTTTTTGCCGATTTTGGCCCGTTCGTGGACTATTACTCACTGTTTTGGGGTCCCGGACTGATTTCCACGATTGACGAACCCCAAGGTGCGTTTACGTGTCGGTCATCAACACCCGCAGTTTTAGCCGATTCCGGCCCGTTTTTTGGACTATTACTCACTGTTTTGGGGTCCCGGAGTGATTTCCACGATTGACGAACCCCGGGGTGCGTTTACGTGTCGGTCATCAACACCCGCAGTTTTGGCCGATTCTGGCCCGTATCATGGACTATTACTCACCTTTTTTGGGTCCCGGAGTGATTTCCACGATTGATGAACTCCGGGGTGCGTTTACATGTCGGTCATCAACACCCGCAGTTTTAGCCGATTCCGGCCCGTTTCGTGGACTATTACTCATTGTTTTGGGGTCCCGCAGTGATTTCCACGATTGACGAACCCCGGGGTGCGTTTACGTGTCGGTCATCAACACTCGCTGTTTTTGCCGATTTTGGCCCGTTCGTGGACTATTACTCACTGTTTTGGGGTCCCGGAGTGATTTCCATGATTGACGAACCCCGGTGTGCGTTTACGTGTCGGTCATCAACACCCGCATTTTAGCCGATTCTGGACCGTATCGTGGACTATTACTCACTTTTTTTGGGTCCCGGAGTGATTTCCACGATTGATGAACTCCGGGGTGCGTTTACATGCCGGTCATCAACAACCGCAGTTTTGGCCGATTTTGGCCCGTTCGTGGACTATTACTCACTGTTTTGGGGTCCCGGAGTGATTTCCATGATTGACGAACCCCGGGGTGCGTTTACGTGTCGGTCATGAACACCCGCAGTTTTAGCCGATTCTGGCCCGTATCTTGGACTATTACTCACTTTTTTTGGGTCCCGGAGTGATTTCCACGATTGATGAACTCCGGGGTGCGTTTACATGTCGGTCATCAACACCCGCAGTTTTAGCCGATTTTGGCCCGTTCGTGGACTATTACTCACTGTTTTGGGGTCCCGGAGTGATTTCCACGATTGACGAACCCCGGGGTGCGTTTACGTGTCGGTCATCAACACTCGCTGTTTTTGCCGATTTTGGCCCGTTCGTGGACTATTACTCACTGTTTTGGGGTGCCGGAGTGATTTCCACGATTGATGAACTCCGTGCTGCGTTTACGTGTCGGTCATCAACACCCGCAGTTTTAGCCGATTCTGGCCCGTATCGTGGACTATTACTCACTTTTTTTGGGTCCCGGAGTGATTTCCACGATTGATGAACTCCGGGGTGCGTTTACATGTCGGTCATCAACACCCGCAGTTTTAGCCGATTCCGGCCCGTTTCGTGGACTATTACTCACTGTTTTCGGGTCCCGGAGTGATTTCCACGATTGACGAACCCCGGGGTGCGTTTACGTGTCGGTCATCAACACCCGCATTTTAGCCGATTCTGGACCGTATCGTGGACTATTACTCACTTTTTTTGGGTCCCGTAGTGATTTCCACGATTGATGAACTCCGGGGTGCGTTTACATGCCGGTCATCAACAACCGCAGTTTTGGCCGATTTTGGCCCGTTCGTGGACTATTACTCACTGTTTTGGGGTCCCGGAGTGATTTCCATGATTGACGAACCCCGGGGTGCGTTTACGTGTCGGTCATGAACACCCGCAGTTTTAGCCGATTCTGGCCCGTATCTTGGACTATTACTCACTTTTTTTGGGTCCCGGAGTGATTTCCACGACTGATGAACTCCGGGGTGCGTTTACGTGTCGGTCATCAACACCCGCAGTTTTGGCCGATTTTGGCCCGTTCATGAACTATTACTCACTGTTTTGGGGTCCCGGACTGATTTCCACGATTGACGAACCCCAGGGTACGTTTACGTGTCGGTCATCAACACCCGCAGTTTTAGCCAATTCTGCCCCATATCGTGGACTATTACTCACTGTTTTGGGGTCCCGGACTGATTTCCACGATTGACGAACCCCGAGGTGCGTTTACGTGTCGGTCATCAACACCCGCAGTTTTAGCCGATTCCGGCCCGTTTCGTGGACTATTACTCACTGTTTTGGGGTCCCGGAGTGATTTCCACGATTGACGAACCCCGGGGTGCGTTTACGTGTCGGTCATCAACACCCGCAGTTTTGGCCGATTCCGGCCCGTTCGTGGACTATTACTCACTGTTTTGGGGTCCCAGAGTGATTTCCGCGATTGACGAACCCCGGGCTGCGTTTACGTGTCGGTCATCAACACCCGCAGTTTTAGCCGATTCTGGCCCGTATCATGGACTATTACTCACTTTTTTGGGTCCCGGAGTGATTTCCACGATTGATGAACTCCGGGGTGCGTTTACATGTCGGTCATCAACACCCGCAGTTTTAGCGGATTCCGACCCGTTTCGTGGATTATTACTCACTGTTTTGGGGTCCCGAAGTGATTTCCACGATTGACGAACCCCGGGGTGCGTTTACGTGTCGGTCATCAACACTCGCTGTTTTTGCCGATTTTGGCCCGTTCGTGGACTATTACTCACTTTTTTTGGGTCCCGGAGTGATTTCCACGATTGATGAACTCCGGGCTGCGTTTACGTGTCGGTCATCAACACCCGCAGTTTTAGCCGATTTTGGCCCGTATCGTGGACTATTACTCACTTTTTTGGGTCCCGGAGTGATTTCCACGATTGATGAACTCCGGGGTGCGTTTACATGTCGGTCATAAACACCCGCAGTTTTAGCCGATTCCGGCCCGTTTCGTGGACTATTACTCACTGTTTTGGGGTCCCGGAGTGATTTCCACGATTGACGAACCCCGGGGTGCGTTTACGTGTCGGTCATCAACACTCGCTGTTTTTGCCGATTTTGGCCCGTTCGTGGACTATTACTCACTGTTTTGGGGTCCCGGACTGATTTCCACGATTGACGAACCCCAAGGTGCGTTTACGTGTCGGTCATCAACACCCGCAGTTTTAGCCGATTCCGGCCCGTTTTTTGGACTATTACTCACTGTTTTGGGGTCCCGGAGTGATTTCCACGATTGACGAACCCCGGGGTGCGTTTACGTGTCGGTCATCAACACCCGCAGTTTTGGCCGATTCTGGCCCGTATCATGGACTATTACTCACCTTTTTTGGGTCCCGGAGTGATTTCCACGATTGATGAACTCCGGGGTGCGTTTACATGTCGGTCATCAACACCCGCAGTTTTAGCCGATTCCGGCCCGTTTCGTGGACTATTACTCATTGTTTTGGGGTCCCGCAGTGATTTCCACGATTGACGAACCCCGGGGTGCGTTTACGTGTCGGTCATCAACACTCGCTGTTTTTGCCGATTTTGGCCCGTTCGTGGACTATTACTCACTGTTTTGGGGTCCCGGAGTGATTTCCATGATTGACGAACCCCGGTGTGCGTTTACGTGTCGGTCATCAACACCCGCATTTTAGCCGATTCTGGACCGTATCGTGGACTATTACTCACTTTTTTTGGGTCCCGGAGTGATTTCCTCGATTGATGAACTCCGGGGTGCGTTTACATGCCGGTCATCAACAACCGCAGTTTTGTCCGATTTTGGCCCGTTCGTGGACTATTACTCACTGTTTTGGGGTCCCGGAGTGATTTCCATGATTGACGAACCCCGGGGTGCGTTTACGTGTCGGTCATGAACACCCGCAGTTTTAGCCGATTCTGGCCCGTATCTTGGACTATTACTCACTTTTTTTGGGTCCCGGAGTGATTTCCACGATTGATGAACTCCGGGGTGCGTTTACATGCCGGTCATCAACAACCGCAGTTTTGGCCGATTTTGGCCCGTTCGTGGACTATTACTCACTGTTTTGGGGTGCCGGAGTGATTTCCACGATTGATGAACTCCGTGCTGCGTTTACGTGTCGGTCATCAACACCCGCAGTTTTAGCCGATTCTGGCCCGTATCGTGGACTATTACTCACTTTTTTTGGGTCCCGGAGTGATTTCCACGATTGATGAACTCCGGGCTGCGTTTACGTGTCGGTCATCAACACCCGCAGTTTTAGCCGATTTTGGCCCGTATCGTGGACTATTACTCACTTTTTTGGGTCCCGGAGTGATTTCCACGATTGATGAACTCCGGGGTGCGTTTACATGTCGGTCATAAACACCCGCAGTTTTAGCCGATTCCGGCCCGTTTCGTGGACTATTACTCACTGTTTTGGGGTCCCGGAGTGATTTCCACGATTGACGAACCCCGGGGTGCGTTTACGTGTCGGTCATCAACACTCGCTGTTTTTGCCGATTTTGGCCCGTTCGTGGACTATTACTCACTGTTTTGGGGTCCCGGACTGATTTCCACGATTGACGAACCCCAAGGTGCGTTTACGTGTCGGTCATCAACACCCGCAGTTTTAGCCGATTCCGGCCCGTTTTTTGGACTATTACTCACTGTTTTGGGGTCCCGGAGTGATTTCCACGATTGACGAACCCCGGGGTGCGTTTACGTGTCGGTCATCAACACCCGCAGTTTTGGCCGATTCTGGCCCGTATCATGGACTATTACTCACCTTTTTTGGGTCCCGGAGTGATTTCCACGATTGATGAACTCCGGGGTGCGTTTACATGTCGGTCATCAACACCCGCAGTTTTAGCCGATTCCGGCCCGTTTCGTGGACTATTACTCATTGTTTTGGGGTCCCGCAGTGATTTCCACGATTGACGAACCCCGGGGTGCGTTTACGTGTCGGTCATCAACACTCGCTGTTTTTGCCGATTTTGGCCCGTTCGTGGACTATTACTCACTATTTTGGGGTCCCGGAGTGATTTCCATGATTGACGAACCCCGGTGTGCGTTTACGTGTCGGTCATCAACACCCGCATTTTAGCCGATTCTGGACCGTATCGTGGACTATTACTCACTTTTTTTGGGTCCCGGAGTGATTTCCACGATTGATGAACTCCGGGGTGCGTTTACATGCCGGTCATCAACAACCGCAGTTTTGGCCGATTTTGGCCCGTTCGTGGACTATTACTCACTGTTTTGGGGTCCCGGAGTGATTTCCATGATTGACGAACCCCGGGGTGCGTTTACGTGTCGGTCATGAACACCCGCAGTTTTAGCCGATTCTGGCCCGTATCTTGGACTATTACTCACTTTTTTTGGGTCCCGGAGTGATTTCCACGATTGATGAACTCCGGGGTGCGTTTACATGTCGGTCATCAACACCCGCAGTTTTAGCCGATTTTGGCCCGTTCGTGGACTATTACTCACTGTTTTGGGGTCCCGGAGTGATTTCCACGATTGACGAACCCCGGGGTGCGTTTACGTGTCGGTCATCAACACTCGCTGTTTTTGCCGATTTTGGCCCGTTCGTGGACTATTACTCACTGTTTTGGGGTGCCGGAGTGATTTCCACGATTGATGAACTCCGTGCTGCGTTTACGTGTCGGTCATCAACACCCGCAGTTTTAGCCGATTCTGGCCCGTATCGTGGACTATTACTCACTTTTTTTGGGTCCCGGAGTGATTTCCACGATTGATGAACTCCGGGGTGCGTTTACATGTCGGTCATCAACACCCGCAGTTTTAGCCGATTCCGGCCCGTTTCGTGGACTATTACTCACTGTTTTCGGGTCCCGGAGTGATTTCCACGATTGACGAACCCCGGGGTGCGTTTACGTGTCGGTCATCAACACCCGCATTTTAGCCGATTCTGGACCGTATCGTGGACTATTACTCACTTTTTTTGGGTCCCGTAGTGATTTCCACGATTGATGAACTCCGGGGTGCGTTTACATGCCGGTCATCAACAACCGCAGTTTTGGCCGATTTTGGCCCGTTCGTGGACTATTACTCACTGTTTTGGGGTCCCGGAGTGATTTCCATGATTGACGAACCCCGGGGTGCGTTTACGTGTCGGTCATGAACACCCGCAGTTTTAGCCGATTCTGGCCCGTATCTTGGACTATTACTCACTTTTTTTGGGTCCCGGAGTGATTTCCACGACTGATGAACTCCGGGGTGCGTTTACGTGTCGGTCATCAACACCCGCAGTTTTGGCCGATTTTGGCCCGTTCGTGAACTATTACTCACTGTTTTGGGGTCCCGGACTGATTTCCACGATTGACGAACCCCAGGGTACGTTTACGTGTCGGTCATCAACACCCGCAGTTTTAGCCAATTCTGCCCCATATCGTGGACTATTACTCACTGTTTTGGGGTCCCGGACTGATTTCCACGATTGACGAACCCCGAGGTGCGTTTACGTGTCGGTCATCAACACCCGCAGTTTTAGCCGATTCCGGCCCGTTTCGTGGACTATTACTCACTGTTTTGGGGTCCCGGAGTGATTTCCACGATTGACGAACCCCGGGGTGCGTTTACGTGTCGGTCATCAACACCCGCAGTTTTGGCCGATTCCGGCCCGTTCGTGGACTATTACTCACTGTTTTGGGGTCCCAGAGTGATTTCCGCGATTGACGAACCCCGGGCTGCGTTTACGTGTCGGTCATCAACACCCGCAGTTTTAGCCGATTCTGGCCCGTATCATGGACTATTACTCACTTTTTTGGGTCCCGGAGTGATTTCCACGATTGATGAACTCCGGGGTGCGTTTACATGTCGGTCATCAACACCCGCAGTTTTAGCGGATTCCGACCCGTTTCGTGGATTATTACTCACTGTTTTGGGGTCCCGAAGTGATTTCCACGATTGACGAACCCCGGGGTGCGTTTACGTGTCGGTCATCAACACTCGCTGTTTTTGCCGATTTTGGCCCGTTCGTGGACTATTACTCACTTTTTTTGGGTCCCGGAGTGATTTCCACGATTGATGAACTCCGGGCTGCGTTTACGTGTCGGTCATCAACACCCGCAGTTTTAGCCGATTTTGGCCCGTATCGTGGACTATTACTCACTTTTTTGGGTCCCGGAGTGATTTCCACGATTGATGAACTCCGGGGTGCGTTTACATGTCGGTCATAAACACCCGCAGTTTTAGCCGATTCCGGCCCGTTTCGTGGACTATTACTCACTGTTTTGGGGTCCCGGAGTGATTTCCACGATTGACGAACCCCGGGGTGCGTTTACGTGTCGGTCATCAACACTCGCTGTTTTTGCCGATTTTGGCCCGTTCGTGGACTATTACTCACTGTTTTGGGGTCCCGGACTGATTTCCACGATTGACGAACCCCAAGGTGCGTTTACGTGTCGGTCATCAACACCCGCAGTTTTAGCCGATTCCGGCCCGTTTTTTGGACTATTACTCACTGTTTTGGGGTCCCGGAGTGATTTCCACGATTGACGAACCCCGGGGTGCGTTTACGTGTCGGTCATCAACACCCGCAGTTTTGGCCGATTCTGGCCCGTATCATGGACTATTACTCACCTTTTTTGGGTCCCGGAGTGATTTCCACGATTGATGAACTCCGGGGTGCGTTTACATGTCGGTCATCAACACCCGCAGTTTTAGCCGATTCCGGCCCGTTTCGTGGACTATTACTCATTGTTTTGGGGTCCCGCAGTGATTTCCACGATTGACGAACCCCGGGGTGCGTTTACGTGTCGGTCATCAACACTCGCTGTTTTTGCCGATTTTGGCCCGTTCGTGGACTATTACTCACTGTTTTGGGGTCCCGGAGTGATTTCCATGATTGACGAACCCCGGTGTGCGTTTACGTGTCGGTCATCAACACCCGCATTTTAGCCGATTCTGGACCGTATCGTGGACTATTACTCACTTTTTTTGGGTCCCGGAGTGATTTCCACGATTGATGAACTCCGGGGTGCGTTTACATGCCGGTCATCAACAACCGCAGTTTTGTCCGATTTTGGCCCGTTCGTGGACTATTACTCACTGTTTTGGGGTCCCGGAGTGATTTCCATGATTGACGAACCCCGGGGTGCGTTTACGTGTCGGTCATGAACACCCGCAGTTTTAGCCGATTCTGGCCCGTATCTTGGACTATTACTCACTTTTTTTGGGTCCCGGAGTGATTTCCACGATTGATGAACTCCGGGGTGCGTTTACATGCCGGTCATCAACAACCGCAGTTTTGGCCGATTTTGGCCCGTTCGTGGACTATTACTCACTGTTTTGGGGTGCCGGAGTGATTTCCACGATTGATGAACTCCGTGCTGCGTTTACGTGTCGGTCATCAACACCCGCAGTTTTAGCCGATTCTGGCCCGTATCGTGGACTATTACTCACTTTTTTTGGGTCCCGGAGTGATTTCCACGATTGATGAACTCCGGGGTGCGTTTACATGTCGGTCATCAACACCCGCAGTTTTAGCCGATTCCGGCCCGTTTCGTGGACTATTACTCACTGTTTTCGGGTCCCGGAGTGATTTCCACGATTGACGAACCCCGGGGTGCGTTTACGTGTCGGTCATCAACACCCGCATTTTAGCCGATTCTGGACCGTATCGTGGACTATTACTCACTTTTTTTGGGTCCCGTAGTGATTTCCACGATTGATGAACTCCGGGGTGCGTTTACATGCCGGTCATCAACAACCGCAGTTTTGGCCGATTTTGGCCCGTTCGTGGACTATTACTCACTGTTTTGGGGTCCCGGAGTGATTTCCATGATTGACGAACCCCGGGGTGCGTTTACGTGTCGGTCATGAACACCCGCAGTTTTAGCCGATTCTGGCCCGTATCTTGGACTATTACTCACTTTTTTTGGGTCCCGGAGTGATTTCCACGACTGATGAACTCCGGGGTGCGTTTACGTGTCGGTCATCAACACCCGCAGTTTTGGCCGATTTTGGCCCGTTCGTGGACTATTACTCACTGTTTTGGGGTCCCGGACTGATTTCCACGATTGACGAACCCCAGGGTGCGTTTACGTGTCGGTCATCAACACCCGCAGTTTTAGCCAATTCTGTCCCATATCGTGGTCTATTACTCACTGTTTTGGGGTCCCGGACTGATTTCCACGATTGACGAACCCCGAGGTGCGTTTACGTGTCGGTCATCAACACCCGCAGTTTTAGCCGATTCCGGCCCGTTTCGTGGACTATTACTCACTGTTTTAGGGTCCCGGAGTGATTTCACGATTGACGAACCCCGGGGTGCGTTTACGTGTCGGTCATCAACACCCGCAGTTTTGGCCGATTCCGGCCCGTTCGTGGACTATTACTCACTGTTTTGGGGTCCCAGAGTGATTTCCGCGATTGACGAACCCCGGGCTGCGTTTACGTGTCGGTCATCAACACCCGCAGTTTTAGCCGATTTTGGCCCGTATCATGGACTATTACTCACTTTTTTGGGTCCCGGAGTGATTTCCACGATTGATGAACTCCGGGGTGCGTTTACATGTCGGTCATCAACACCCGCAGTTTTAGCCGATTCCGACCCGTTTCGTGGATTATTACTCACTGTTTTGGGGTCCCGAAGTGATTTCCACGATTGACGAACCCCGGGGTGCGTTTACGTGTCGGTCATCAACACCCGCAGTTTTGGCCGATTCCGGCCCGTTCGTGGACTATTACTCACTTTTTTTGGGTCCCGGAGTGATTTCCACGATTGATGAACTCCGGGCTGCGTTTACGTGTCGGTCATCAACACCCGCAGTTTTAGCCGATTCTGGCCCGTATCGTGGACTATTACTCACTTTTTTGGGTCCCGGAGTGATTTCCACGATTGATGAACTCCGGGGTGCGTTTACATGTCGGTCATAAACACCCGCAGTTTTAGCCGATTCCGGCCCGTTTCGTGGACTATTACTCACTGTTTTGGGGTCCCGGAGTGATTTCCACGATTGACGAACCCCGGGGTGCGTTTACGTGTCGGTCATCAACACTCGCTGTTTTTGCCGATTTTGGCCCGTTCGTGGACTATTACTCACTGTTTTGGGGTCCCGGACTGATTTCCACGATTGACGGACCCCAAGGTGCGTTTACGTGTCGGTCATCAACACCCGCAGTTTTAGCCGATTCCGGCCCGTTTTTTGGACTATTACTCACTGTTTTGGGGTCCCGGAGTGATTTCCACGATTGACGAACCCCGGGGTGCGTTTACGTGTCGGTCATCAACACCCGCAGTTTTGGCCGATTCTGGCCCGTATCATGGAGTATTACTCACCTTTTTTGGGTCCCGGAGTGATTTCCACGATTGATGAACTCCGGGGTGCGTTTACATGTCGGTCATTAACACCCGCAGTTTTAGCCGATTCCGGCCCGTTTCGTGGACTATTACTCATTGTTTTGGGGTCCCGCAGTGATTTCCACGATTGACGAACCCCGGGGTGCGTTTACGTGTCGGTCATCAACACTCGCTGTTTTTGCCGATTTTGGCCCGTTCGTGGACTATTACTCACTGTTTTGGGGTCCCGGAGTGATTTCCATGATTGACGAACCCCGGTGTGCGTTTACGTGTCGGTCATCAACACCCGCATTTTAGCCGATTCTGGACCGTATCGTGGACTATTACTCACTTTTTTTGGGTCCCGGAGTGATTTCCACGATTGATGAACTCCGGGGTGCGTTTACATGCCGGTCATCAACAACCGCAGTTTTGGCCGATTTTGGCCCGTTCGTGGACTATTACTCACTGTTTTGGGGTCCCGAAGTGATTTCCATGATTGACGAACCCCGGGGTGCGTTTACGTGTCGGTCATGAACACCCGCAGTTTTAGCCGATTCTGGCCCGTATCTTGGACTATTACTCACTTTTTTTGGGTCCCGGAGTGATTTCCACGACTGATGAACTCCGGGGTGCGTTTACGTGTCGGTCATCAACACCCGCAGTTTTGGCCGATTTTGGCCCGTTCGTGGACTATTACTCACTATTTTGGGGTCCCGGACTGATTTCCACGATTGACGAACCCGAGGGTGCGTTTACGTGTCGGTCATCAACACCCGCAGTTTTAGCCGATTCTGCCCCATATCGTGGACTATTACTCACTGTTTTGGGGTCCCGGACTGATTTCCACGATTGACGAACCCCGAGGTGCGTTCACGTGTCGGTCATCAACACCCGCAGTTTTAGCCGATTCCGGCCCGTTTCGTGGACTATTACTCACTGTTTTGGGGTCCCGGAGTGATTTCCACGATTGACGAACCCCGGGGTGCGTTTACGTGTCGGTCATCAACACCCGCAGTTTTGGCCGATTCCGGCCCGTTCGTGGACTATTACTCACTGTTTTGGGGTCCCGGAGTGATTTCCACGATTGACGAACCCCGGGGTGCGTTTACGTGTCGGTCATCAACACCCGCAGTTTTGGCCGATTCCGGCCCGTTCGTGGACTATTACTCACTGTTTTGGGGTCCCGGACTGATTTCCACGATTGACGAACCCCGAGGTGCGTTCACGTGTCGGTCATCAACACCCGCAGTTTTAGCCGATTCCGGCCCGTTTCGTGGACTATTACTCACTGTTTTGGGGTCCCGGAGTGATTTCCACGATTGACGAACCCCGGGGTGCGTTTACGTGTCGGTCATCAACACCCGCAGTTTTGGCCGATTCCGGCCCGTTCGTGGACTATTACTCACTGTTTTGGGGTCCCAGAGTGATTTCCGCGATTGACGAACCCCGGGCTGCGTTTACGTGTCGGTCATCAACACCCGCAGTTTTAGCCGATTCTGGCCCGTATCATGGACTATTACTCACTTTTTTGGGTCCCGGAGTGATTTCCACGATTGATGAACTCCGGGGTGCGTTTACATGTCGGTCATCAACACCCGCAGTTTTAGCCGATTCCGACCCGTTTCGTGGATTATTACTCACTGTTTTGGGGTCCCGAAGTGATTTCCACGATTGACGAACCCCGGGGTGCGTTTACGTGTCGGTCATCAACACTCGCTGTTTTTGCCGATTTTGGCCCGTTCGTGGACTATTACTCACTGTTTTGGGGTCCCGGACTGATTTCCACGATTGACGAACCCCGAGGTGCGTTCACGTGTCGGTCATCAACACCCGCAGTTTTAGCCGATTCCGGCCCGTTTCGTGGACTATTACTCACTGTTTTGGGGTCCCGGAGTGATTTCCACGATTGACGAACCCCGGGGTGCGTTTACGTGTCGGTCATCAACACCCGCAGTTTTGGCCGATTCCGGCCCGTTCGTGGACTATTACTCACTGTTTTGGGGTCCCAGAGTGATTTCCGCGATTGACGAACCCCGGGCTGCGTTTACGTGTCGGTCATCAACACCCGCAGTTTTAGCCGATTCTGGCCCGTATCATGGACTATTACTCACTTTTTTGGGTCCCGGAGTGATTTCCACGATTGATGAACTCCGGGGTGCGTTTACATGTCGGTCATCAACACCCGCAGTTTTAGCCGATTCCGACCCGTTTCGTGGATTATTACTCACTGTTTTGGGGTCCCGAAGTGATTTCCACGATTGACGAACCCCGGGGTGCGTTTACGTGTCGGTCATCAACACTCGCTGTTTTTGCCGATTTTGGCCCGTTCGTGGACTATTACTCACTGTTTTGGGGTGCCGGAGTGATTTCCACGATTGATGAACTCCGTGCTGCGTTTACGTGTCGGTCATCAACACCCGAAGTTTTAGCCGATTCTGGCCCGTATCATGGACTATTACTCACTTTTTTTGGGTCCCGGAGTGATTTCCACGATTGATGAACTCCGGGGTGCGTTTACATGTCGGTCATCAACACCCGCAGTTTTAGCCGATTCCGGCGCGTTTCGTGGACTATTCCTTACTATTTTCGGGTCCCGGAGTGATTTCCATGATTGACGAACCCCGGGGTGCGTTTACGTGTCGGTCATCAACACCCGCAGTTTTAGCCGATTCTGCCCCATATCGTGGACTATTACTCACTGTTTTGGGGTCCCGGAGTGATTTCCACGATTGACGAACCCCGGGGTGCGTTTACGTGTCGGTCATCAACACCCGCAGTTTTGGCCGATTCTGGCCCGTATCATGGACTATTACTCACCTTTTTTGGGTCCCGGAGTGATTTCCACGATTGATGAACTCCGGGGTGCGTTTACATGTCGGTCATCAACACCCGCAGTTTTAGCCGATTCCGGCCCGTTTCGTGGACTATTACTCATTGTTTTGGGGTCCCGGAGTGATTTCCACGATTGACGAACCCCGGGGTGCGTTTACGTGTCGGTCATCAACACTCGCTGTTTTTGCCGATTTTGGCCCGTTCGTGGACTATTACTCACTGTTTTGGGGTGCCGGAGTGATTTCCACGATTGATGAACTCCGTGCTGCGTTTACGTGTCGGTCATCAACACCCGCAGTTTTAGCCGATTCTGGCCCGTATCATGGACTATTACTCACTTTTTTTGGGTCCCGGAGTGATTTCCACGATTGATGAACTCCGGGGTGCGTTTACGTGTCGGTCATCAACACCCGCAGTTTTAGCCGATTCTGCCCCATATCGTGGACTATTACTCACTGTTTTGGGGTCCCGGACTGATTTCCACGATTGACGAACCCCGAGGTGCGTTTACGTGTCGGTCATCAACACTCGTTGTTTTTGCCGATTTTGGCCCGTTCGTGGACTATTACTCACTGTTTTGGGGTCCCGGAGTGATTTCCATGATTGACGAACCCCGGTGTGCGTTTACGTGTCGGTCATCAACACCCGCAGTTTTAGCCGATTCTGGCCCGTTCGTTGACTATTACTCACAGTTTTGGGGTCCCAGAGTGATTTCCGCGATTGATGAACTCCGAGGTGCGTTTACGTGCCGGTCATCAACAACCGCAGTTTTGGCCGATTTTGGCCCGTTCGTGGACTATTACTCACTGTTTTGGGGTCCCGGACTGATTTCCACGATTGACGAACCCCAGGGTGCGTTTACGTGTCGGTCATCAACACCCGCAGTTTTAGCCGATTCTGCCCCATATCGTGGACTATTACTCACTGTTTTGGGGTCCCGGACTGATTTCCACGATTGACGAACCCCGAGGTGCGTTCACGTGTCGGTCATCAACACCCGCAGTTTTAGCCGATTCCGGCCCGTTTCGTGGACTATTACTCACTGTTTTGGGGTCCCGGAGTGATTTCCACGATTGACGAACCCCGGGGTGCGTTTACGTGTCGGTCATCAACACCCGCAGTTTTGGCCGATTCCGGCCCGTTCGTGGACTATTACTCACTGTTTTGGGGTCCCAGAGTGATTTCCGCGATTGACGAACCCCGGGCTGCGTTTACGTGTCGGTCATCAACACCCGCAGTTTTAGCCGATTCTGGCCCGTATCATGGACTATTACTCACTTTTTTGGGTCCCGGAGTGATTTCCACGATTGATGAACTCCGGGGTGCGTTTACATGTCGGTCATCAACACCCGCAGTTTTAGCCGATTCCGACCCGTTTCGTGGATTATTACTCACTGTTTTGGGGTCCCGAAGTGATTTCCACGATTGACGAACCCCGGGGTGCGTTTACGTGTCGGTCATCAACACTCGCTGTTTTTGCCGATTTTGGCCCGTTCGTGGACTATTACTCACTGTTTTGGGGTGCCGGAGTGATTTCCACGATTGATGAACTCCGTGCTGCGCTTACGTGTCGGTCATCAACACCCGAAGTTTTAGCCGATTCTGGCCCGTATCATGGACTATTACTCACTTTTTTTGGGTCCCGGAGTGATTTCCACGATTGATGAACTCCGGGGTGCGTTTACATGTCGGTCATCAACACCCGCAGTTTTAGCCGATTCCGGCGCGTTTCGTGGACTATTCCTTACTATTTTCGGGTCCCGGAGTGATTTCCATGATTGACGAACCCCGGGGTGCGTTTACGTGTCGGTCATCAACACCCGCAGTTTTAGCCGATTCTGCCCCATATCGTGGACTATTACTCACTGTTTTGGGGTCCCGGAGTGATTTCCACGATTGACGAACCCCGGGGTGCGTTTACGTGTCGGTCATCAACACCCGCAGTTTTGGCCGATTCTGGCCCGTATCATGGACTATTACTCACCTTTTTTGGGTCCCGGAGTGATTTCCACGATTGATGAACTCCGGGGTGCGTTTACATGTCGGTCATCAACACCCGCAGTTTTAGCCGATTCCGGCCCGTTTCGTGGACTATTACTCATTGTTTTGGGGTCCCGCAGTGATTTCCACGATTGACGAACCCCGGGGTGCGTTTACGTGTCGGTCATCAACACTCGCTGTTTTTGCCGATTTTGGCCCGTTCGTGGACTATTACTCACTGTTTTGGGGTCCCGGAGTGATTTCCATGATTGACGAACCCCGGTGTGCGTTTACGTGTCGGTCATCAACACCCGCATTTTAGCCGATTCTGGACCGTATCGTGGACTATTACTCACTTTTTTTGGGTCCCGGAGTGATTTCCACGATTGATGAACTCCGGGGTGCGTTTACATGCCGGTCATCAACAACCGCAGTTTTGGCCGATTTTGGCCCGTTCGTGGACTATTACTCACTGTTTTGGGGTCCCGAAGTGATTTCCATGATTGACGAACCCCGGGGTGCGTTTACGTGTCGGTCATGAACACCCGCAGTTTTAGCCGATTCTGGCCCGTATCTTGGACTATTACTCACTTTTTTTGGGTCCCGGAGTGATTTCCACGACTGATGAACTCCGGGGTGCGTTTACGTGTCGGTCATCAACACCCGCAGTTTTGGCCGATTTTGGCCCGTTCGTGGACTATTACTCACTGTTTTGGGGTCCCGGACTGATTTCCACGATTGACGAACCCCAGGGTGCGTTTACGTGTCGGTCATCAACACCCGCAGTTTTAGCCGATTCTGCCCCATATCGTGGACTATTACTCACTGTTTTGGGGTCCCGGACTGATTTCCACGATTGACGAACCCCGAGGTGCGTTCACGTGTCGGTCATCAACACCCGCAGTTTTAGCCGATTCCGGCCCGTTTCGTGGACTATTACTCACTGTTTTGGGGTCCCGGAGTGATTTCCACGATTGACGAACCCCGGGGTGCGTTTACGTGTCGGTCATCAACACCCGCAGTTTTGGCCGATTCCGGCCCGTTCGTGGACTATTACTCACTGTTTTGGGGTCCCAGAGTGATTTCCGCGATTGACGAACCCCGGGCTGCGTTTACGTGTCGGTCATCAACACCCGCAGTTTTAGCCGATTCTGGCCCGTATCATGGACTATTACTCACTTTTTTGGGTCCCGGAGTGATTTCCACGATTGATGAACTCCGGGGTGCGTTTACATGTCGGTCATCAACACCCGCAGTTTTAGCCGATTCCGACCCGTTTCGTGGATTATTACTCACTGTTTTGGGGTCCCGAAGTGATTTCCACGATTGACGAACCCCGGGGTGCGTTTACGTGTCGGTCATCAACACTCGCTGTTTTTGCCGATTTTGGCCCGTTCGTGGACTATTACTCACTGTTTTGGGGTGCCGGAGTGATTTCCACGATTGATGAACTCCGTGCTGCGTTTACGTGTCGGTCATCAACACCCGAAGTTTTAGCCGATTCTGGCCCGTATCATGGACTATTACTCACTTTTTTTGGGTCCCGGAGTGATTTCCACGATTGATGAACTCCGGGGTGCGTTTACATGTCGGTCATCAACACCCGCAGTTTTAGCCGATTCCGGCGCGTTTCGTGGACTATTCCTTACTATTTTCGGGTCCCGGAGTGATTTCCATGATTGACGAACCCCGGGGTGCGTTTACGTGTCGGTCATCAACACCCGCAGTTTTAGCCGATTCTGCCCCATATCGTGGACTATTACTCACTGTTTTGGGGTCCCGGAGTGATTTCCACGATTGACGAACCCCGGGGTGCGTTTACGTGTCGGTCATCATCACCCGCAGTTTTGGCCGATTCTGGCCCGTATCATGGACTATTACTCACCTTTTTTGGGTCCCGGAGTGATTTCCACGATTGATGAACTCCGGGGTGCGTTTACATGTCGGTCATCAACACCCGCAGTTTTAGCCGATTCCGGCCCGTTTCGTGGACTATTACTCATTGTTTTGGGGTCCCGGAGTGATTTCCACGATTGACGAACCCCGGGGTGCGTTTACGTGTTGGTCATCAACACTCGCTGTTTTTGCCGATTTTGGCCCGTTCGTGGACTATTACTCACTGTTTTGGGGTGCCGGAGTGATTTCCACGATTGATGAACTCCGTGCTGCGTTTACGTGTCGGTCATCAACACCCGCAGTTTTAGCCGATTCTGGCCCGTATCATGGACTATTACTCACTTTTTTTGGGTCCCGGAGTGATTTCCACGATTGATGAACTCCGGGGTGCGTTTACGTGTCGGTCATCAACACCCGCAGTTTTAGCCGATTCTGCCCCATATCGTGGACTATTACTCACTGTTTTGGGGTCCCGGACTGATTTCCACGATTGACGAACCCCGAGGTGCGTTTACGTGTCGGTCATCAACACTCGTTGTTTTTGCCGATTTTGGCCCGTTCGTGGACTATTACTCACTGTTTTGGGGTCCCGGAGTGATTTCCATGATTGACGAACCCCGGTGTGCGTTTACGTGTCGGTCATCAACACCCGCAGTTTTAGCCGATTCTGGCCCGTTCGTGGACTATTACTCACAGTTTTGGGGTCCCAGAGTGATTTCCGCGATTGATGAACTCCGGGGTGCGTTTACGTGCCGGTCATCAACAACCGCAGTTTTGGCCGATTTTGGCCCGTTCGTGGACTATTACTCACTGTTTTGGGGTCCCGAAGTGATTTCCATGATTGACGAACCCCGGGGTGCGTTTACGTATCGGTCATGAACACCCGCAGTTTTAGCCGATTCTGGCCCGTATCTTGGACTATTACTCACTTTTTTTGGGTCCCGGAGTGATTTCCACGACTGATGAACTCCGGGGTGCGTTTACGTGTCGGTCATCAACACCCGCAGTTTTGGCCGATTTTGGCCCGTTCGTGGACTATTACTCACTGTTTTGGGGTCCCGGACTGATTTCCACGATTGACGAACCCCAGGGTGCGTTTACGTGTCGGTCATCAACACCCGCAGTTTTAGCCGATTCTGCCCCATATCGTGGACTATTACTCACTGTTTTGGGGTCCCGGACTGATTTCCACGATTGACGAACCCCGAGGCGCGTTCACGTGTCGGTCATCAACACCCGCAGTTTTAGCCGATTCCGGCCCGTTTCGTGGACTATTACTCACTGTTTTGGGGTCCCGGAGTGATTTCCACGATTGACGAACCCCGGGGTGCGTTTACGTGTCGGTCATCAACACCCGCAGTTTTGGCCGATTCCGGCCCGTTCGTGGACTATTACTCACAGTTTTGGGGTCCCAGAGTGATTTCCGCGATTGACGAACCCCGGGCTGCGTTTACGTGTCGGTCATCAACACCCGCAGTTTTAGCCGATTCTGGCCCGTATCATGGACTATTACTCACTTTTTTGGGTCCCGGAGTGATTTCCACGATTGATGAACTCCGGGGTGCGTTTACATGTCGGTCATCAACACCCGCAGTTTTAGCCGATTCCGACCCGTTTCGTGGATTATTACTCACTGTTTTGGGGTCCCGAAGGGATTTCCACGTTTGACGAACCCCGGGGTGCGTTTACGTGTCGGTCATCAACACTCGCTGTTTTTGCCGATTTTGGCCCGTTCGTGGACTATTACTCACTGTTTTGGGGTGCCGGAGTGATTTCCACGATTGATGAACTCCGTGCTGCGTTTACGTGTCGGTCATCAACACCCGCAGTTTTAGCCGATTCTGGCCCGTATCATGGACTATTACTCACTTTTTTTGGGTCCCGGAGTGATTTCCACGATTGATGAACTCCGGGGTGCGTTTACATGTCGGTCATCAACACCCGCAGTTTTAGCCGATTCCGGCCCGTTTCGTGGACTATTCCTTACTATTTTCGGGTCCCGGAGTGATTTCCACGATTGACGAACCCCGGGGTGCGTTTACGTGTCGGTCATCAACACTCGCTGGTTTTGCGGATTTTGGCCCGTTCGTGGACTATTACTCACTGTTTTGGGGTCCCGGAGTGATTTCCATGATTGACGAACCCCGGTGTGCGTTTACGTGTCGGTCATCAACACCCGCGTTTTAGCCGATTCTGGACCGTATCGTGGACTATTACTCACTTTTTTTGGGTCCCGGAGTGATTTCCACGATTGATGAACTCCGGGGTGCGTTTACATGCCGGTCATCAACACCCGTAGTTTTGGCCGATTTTGGCCCGTTCGTGGACTATTACTCACTGTTTTGGGGTCCCGGAGTGATTTCCATGATTGACGAACCCTGGGGTGCGTTTACGTGTAGGTCATGAACACCCGCAGTTTTAGCCGATTCTGGCCCGTATCTTGGACTATTACTCACTTTTTTTGGGTCCCGGAGTGATTTCCACGATTGATGTACTCCGGGGTGCGTTTACGTGTCGGTCATCAACACCCGCACTTTTGGCCGATTTTGGCCCGTTCGTGGACTATTACTCACTGTTTTGGGGTCCCGGACTGATTTCCACGATTGACGAACCCCAGGGTGCGTTTACGTGTCGGTCATCAACACCCGCAGTTTTAGCCGATTCTGCCCCATATCGTGGACTATTACTCACTGTTTTGGGGTCCCGGACTGATTTCCACGATTGACGAACCCCGAGGTGCGTTTACGTGTCGGTCATCAACACCCGCAGTTTTAGCCGATTCCGGCCCGTTTCGTGGACTATTACTCACTGTTTTGGGGTCCCTGAGTGATTTCCACGATTGACGAACCCCGGGGTGCGTTTACGTGTCGGTCATCAACACCCGCAGTTTTGGCCGATTCCGGCCCGTTCGTGGACTATTACTCACTGTTTTGGGGTCCCAGAGTGATTTCCGCGATTGACGAACCCCGGGCTGCGTTTACGTGTCGGTCATCAACACCCGCAGTTTTAGCCGATTCTGGCCCGTATGATGGACTATTACTCACTTTTTTGGGTCCCGGAGTGATTTCCACGATTGATGAACTCCGGGGTGCGTTTACATGTCGGTCATCAACACCCGCAGTTTTAGCCGATTCCGACCCGTTTCGTGGATTATTACTCACTGTTTTGGGTCCCGAAGTGATTTCCACGATTGACGAACCCCGGGGTGCGTTTACGTGTCGGTCATCAACACTCGCTGTTTTTGCCGATTTTGGCCCGTTCGTGGACTATTACTCACTGTTTTGGGGTGCCGGAGTGATTTCCACGATTGATGAACTCCGTGCTGCGTTTACGTGTCGGTCATCAACACCCGCAGTTTTAGCCGATTCTGGCCCGTATCATGGACTATTACTCACTTTTTTTGGGTCCCGGAGTGATTTCCACGATTGATGAACTCCGGGGTGCGTTTACATGTCGGTCATCAACACCCGCAGTTTTAGCCGATTCCGGCCCGTTTCGTGGACTATTCCTTACTATTTTCGGGTCCCGGAGTGATTTCCACGATTGACGAACCCCGGGGTGCGTTTACGTGTCGGTCATCAACACTCGCTGGTTTTGCGGATTTTGGCCCGTTCGTGGACTATTACTCACTGTTTTGGGGTCCCGGAGTGATTTCCATGATTGACGAACCCCGGTGTGCGTTTACGTGTCGGTCATCAACACCCGCGTTTTAGCCGATTCTGGACCGTATCGTGGACTATTACTCACTTTTTTTGGGTCCCGGAGTGATTTCCACGATTGATGAACTCCGGGGTGCGTTTACATGCCGGTCATCAACACCCGTAGTTTTGGCCGATTTTGGCCCGTTCGTGGACTATTACTCACTGTTTTGGGGTCCCGGAGTGATTTCCATGATTGACGAACCCTGGGGTGCGTTTACGTGTCGGTCATGAACACCCGCAGTTTTAACCGATTCTGGCCCGTATCTTGGACTATTACTCACTTTTTTTGGGTCCCGGAGTGATTTCCACGATTGATGAACTCCGGGGTGCGTTTACGTGTCGGTCATCAACACCCGCAGTTTTGGCCGATTTTGGCCCGTTCGTGGACTATTACTCACTGTTTTGGGGTCCCGGACTGATTTCCACGATTGACGAACCCCAGGGTGCGTTTACGTGTCGGTCATCAACACCCGCAGTTTTAGCCGATTCTGCCCCATATCGTGGACTATTACTCACTGTTTTGGGGTCCCGGACTGATTTCCACGATTGACGAACCCCGAGGTGCGTTTACGTGTCGGTCATCAACACCCGCAGTTTTAGCCGATTCCGGCCCGTTTCGTGGACTATTACTCACTGTTTTGGGGTCCCGGAGTGATTTCCACGATTGACGAACCCCGGGGTGCGTTTACGTGTCGGTCATCAACACCCGCAGTTTTGGCCGATTCCGGCCCGTTCGTGGACTATTACTCACTGTTTTGGGGTCCCAGAGTGATTTCCGCGATTGACGAACCCCGGGCTGCGTTTACGTGTCGGTCATCAACACCCGCAGTTTTAGCCGATTCTGGCCCGTATCATGGACTATTACTCACTTTTTTGGGTCCCGGAGTGATTTCCACGATTGATGAACTCCGGGGTGCGTTTACATGTCGGTCATCAACACCCGCAGTTTTAGCCGATTCCGACCCGTTTCGTGGATTATTACTCACTGTTTTGGGTCCCGAAGTGATTTCCACGATTGACGAACCCCGGGGTGCGTTTACGTGTCGGTCATCAACACTCGCTGTTTTTGCCGATTTTGGCCCGTTCGTGGACTATTACTCACTTTTTTTGGGTCCCGGAGTGATTTCCACGATTGATGAACTCCGGGCTGCGTTTACGTGTCGGTCATCAACACCCGCAGTTTTAGCCGATTCTGGCCCGTATCGTGGACTATTACTCACTTTTTGTGGGTCCCGGAGTGATTTCCACGATTGATGAACTCCGGGGTGCGTTTACATGTCGGTCATAAACACCCGCAGTTTTAGCCGATTCCGGCCCGTTTCGTGGACTATTACTCACTGTTTTGGGGTCCCGGAGTGATTTCCACGATTGACGAACCCCGGGGTGCGTTTACATGTCGGTCATCAACACTCGCTGGTTTTGCGGATTTTGGCCCGTTCGTGGACTATTACTCACTGTTTTGGGGTCCCGGACTGATTTCCACGATTGACGAACCCCGGTGTGCGTTTACGTGTCGGTCATCAACACCCGCGTTTTAGCCGATTCTGGACCGTATCGTGGACTATTACTCACTTTTTTGGGGTCCCGGAGTGATTTCCACGATTGTTGAACTCCGGGGTGCGTTTACATGCCGGTCATCAACACCCGCAGTTTTGGCCGATTTTGGCCCGTTCGTGGACTATTACTCACTGTTTTGGGGTCCCGGAGTGATTTCCATGATTGACGAACCCTGGGGTGCGTTTACGTGTCGGTCATGAACACCCGCAGTTTTAGCCGATTCTGGCCCGTATCTTGGACTATTACTCACTTTTTTTGGGTCCCGGAGTGATTTCCACGATTGATGAACTCCGGGGTGCGTTTACGTGTCGGTCATCAACACCCGTAGTTTTGGCCGATTTTGGCCCGTTCGTGGACTATTACTCACTGTTTTGGGGTCCCGGACTGATTTCCACGATTGACGAACCCCAGGGTGCGTTTACGTGTCGGTCATCAACACCCGCAGTTTTAGCCGATTCTGCCCCATATCGTGGACTATTACTCACTGTTTTGGGGTCCCGGACTGATTTCCACGATTGACGAACCCCGAGGTGCGTTTACGTGTCGGTCATCAACACCCGCAGTTTTAGCCGATTCCGGCCCGTTTCGTGGACTATTACTCACTGTTTTGGGGTCCCGGAGTGATTTCCACGATTGACGAACCCCGGGGTGCGTTTACGTGTCGGTCATCAACACCCGCAGTTTTGGCCGATTCCGGCCCGTTCGTGGACTATTACTCACTGTTTTGGGGTCCCAGAGTGATTTCCGCGATTGATGAACTCCGGGGTGCGTTTACGTGCCGGTCATCAACAACCGCAGTTTTGGCCGATTTTGGCCCGTTCGTGGACTATTACTCACTGTTTTGGGGTCCCGAAGTGATTTCCATGATTGACGAACCCCGGGGTGCGTTTACGTATCGGTCATGAACACCCGCAGTTTTAGCCGATTCTGGCCCGTATCTTGGACTATTACTCACTTTTTTTGGGTCCCGGAGTGATTTCCACGACTGATGAACTCCGGGGTGCGTTTACGTGTCGGTCATCAACACCCGCAGTTTTGGCCGATTTTGGCCCGTTCGTGGACTATTACTCACTGTTTTGGGGTCCCGGACTGATTTCCACGATTGACGAACCCCAGGGTGCGTTTACGTGTCGGTCATCAACACCCGCAGTTTTAGCCGATTCTGCCCCATATCGTGGACTATTACTCACTGTTTTGGGGTCCCGGACTGATTTCCACGATTGACGAACCCCGAGGCGCGTTCACGTGTCGGTCATCAACACCCGCAGTTTTAGCCGATTCCGGCCCGTTTCGTGGACTATTACTCACTGTTTTGGGGTCCCGGAGTGATTTCCACGATTGACGAACCCCGGGGTGCGTTTACGTGTCGGTCATCAACACCCGCAGTTTTGGCCGATTCCGGCCCGTTCGTGGACTATTACTCACAGTTTTGGGGTCCCAGAGTGATTTCCGCGATTGACGAACCCCGGGCTGCGTTTACGTGTCGGTCATCAACACCCGCAGTTTTAGCCGATTCTGGCCCGTATCATGGACTATTACTCACTTTTTTGGGTCCCGGAGTGATTTCCACGATTGATGAACTCCGGGGTGCGTTTACATGTCGGTCATCAACACCCGCAGTTTTAGCCGATTCCGACCCGTTTCGTGGATTATTACTCACTGTTTTGGGGTCCCGAAGGGATTTCCACGATTGACGAACCCCGGGGTGCGTTTACGTGTCGGTCATCAACACTCGCTGTTTTTGCCGATTTTGGCCCGTTCGTGGACTATTACTCACTGTTTTGGGGTGCCGGAGTGATTTCCACGATTGATGAACTCCGTGCTGCGTTTACGTGTCGGTCATCAACACCCGCAGTTTTAGCCGATTCTGGCCCGTATCATGGACTATTACTCACTTTTTTTGGGTCCCGGAGTGATTTCCACGATTGATGAACTCCGGGGTGCGTTTACATGTCGGTCATCAACACCCGCAGTTTTAGCCGATTCCGGCCCGTTTCGTGGACTATTCCTTACTATTTTCGGGTCCCGGAGTGATTTCCACGATTGACGAACCCCGGGGTGCGTTTACGTGTCGGTCATCAACACTCGCTGGTTTTGCGGATTTTGGCCCGTTCGTGGACTATTACTCACTGTTTTGGGGTCCCGGAGTGATTTCCATGATTGACGAACCCCGGTGTGCGTTTACGTGTCGGTCATCAACACCCGCGTTTTAGCCGATTCTGGACCGTATCGTGGACTATTACTCACTTTTTTTGGGTCCCGGAGTGATTTCCACGATTGATGAACTCCGGGGTGCGTTTACATGCCGGTCATCAACACCCGTAGTTTTGGCCGATTTTGGCCTGTTCGTGGACTATTACTCACTGTTTTGGGGTCCCGGAGTGATTTCCATGATTGACGAACCCTGGGGTGCGTTTACGTGTAGGTCATGAACACCCGCAGTTTTAGCCGATTCTGGCCCGTATCTTGGACTATTACTCACTTTTTTTGGGTCCCGGAGTGATTTCCACGATTGATGTACTCCGGGGTGCGTTTACGTGTCGGTCATCAACACCCGCACTTTTGGCCGATTTTGGCCCGTTCGTGGACTATTACTCACTGTTTTGGGGTCCCGGACTGATTTCCACGATTGACGAACCCCAGGGTGCGTTTACGTGTCGGTCATCAACACCCGCAGTTTTAGCCGATTCTGCCCCATATCGTGGACTATTACTCACTGTTTTGGGGTCCCGGACTGATTTCCACGATTGACGAACCCCGAGGTGCGTTTACGTGTCGGTCATCAACACCCGCAGTTTTAGCCGATTCCGGCCCGTTGCGTGGACTATTACTCACTGTTTTGGGGTCCCTGAGTGATTTCCACGATTGACGAACCCCGGGGTGCGTTTACGTGTCGGTCATCAACACCCGCAGTTTTGGCCGATTCCGGCCCGTTCGTGGACTATTACTCACTGTTTTGGGGTCCCAGAGTGATTTCCGCGATTGACGAACCCCGGGCTGCGTTTACGTGTCGGTCATCAACACCCGCAGTTTTAGCCGATTCTGGCCCGTATGATGGACTATTACTCACTTTTTTGGGTCCCGGAGTGATTTCCACGATTGATGAACTCCGGGGTGCGTTTACATGTCGGTCATCAACACCCGCAGTTTTAGCCGATTCCGACCCGTTTCGTGGATTATTACTCACTGTTTTGGGTCCCGAAGTGATTTCCACGATTGACGAACCCCGGGGTGCGTTTACGTGTCGGTCATCATCACCCGCAGTTTTGGCCGATTCTGGCCCGTATCATGGACTATTACTCACTTTTTTGGGTCCCGGAGTGATTTCCACGATTGATGAACTCCGGGGTGCGTTTACATGTCGGTCATCAACACCCGCAGTTTTAGCCGATTCCGACCCGTTTCGTGGATTATTACTCACTGTTTTGGGGTCCCGAAGGGATTTCCACGTTTGACGAACCCCGGGGTGCGTTTACGTGTCGGTCATCAACACTCGCTGTTTTTGCCGATTTTGGCCCGTTCGTGGACTATTACTCACTGTTTTGGGGTGCCGGAGTGATTTCCACGATTGATGAACTCCGTGCTGCGTTTACGTGTCGGTCATCAACACCCGCAGTTTTAGCCGATTCTGGCCCGTATCATGGACTATTACTCACTTTTTTTGGGTCCCGGAGTGATTTCCACGATTGATGAACTCCGGGGTGCGTTTACATGTCGGTCATCAACACCCGCAGTTTTAGCCGATTCCGGCCCGTTTCGTGGACTATTCCTTACTATTTTCGGGTCCCGGAGTGATTTCCACGATTGACGAACCCCGGGGTGCGTTTACGTGTCGGTCATCAACACTCGCTGGTTTTGCGGATTTTGGCCCGTTCGTGGACTATTACTCACTGTTTTGGGGTCCCGGAGTGATTTCCATGATTGACGAACCCCGGTGTGCGTTTACGTGTCGGTCATCAACACCCGCGTTTTAGCCGATTCTGGACCGTATCGTGGACTATTACTCACTTTTTTTGGGTCCCGGAGTGATTTCCACGATTGATGAACTCCGGGGTGCGTTTACATGCCGGTCATCAACACCCGTAGTTTTGGCCGATTTTGGCCCGTTCGTGGACTATTACTCACTGTTTTGGGGTCCCGGAGTGATTTCCATGATTGACGAACCCTGGGGTGCGTTTACGTGTAGGTCATGAACACCCGCAGTTTTAGCCGATTCTGGCCCGTATCTTGGACTATTACTCACTTTTTTTGGGTCCCGGAGTGATTTCCACGATTGATGTACTCCGGGGTGCGTTTACGTGTCGGTCATCAACACCCGCACTTTTGGCCGATTTTGGCCCGTTCGTGGACTATTACTCACTGTTTTGGGGTCCCGGACTGATTTCCACGATTGACGAACCCCAGGGTGCGTTTACGTGTCGGTCATCAACACCCGCAGTTTTAGCCGATTCTGCCCCATATCGTGGACTATTACTCACTGTTTTGGGGTCCCGGACTGATTTCCACGATTGACGAACCCCGAGGTGCGTTTACGTGTCGGTCATCAACACCCGCAGTTTTAGCCGATTCCGGCCCGTTTCGTGGACTATTACTCACTGTTTTGGGGTCCCTGAGTGATTTCCACGATTGACGAACCCCGGGGTGCGTTTACGTGTCGGTCATCAACACCCGCAGTTTTGGCCGATTCCGGCCCGTTCGTGGACTATTACTCACTGTTTTGGGGTCCCAGAGTGATTTCCGCGATTGACGAACCCCGGGCTGCGTTTACGTGTCGGTCATCAACACCCGCAGTTTTAGCCGATTCTGGCCCGTATGATGGACTATTACTCACTTTTTTGGGTCCCGGAGTGATTTCCACAATTGATGAACTCCGGGGTGCGTTTACATGTCGGTCATCAACACCCGCAGTTTTAGCCGATTCCGACCCGTTTCGTGGATTATTACTCACTGTTTTGGGTCCCGAAGTGATTTCCACGATTGACGAACCCCGGGGTGCGTTTACGTGTCGGTCATCAACACTCGCTGTTTTTGCCGATTTTGGCCCGTTCGTGGACTATTACTCACTGTTTTGGGGTGCCGGAGTGATTTCCACGATTGATGAACTCCGTGCTGCGTTTACGTGTCGGTCATCAACACCCGCAGTTTTAGCCGATTCTGGCCCGTATCATGGACTATTACTCACTTTTTTTGGGTCCCGGAGTGATTTCCACGATTGATGAACTCCGGGGTGCGTTTACATGTCGGTCATCAACACCCGCAGTTTTAGCCGATTCCGGCCCGTTTCGTGGACTATTCCTTACTATTTTCGGGTCCCGGAGTGATTTCCACGATTGACGAACCCCGGGGTGCGTTTACGTGTCGGTCATCAACACTCGCTGGTTTTGCGGATTTTGGCCCGTTCGTGGACTATTACTCACTGTTTTGGGGTCCCGGAGTGATTTCCATGATTGACGAACCCCGGTGTGCGTTTACGTGTCGGTCATCAACACCCGCGTTTTAGCCGATTCTGGACCGTATCGTGGACTATTACTCACTTTTTTTGGGTCCCGGAGTGATTTCCACGATTGATGAACTCCGGGGTGCGTTTACATGCCGGTCATCAACACCCGTAGTTTTGGCCGATTTTGGCCCGTTCGTGGACTATTACTCACTGTTTTGGGGTCCCGGAGTGATTTCCATGATTGACGAACCCTGGGGTGCGTTTACGTGTCGGTCATGAACACCCGCAGTTTTAACCGATTCTGGCCCGTATCTTGGACTATTACTCACTTTTTTTGGGTCCCGGAGTGATTTCCACGATTGATGAACTCCGGGGTGCGTTTACGTGTCGGTCATCAACACCCGCAGTTTTGGCCGATTTTGGCCCGTTCGTGGACTATTACTCACTGTTTTGGGGTCCCGGACTGATTTCCACGATTGACGAACCCCAGGGTGCGTTTACGTGTCGGTCATCAACACCCGCAGTTTTAGCCGATTCTGCCCCATATCGTGGACTATTACTCACTGTTTTGGGGTCCCGGACTGATTTCCACGATTGACGAACCCCGAGGTGCGTTTACGTGTCGGTCATCAACACCCGCAGTTTTAGCCGATTCCGGCCCGTTTCGTGGACTATTACTCACTGTTTTGGGGTCCCGGAGTGATTTCCACGATTGACGAACCCCGGGGTGCGTTTACGTGTCGGTCATCAACACCCGCAGTTTTGGCCGATTCCGGCCCGTTCGTGGACTATTACTCACTGTTTTGGGGTCCCAGAGTGATTTCCGCGATTGACGAACCCCGGGCTGCGTTTACGTGTCGGTCATCAACACCCGCAGTTTTAGCCGATTCTGGCCCGTATCATGGACTATTACTCACTTTTTTGGGTCCCGGAGTGATTTCCACGATTGATGAACTCCGGGGTGCGTTTACATGTCGGTCATCAACACCCGCAGTTTTAGCCGATTCCGACCCGTTTCGTGGATTATTACTCACTGTTTTGGGTCCCGAAGTGATTTCCACGATTGACGAACCCCGGGGTGCGTTTACGTGTCGGTCATCAACACTCGCTGTTTTTGCCGATTTTGGCCCGTTCGTGGACTATTACTCACTTTTTTTGGGTCCCGGAGTGATTTCCACGATTGATGAACTCCGGGCTGCGTTTACGTGTCGGTCATCAACACCCGCAGTTTTAGCCGATTCTGGCCCGTATCGTGGACTATTACTCACTTTTTGTGGGTCCCGGAGTGATTTCCACGATTGATGAACTCCGGGGTGCGTTTACATGTCGGTCATAAACACCCGCAGTTTTAGCCGATTCCGGCCCGTTTCGTGGACTATTACTCACTGTTTTGGGGTCCCGGAGTGATTTCCACGATTGACGAACCCCGGGGTGCGTTTACATGTCGGTCATCAACACTCGCTGGTTTTGCGGATTTTGGCCCGTTCGTGGACTATTACTCACTGTTTTGGGGTCCCGGACTGATTTCCACGATTGACGAACCCCGGTGTGCGTTTACGTGTCGGTCATCAACACCCGCGTTTTAGCCGATTCTGGACCGTATCGTGGACTATTACTCACTTTTTTGGGGTCCCGGAGTGATTTCCACGATTGTTGAACTCCGGGGTGCGTTTACATGCCGGTCATCAACACCCGCAGTTTTGGCCGATTTTGGCCCGTTCGTGGACTATTACTCACTGTTTTGGGGTCCCGGAGTGATTTCCATGATTGACGAACCCTGGGGTGCGTTTACGTGTCGGTCATGAACACCCGCAGTTTTAGCCGATTCTGGCCCGTATCTTGGACTATTACTCACTTTTTTTGGGTCCCGGAGTGATTTCCACGATTGATGAACTCCGGGGTGCGTTTACGTGTCGGTCATCAACACCCGTAGTTTTGGCCGATTTTGGCCCGTTCGTGGACTATTACTCACTGTTTTGGGGTCCCGGACTGATTTCCACGATTGACGAACCCCAGGGTGCGTTTACGTGTCGGTCATCAACACCCGCAGTTTTAGCCGATTCTGCCCCATATCGTGGACTATTACTCACTGTTTTGGGGTCCCGGACTGATTTCCACGATTGACGAACCCCGAGGTGCGTTTACGTGTCGGTCATCAACACCCGCAGTTTTAGCCGATTCCGGCCCGTTTCGTGGACTATTACTCACTGTTTTGGGGTCCCGGAGTGATTTCCACGATTGACGAACCCCGGGGTGCGTTTACGTGTCGGTCATCAACACCCGCAGTTTTGGCCGATTCCGGCCCGTTCGTGGACTATTACTCACTGTTTTGGGGTCCCAGAGTGATTTCCGCGATTGATGAACTCCGGGGTGCGTTTACGTGCCGGTCATCAACAACCGCAGTTTTGGCCGATTTTGGCCCGTTCGTGGACTATTACTCACTGTTTTGGGGTCCCGAAGTGATTTCCATGATTGACGAACCCCGGGGTGCGTTTACGTATCGGTCATGAACACCCGCAGTTTTAGCCGATTCTGGCCCGTATCTTGGACTATTACTCACTTTTTTTGGGTCCCGGAGTGATTTCCACGACTGATGAACTCCGGGGTGCGTTTACGTGTCGGTCATCAACACCCGCAGTTTTGGCCGATTTTGGCCCGTTCGTGGACTATTACTCACTGTTTTGGGGTCCCGGACTGATTTCCACGATTGACGAACCCCAGGGTGCGTTTACGTGTCGGTCATCAACACCCGCAGTTTTAGCCGATTCTGCCCCATATCGTGGACTATTACTCACTGTTTTGGGGTCCCGGACTGATTTCCACGATTGACGAACCCCGAGGCGCGTTCACGTGTCGGTCATCAACACCCGCAGTTTTAGCCGATTCCGGCCCGTTTCGTGGACTATTACTCACTGTTTTGGGGTCCCGGAGTGATTTCCACGATTGACGAACCCCGGGGTGCGTTTACGTGTCGGTCATCAACACCCGCAGTTTTGGCCGATTCCGGCCCGTTCGTGGACTATTACTCACAGTTTTGGGGTCCCAGAGTGATTTCCGCGATTGACGAACCCCGGGCTGCGTTTAAGTGTCGGTCATCAACACCCGCAGTTTTAGCCGATTCTGGCCCGTATCATGGACTATTACTCACTTTTTTGGGTCCCGGAGTGATTTCCACGATTGATGAACTCCGGGGTGCGTTTACATGTCGGTCATCAACACCCGCAGTTTTAGCCGATTCCGACCCGTTTCGTGGATTATTACTCACTGTTTTGGGGTCCCGAAGGGATTTCCACGATTGACGAACCCCGGGGTGCGTTTACGTGTCGGTCATCAACACTCGCTGTTTTTGCCGATTTTGGCCCGTTCGTGGACTATTACTCACTGTTTTGGGGTGCCGGAGTGATTTCCACGATTGATGAACTCCGTGCTGCGTTTACGTGTCGGTCATCAACACCCGCAGTTTTAGCCGATTCTGGCCCGTATCATGGACTATTACTCACTTTTTTTGGGTCCCGGAGTGATTTCCACGATTGATGAACTCCGGGGTGCGTTTACATGTCGGTCATCAACACCCGCAGTTTTAGCCGATTCCGGCCCGTTTCGTGGACTATTCCTTACTATTTTCGGGTCCCGGAGTGATTTCCACGATTGACGAACCCCGGGGTGCGTTTACGTGTCGGTCATCAACACTCGCTGGTTTTGCGGATTTTGGCCCGTTCGTGGACTATTACTCACTGTTTTGGGGTCCCGGAGTGATTTCCATGATTGACGAACCCCGGTGTGCGTTTACGTGTCGGTCATCAACACCCGCGTTTTAGCCGATTCTGGACCGTATCGTGGACTATTACTCACTTTTTTTGGGTCCCGGAGTGATTTCCACGATTGATGAACTCCGGGGTGCGTTTACATGCCGGTCATCAACACCCGTAGTTTTGGCCGATTTTGGCCTGTTCGTGGACTATTACTCACTGTTTTGGGGTCCCGGAGTGATTTCCATGATTGACGAACCCTGGGGTGCGTTTACGTGTAGGTCATGAACACCCGCAGTTTTAGCCGATTCTGGCCCGTATCTTGGACTATTACTCACTTTTTTTGGGTCCCGGAGTGATTTCCACGATTGATGTACTCCGGGGTGCGTTTACGTGTCGGTCATCAACACCCGCACTTTTGGCCGATTTTGGCCCGTTCGTGGACTATTACTCACTGTTTTGGGGTCCCGGACTGATTTCCACGATTGACGAACCCCAGGGTGCGTTTACGTGTCGGTCATCAACACCCGCAGTTTTAGCCGATTCTGCCCCATATCGTGGACTATTACTCACTGTTTTGGGGTCCCGGACTGATTTCCACGATTGACGAACCCCGAGGTGCGTTTACGTGTCGGTCATCAACACCCGCAGTTTTAGCCGATTCCGGCCCGTTGCGTGGACTATTACTCACTGTTTTGGGGTCCCTGAGTGATTTCCACGATTGACGAACCCCGGGGTGCGTTTACGTGTCGGTCATCAACACCCGCAGTTTTGGCCGATTCCGGCCCGTTCGTGGACTATTACTCACTGTTTTGGGGTCCCAGAGTGATTTCCGCGATTGACGAACCCCGGGCTGCGTTTACGTGTCGGTCATCAACACCCGCAGTTTTAGCCGATTCTGGCCCGTATGATGGACTATTACTCACTTTTTTGGGTCCCGGAGTGATTTCCACGATTGATGAACTCCGGGGTGCGTTTACATGTCGGTCATCAACACCCGCAGTTTTAGCCGATTCCGACCCGTTTCGTGGATTATTACTCACTGTTTTGGGTCCCGAAGTGATTTCCACGATTGACGAACCCCGGGGTGCGTTTACGTGTCGGTCATCAACACTCGCTGTTTTTGCCGATTTTGGCCCGTTCGTGGACTATTACTCACTGTTTTGGGGTGCCGGAGTGATTTCCACGATTGATGAACTCCGTGCTGCGTTTACGTGTCGGTCATCAACACCCGCAGTTTTAGCCGATTCTGGCCCGTATCATGGACTATTACTCACTTTTTTTGGGTCCCGGAGTGATTTCCACGATTGATGAACTCCGGGGTGCGTTTACATGTCGGTCATCAACACCCGCAGTTTTAGCCGATTCCGGCCCGTTTCGTGGACTATTCCTTACTATTTTCGGGTCCCGGAGTGATTTCCACGATTGACGAACCCCGGGGTGCGTTTACGTGTCGGTCATCAACACTCGCTGGTTTTGCGGATTTTGGCCCGTTCGTGGACTATTACTCACTGTTTTGGGGTCCCGGAGTGATTTCCATGATTGACGAACCCCGGTGTGCGTTTACGTGTCGGTCATCAACACCCGCGTTTTAGCCGATTCTGGACCGTATCGTGGACTATTACTCACTTTTTTTGGGTCCCGGAGTGATTTCCACGATTGATGAACTCCGGGGTGCGTTTACATGCCGGTCATCAACACCCGTAGTTTTGGCCGATTTTGGCCCGTTCGTGGACTATTACTCACTGTTTTGGGGTCCCGGAGTGATTTCCATGATTGACGAACCCTGGGGTGCGTTTACGTGTCGGTCATGAACACCCGCAGTTTTAGCCGATTCTGGCCCGTATCTTGGACTATTACTCACTTTTTTTGGGTCCCGGAGTGATTTCCACGATTGATGAACTCCGGGGTGCGTTTACGTGTCGGTCATCAACACCCGCAGTTTTGGCCGATTTTGGCCCGTTCGTGGACTATTACTCACTGTTTTGGGGTCCCGGACTGATTTCCACGATTGACGAACCCCAGGGTGCGTTTACGTGTCGGTCATCAACACCCGCAGTTTTAGCCGATTCTGCCCCATATCGTGGACTATTACTCACTGTTTTGGGGTCCCGGACTGATTTCCACGATTGACGAACCCCGAGGTGCGTTTACGTGTCGGTCATCAACACCCGCAGTTTTAGCCGATTCCGGCCCGTTTCGTGGACTATTACTCACTGTTTTGGGGTCCCGGAGTGATTTCCACGATTGACGAACCCCGGGGTGCGTTTACGTGTCGGTCATCAACACCCGCAGTTTTGGCCGATTCCGGCCCGTTCGTGGACTATTACTCACTGTTTTGGGGTCCCAGAGTGATTTCCGCGATTGACGAACCCCGGGCTGCGTTTACGTGTCGGTCATCAACACCCGCAGTTTTAGCCGATTCTGGCCCGTATCATGGACTATTACTCACTTTTTTGGGTCCCGGAGTGATTTCCATGATTGATGAACTCCGGGGTGCGTTTACATGTCGGTCATCAACACCCGCAGTTTTAGCCGATTCCGACCCGTTTCGTGGATTATTACTCACTGTTTTGGGTCCCGAAGTGATTTCCACGATTGACGAACCCCGGGGTGCGTTTACGTGTCGGTCATCAACACTCGCTGTTTTTGCCGATTTTGGCCCGTTCGTGGACTATTACTCACTTTTTTTGGGTCCCGGAGTGATTTCCACGATTGATGAACTCCGGGCTGCGTTTACGTGTCGGTCATCAACACCCGCAGTTTTAGCCGATTCTGGCCCGTATCGTGGACTATTACTCACTTTTTGTGGGTCCCGGAGTGATTTCCACGATTGATGAACTCCGGGGTGCGTTTACATGTCGGTCATAAACACCCGCAGTTTTAGCCGATTCCGGCCCGTTTCGTGGACTATTACTCACTGTTTTGGGGTCCCGGAGTGATTTCCACGATTGACGAACCCCGGGGTGCGTTTACATGTCGGTCATCAACACTCGCTGGTTTTGCGGATTTTGGCCCGTTCGTGGACTATTACTCACTGTTTTGGGGTCCCGGACTGATTTCCACGATTGACGAACCCCGGTGTGCGTTTACGTGTCGGTCATCAACACCCGCGTTTTAGCCGATTCTGGACCGTATCGTGGACTATTACTCACTTTTTTGGGGTCCCGGAGTGATTTCCACGATTGATGAACTCCGGGGTGCGTTTACATGCCGGTCATCAACACCCGCAGTTTTGGCCGATTTTGGCCCGTTCGTGGACTATTACTCACTGTTTTGGGGTCCCGGAGTGATTTCCATGATTGACGAACCCTGGGGTGCGTTTACGTGTCGGTCATGAACACCCGCAGTTTTAGCCGATTCTGGCCCGTATCTTGGACTATTACTCACTTTTTTTGGGTCCCGGAGTGATTTCCACGATTGATGAACTCCGGGGTGCGTTTACGTGTCGGTCATCAACACCCGTAGTTTTGGCCGATTTTGGCCCGTTCGTGGACTATTACTCACTGTTTTGGGGTCCCGGACTGATTTCCACGATTGACGAACCCCAGGGTGCGTTTACGTGTCGGTCATCAACACCCGCAGTTTTAGCCGATTCTGCCCCATATCGTGGACTATTACTCACTGTTTTGGGGTCCCGGACTGATTTCCACGATTGACGAACCCCGAGGTGCGTTTACGTGTCGGTCATCAACACCCGCAGTTTTAGCCGATTCCGGCCCGTTTCGTGGACTATTACTCACTGTTTTGGGGTCCCGGAGTGATTTCCACGATTGACGAACCCCGGGGTGCGTTTACGTGTCGGTCATCAACACCCGCAGTTTTGGCCGATTCCGGCCCGTTCGTGGACTATTACTCACTGTTTTGGGGTCCCAGAGTGATTTCCGCGATTGACGAACCCCGGGCTGCGTTTACGTGTCGGTCATCAACACCCGCAGTTTTAGCCGATTCTGGCCCGTATCATGGACTATTACTCACTTTTTTGGGTCCCGGAGTGATTTCCACGATTGATGAACTCCGCGGTGCGTTTACATGTCGGTCATCAACACCCGCAGTTTTAGCCGATTCCGACCCGTTTCGTGGATTATTACTCACTGTTTTGGGGTCCCGAAGTGATTTCCACGATTGACGAACCCCGGGGTGCGTTTACGTGTCGGTCATCAACACTCGCTGTTTTTGCCGATTTTGGCCCGTTCGTGGACTATTACTCACTTTTTTTGGGTCCCGGAGTGATTTCCACGATTGATGAACTCCGGGCTGCGTTTACGTGTCGGTCATCAACACCCGCAGTTTTAGCCGATTCTGGCCCGTATCGTGGACTATTACTCACTTTTTGTGGGTCCCGGAGTGATTTCCACGATTGATGAACTCCGGGGTGCGTTTACATGTCGGTCATAAACACCCGCAGTTTTAGCCGATTCCGGCCCGTTTCGTGGACTATTACTCACTGTTTTGGGGTCCCGGAGTGATTTCCACGATTGACGAACCCCGGGGTGCGTTTACATGTCGGTCATCAACACTCGCTGTTTTTGCGGATTCTGGCCCGTTCGTGGACTATTACTCACTGTTTTGGGGTCCCGGACTGATTTCCACGATTGACGAACCCCGGTGTGCGTTTACGTGTCGGTCATCAACACCCGCGTTTTAGCCGATTCTGGACCGTATCGTGGACTATTACTCACTTTTTTTAGGTCCCGGAGTGATTTGCACGATTGATGAACTCCGGGGTGCGTTTACATGCCGGTCATCAACACCCGCAGTTTTGGCCGATTTTGGCCCGTTCGTGGACTATTACTCACTGTTTTGGGGTCCCGGAGTGATTTCCATGATTGACGAACCCTGGGGTGCGTTTACGTGTCGGTCATGAACACCCGCAGTTTTAGCCGATTCTGGCCCGTATCTTGGACTATTACTCACTTTTTTTGGGTCCCGGAGTGATTTCCACGATTGATGAACTCCGGGGTGCGTTTACGTGTCGGTCATCAACACCCGCAGTTTTGGCCGATTTTGGCCCGTTCGTGGACTATTACTCACTGTTTTGGGGTCCCGGACTGATTTCCACGATTGACGAACCCCAGGGTGCGTTTACGTGTCGGTCATCAACACCCGCAGTTTTAGCCGATTCTGCCCCATATCGTGGACTATTACTCACTGTTTTGGCGTCCCGGACTATTTCCACGATTGACGAACCCCGAGGTGCGTTTACGTGTCGGTCATCAACACCCGCAGTTTTAGCCGATTCCGGCCCGTTTCGTGGACTATTACTCACTGTTTTGGTGTCCCGGAGTGATTTCCACGATTGACGAACCCCGGGGTGCGTTTACGTGTCGGTCATCAACACCCGCAGTTTTGGCCGATTCCGGCCCGTTCGTGGACTATTACTCACTGTTTTGGGGTCCCAGAGTGATTTCCGCGATTGACGAACACCGGGCTGCGTTTACGTGTCGGTCATCAACACCCGCAGTTTTAGCCGATTCTGGCCCGTATCATGGACTATTACTCACTTTTTTGGGTCCCGGAGTGATTTCCACGATTGATGAACTCCGGGGTGCGTTTACATGTCGGTCATCAACACCCGCAGTTTTAGCCGATTCCGACCCGTTTCGTGGATTATTACTCACTGTTTTGGGGTCCCGAAGTGATTTCCACGATTGACGAACCCCGGGGTGCGTTTACGTGTCGGTCATCAACACTCGCTGTTTTTGCCGATTTTGGCCCGTTCGTGGACTATTACTCACTTTTTTTGGGTCCCGGAGTGATTTCCACGATTGATGAACTCCGGGCTGCATTTACGTGTCGGTCATCAACACCCGCAGTTTTAGCCAATTCTGGCCCGTATCGTGGACTATTACTCACTTTTTTTGGGTCCCGGAGTGATTTCCACGATTGATGAACTCCGGGGTGCGTTTACATGTCGGTCATAAACACCCGCAGTTTTAGCCGATTCCGGCCCGTTTCGTGGACTATTACTCACTGTTTTGGGGTCCCGGAGTGATTTCCACGATTGACGAACCCCGGGGTGCGTTTACGTGTCGGTCATCAACACCCGCAGTTTTGGCCGATTCCGGCCCGTTCGTGGACTATTACTCACTGTTTTGGGGTCCCAGAGTGATTTCCGCGATTGACGAACCCCGGGCTGCGTTTACGTGTCGGTCATCAACACCCGCAGTTTTAGCCGATTCTGGCCCGTATCATGGACTATTACTCACTTTTTTGGGTCCCGGAGTGATTTCCACGATTGATGAACTCCGGGGTGCGTTTACATGTCGGTCATCAACACCCGCAGTTTTAGCCGATTCCGACCCGTTTCGTGGATTATTACTCACTGTTTTGGGGTCCCGAAGTGATTTCCACGATTGACGAACCCCGGGGTGCGTTTACGTGTCGGTCATCAACACTCGCTGTTTTTGCCGATTTTGGCCCGTTCGTGGACTATTACTCACTGTTTTGGGGTGCCGGAGTGATTTCCACGATTGATGAACTCCGTGCTGCGTTTACGTGTCGGTCATCAACACCCGCAGTTTTAGCCGATTCTGGCCCGTATCATGGACTATTACTCACTTTTTTTGGGTCCCGGAGTGATTTCCACGATTGATGAACTCCGGGGTGCGTTTACATGTCGGTCATCAACACCCGCAGTTTTAGCCGATTCCGGCCCGTTTCGTGGACTATTCCTTACTATTTTCGGGTCCCGGAGTGATTTCCACGATTGACGAACCCCGGGGTGCGTTTACGTGTCGGTCATCAACACTCGCTGGTTTTGCGGATTTTGGCCCGTTCGTGGACTATTACTCACTGTTTTGGGGTCCCGGAGTGATTTCCATGATTGACGAACCCCGGTGTGCGTTTACGTGTCGGTCATCAACACCCGCGTTTTAGCCGATTCTGGACCGTATCGTGGACTATTACTCACTTTTTTTGGGTCCCGGAGTGATTTCCACGATTGATGAAATCCGGGGTGCGTTTACATGCCGGTCATCAACACCCGCAGTTTTGGCCGATTTTGGCCCGTTCGTGGACTATTACTCACTGTTTTGGGGTCCCGGAGTGATTTCCATGATTGACGAACCCTGGGGTGCGTTTACGTGTCGGTCATGAACACCCGTAGTTTTAGCCGATTCTGGCCCGTATCTTGGACTATTACTCACTTTTTTTGGGTCCCGGAGTGATTTCCACGATTGATGAACTCCGGGGTGCGTTTACGTGTCGGTCATCAACACCCGCAGTTTTGGCCGATTTTGGCACGTTCGTGGACTATTACTCACTGTTTTGGGGTCCCGGAGTGATTTCCATGATTGACGAACCCTGGGGTGCGTTTACGTGTCGGTCATGAACACCCGCAGTTTTAGCCGATTCTGGCCCGTATCTTGGACTATTACTCACTTTTTTTGGGTCCCGGAGTGATTTCCACGATTGATGAACTCCGGGGTGCGTTTACGTGTCGGTCATCAACACCCGCAGTTTTGGCCGATTTTGGCCCGTTCGTGGACTATTACTCACTGTTTTGGGGTCCCGGACTGATTTCCACGATTGACGAACCCCAGGGTGCGTTTACGTGTCGGTCATCAACACCCGCAGTTTTAGCCGATTCTGCCCCATATCGTGGACTATTACTCACTGTTTTGGCGTCCCGGACTATTTCCACGATTGACGAACCCCGAGGTGCGTTTACGTGTCGGTCATCAACACCCGCAGTTTTAGCCGATTCCGGCCCGTTTCGTGGACTATTACTCACTGTTTTGGGGTCCCGGAGTGATTTCCACGATTGACGAACCCCGGGGTGCGTTTACGTGTCGGTCATCAACACCCGCAGTTTTGGCCGATTCCGGCCCGTTCGTGGACTATTACTCACTGTTTTGGGGTCCCAGAGTGATTTCCGCGATTGACGAACACCGGGCTGCGTTTACGTGTCGGTCATCAACACCCGCAGTTTTAGCCGATTCTGGCCCGTATCATGGACTATTACTCACTTTTTTGGGTCCCGGAGTGATTTCCACGATTGATGAACTCCGGGGTGCGTTTACATGTCGGTCATCAACACCCGCAGTTTTAGCCGATTCCGACCCGTTTCGTGGATTATTACTCACTGTTTTGGGGTCCCGAAGTGATTTCCACGATTGACGAACCCCGGGGTGCGTTTACGTGTCGGTCATCAACACTCGCTGTTTTTGCCGATTTTGGCCCGTTCGTGGACTATTACTCACTTTTTTTGGGTCCCGGAGTGATTTCCACGATTGATGAACTCCGGGCTGCATTTACGTGTCGGTCATCAACACCCGCAGTTTTAGCCAATTCTGGCCCGTATCGTGGACTATTACTCACTTTTTTTGGGTCCCGGAGTGATTTCCACGATTGATGAACTCCGGGGTGCGTTTACATGTCGGTCATAAACACCCGCAGTTTTAGCCGATTCCGGCCCGTTTCGTGGACTATTACTCACTGTTTTGGGGTCCCGGAGTGATTTCCACGATTGACGAACCCCGGGGTGCGTTTACGTGTCGGTCATCAACACCCGCAGTTTTGGCCGATTCCGGCCCGTTCGTGGACTATTACTCACTGTTTTGGGGTCCCAGAGTGATTTCCGCGATTGACGAACCCCGGGCTGCGTTTACGTGTCGGTCATCAACACCCGCAGTTTTAGCCGATTCTGGCCCGTATCATGGACTATTACTCACTTTTTTGGGTCCCGGAGTGATTTCCACGATTGATGAACTCCGGGGTGCGTTTACATGTCGGTCATCAACACCCGCAGTTTTAGCCGATTCCGACCCGTTTCGTGGATTATTACTCACTGTTTTGGGGTCCCGAAGTGATTTCCACGATTGACGAACCCCGGGGTGCGTTTACGTGTCGGTCATCAACACTCGCTGTTTTTGCCGATTTTGGCCCGTTCGTGGACTATTACTCACTGTTTTGGGGTGCCGGAGTGATTTCCACGATTGATGAACTCCGTGCTGCGTTTACGTGTCGGTCATCAACACCCGCAGTTTTAGCCGATTCTGGCCCGTATCATGGACTATTACTCACTTTTTTTGGGTCCCGGAGTGATTTCCACGATTGATGAACTCCGGGGTGCGTTTACATGTCGGTCATCAACACCCGCAGTTTTAGCCGATTCCGGCCCGTTTCGTGGACTATTCCTTACTATTTTCGGGTCCCGGAGTGATTTCCACGATTGACGAACCCCGGGGTGCGTTTACGTGTCGGTCATCAACACTCGCTGGTTTTGCGGATTTTGGCCCGTTCGTGGACTATTACTCACTGTTTTGGGGTCCCGGAGTGATTTCCATGATTGACGAACCCCGGTGTGCGTTTACGTGTCGGTCATCAACACCCGCGTTTTAGCCGATTCTGGACCGTATCGTGGACTATTACTCACTTTTTTTGGGTCCCGGAGTGATTTCCACGATTGATGAAATCCGGGGTGCGTTTACATGCCGGTCATCAACACCCGCAGTTTTGGCCGATTTTGGCCCGTTCGTGGACTATTACTCACTGTTTTGGGGTCCCGGAGTGATTTCCATGATTGACGAACCCTGGGGTGCGTTTACGTGTCGGTCATGAACACCCGTAGTTTTAGCCGATTCTGGCCCGTATCTTGGACTATTACTCACTTTTTTTGGGTCCCGGAGTGATTTCCACGATTGATGAACTCCGGGGTGCGTTTACGTGTCGGTCATCAACACCCGCAGTTTTGGCCGATTTTGGCACGTTCGTGGACTATTACTCACTGTTTTGGGGTCCCGGAGTGATTTCCATGATTGACGAACCCTGGGGTGCGTTTACGTGTCGGTCATGAACACCCGCAGTTTTAGCCGATTCTGGCCCGTATCTTGGACTATTACTCACTTTTTTTGGGTCCCGGAGTGATTTCCACGATTGATGAACTCCGGGGTGCGTTTACGTGTCGGTCATCAACACCCGCAGTTTTGGCCGATTTTGGCCCGTTCGTGGACTATTACTCACTGTTTTGGGGTCCCGGACTGATTTCCACGATTGACGAACCCCAGGGTGCGTTTACGTGTCGGTCATCAACACCCGCAGTTTTAGCCGATTCTGCCCCATATCGTGGACTATTACTCACTGTTTTGGCGTCCCGGACTATTTCCACGATTGACGAACCCCGAGGTGCGTTTACGTGTCGGTCATCAACACCCGCAGTTTTAGCCGATTCCGGCCCGTTTCGTGGACTATTACTCACTGTTTTGGGGTCCCGGAGTGATTTCCACGATTGACGAACCCCGGGGTGCGTTTACGTGTCGGTCATCAACACCCGCAGTTTTGGCCGATTCCGGCCCGTTCGTGGACTATTACTCACTGTTTTGGGGTCCCAGAGTGATTTCCGCGATTGACGAACACCGGGCTGCGTTTACGTGTCGGTCATCAACACCCGCAGTTTTAGCCGATTCTGGCCCGTATCATGGACTATTACTCACTTTTTTGGGTCCCGGAGTGATTTCCACGATTGATGAACTCCGGGGTGCGTTTACATGTCGGTCATCAACACCCGCAGTTTTAGCCGATTCCGACCCGTTTCGTGGATTATTACTCACTGTTTTGGGGTCCCGAAGTGATTTCCACGATTGACGAACCCCGGGGTGCGTTTACGTGTCGGTCATCAACACTCGCTGTTTTTGCCGATTTTGGCCCGTTCGTGGACTATTACTCACTTTTTTTGGTTCCCGGAGTGATTTCCACGATTGATGAACTCCGGGCTGCATTTACGTGTCGGTCATCAACACCCGCAGTTTTAGCCAATTCTGGCCCGTATCGTGGACTATTACTCACTTTTTTTGGGTCCCGGAGTGATTTCCACGATTGATGAACTCCGGGGTGCGTTTACATGTCGGTCATAAACACCCGCAGTTTTAGCCGATTCCGGCCCGTTTCGTGGACTATTACTCACTGTTTTGGGGTCCCGGAGTGATTTCCACGATTGACGAACCCCGGGGTGCGTTTACGTGTCGGTCATCAACACCCGCAGTTTTGGCCGATTCCGGCCCGTTCGTGGACTATTACTCACTGTTTTGGGGTCCCAGAGTGATTTCCGCGATTGACGAACCCCGGGCTGCGTTTACGTGTCGGTCATCAACACCCGCAGTTTTAGCCGATTCTGGCCCGTATCATGGACTATTACTCACTTTTTTGGGTCCCGGAGTGATTTCCACGATTGATGAACTCCGGGGTGCGTTTACATGTCGGTCATCAACACCCGCAGTTTTAGCCGATTCCGACCCGTTTCGTGGATTATTACTCACTGTTTTGGGGTCCCGAAGTGATTTCCACGATTGACGAACCCCGGGGTGCGTTTACGTGTCGGTCATCAACACTCGCTGTTTTTGCCGATTTTGGCCCGTTCGTGGACTATTACTCACTGTTTTGGGGTGCCGGAGTGATTTCCACGATTGATGAACTCCGTGCTGCGTTTACGTGTCGGTCATCAACACCCGCAGTTTTAGCCGATTCTGGCCCGTATCATGGACTATTACTCACTTTTTTTGGGTCCCGGAGTGATTTCCACGATTGATGAACTCCGGGGTGCGTTTACATGTCGGTCATCAACACCCGCAGTTTTAGCCGATTCCGGCCCGTTTCGTGGACTATTCCTTACTATTTTCGGGTCCCGGAGTGATTTCCACGATTGACGAACCCCGGGGTGCGTTTACGTGTCGGTCATCAACACTCGCTGGTTTTGCGGATTTTGGCCCGTTCGTGGACTATTACTCACTGTTTTGGGGTCCCGGAGTGATTTCAATGATTGACGAACCCCGGTGTGCGTTTACGTGTCGGTCATCAACACCCGCGTTTTAGCCGATTCTGGACCGTATCGTGGACTATTACTCACTTTTTTTGGGTCCCGGAGTGATTTCCACGATTGATGAAATCCGGGGTGCGTTTACATGCCGGTCATCAACACCCGCAGTTTTGGCCGATTTTGGCCCGTTCGTGGACTATTACTCACTGTTTTGGGGTCCCGGAGTGATTTCCATGATTGACGAACCCTGGGGTGCGTTTACGTGTCGGTCATGAACACCCGTAGTTTTAGCCGATTCTGGCCCGTATCTTGGACTATTACTCACTTTTTTTGGGTCCCGGAGTGATTTCCACGATTGATGAACTCCGGGGTGCGTTTACGTGTCGGTCATCAACACCCGCAGTTTTGGCCGATTTTGGCCCGTTCGTGGACTATTACTCACTGTTTTGGGGTCCCGGACTGATTTCCACGATTGACGAACCCCAGGGTGCGTTTACGTGTCGGTCATCAACACCCGCAGTTTTAGCCGATTCTGCCCCATATCGTGGACTATTACTCACTGTTTTTGGGTCCCGGACTGATTTCCACGATTGACGAACCCCGAGGTGCGTTTACGTGTCGGTCATCAACACCCGCAGTTTTAGCCGATTCCGGCCCGTTTCGTGGACTATTACTCACTGTTTTGGGGTCCCGGAGTGATTTCCACGATTGACGAACCCCGGGGTGCGTTTACGTGTCGGTCATCAACACCCGCAGTTTTGGCCGATTCCGGCCCGTTCGTGGACTATTACTCACTGTTTTGGGGTCCCAGAGTGATTTCCGCGATTGACGAACACCGGGCTGCGTTTACGTGTCGGTCATCAACACCCGCAGTTTTAGCCGATTCTGGCCCGTATCATGGACTATTACTCACTTTTTTGGGTCCCGGAGTGATTTCCACGATTGATGAACTCCGGGGTGCGTTTACATGTCGGTCATCAACACCCGCAGTTTTAGCCGATTCCGACCCGTTTCGTGGATTATTACTCACTGTTTTGGGGTCCCGAAGTGATTTCCACGATTGACGAACCCCGGGGTGCGTTTACGTGTCGGTCATCAACACTCGCTGTTTTTGCCGATTTTGGCCCGTTCGTGGACTATTACTCACTTTTTTTGGGTCCCGGAGTGATTTCCACGATTGATGAACTCCGGGCTGCATTTACGTGTCGGTCATCAACACCCGCAGTTTTAGCCAATTCTGGCCCGTATCGTGGACTATTACTCACTTTTTTTGGGTCCCGGAGTGATTTCCACGATTGATGAACTCCGGGGTGCGTTTACATGTCGGTCATAAACACCCGCAGTTTTAGCCGATTCCGGCCCGTTTCGTGGACTATTACTCACTGTTTTGGGGTCCCGGAGTGATTTCCACGATTGACGAACCCCGGGGTGCGTTTACGTGTCGGTCATCAACACCCGCAGTTTTGGCCGATTCCGGCCCGTTCGTGGACTATTACTCACTGTTTTGGGGTCCCAGAGTGATTTCCGCGATTGACGAACCCCGGGCTGCGTTTACGTGTCGGTCATCAACACCCGCAGTTTTAGCCGATTCTGGCCCGTATCATGGACTATTACTCACTTTTTTGGGTCCCGGAGTGATTTCCACGATTGATGAACTCCGGGGTGCGTTTACATGTCGGTCATCAACACCCGCAGTTTTAGCCGATTCCGACCCGTTTCGTGGATTATTACTCACTGTTTTGGGGTCCCGAAGTGATTTCCACGATTGACGAACCCCGGGGTGCGTTTACGTGTCGGTCATCAACACTCGCTGTTTTTGCCGATTTTGGCCCGTTCGTGGACTATTACTCACTGTTTTGGGGTGCCGGAGTGATTTCCACGATTGATGAACTCCGTGCTGCGTTTACGTGTCGGTCATCAACACCCGCAGTTTTAGCCGATTCTGGCCCGTATCATGGACTATTACTCACTTTTTTTGGGTCCCGGAGTGATTTCCACGATTGATGAACTCCGGGGTGCGTTTACATGTCGGTCATCAACACCCGCAGTTTTAGCCGATTCCGGCCCGTTTCGTGGACTATTCCTTACTATTTTCGGGTCCCGGAGTGATTTCCACGATTGACGAACCCCGGGGTGCGTTTACGTGTCGGTCATCAACACTCGCTGGTTTTGCGGATTTTGGCCCGTTCGTGGACTATTACTCACTGTTTTGGGGTCCCGGAGTGATTTCAATGATTGACGAACCCCGGTGTGCGTTTACGTGTCGGTCATCAACACCCGCGTTTTAGCCGATTCTGGACCGTATCGTGGACTATTACTCACTTTTTTTGGGTCCCGGAGTGATTTCCACGATTGATGAAATCCGGGGTGCGTTTACATGCCGGTCATCAACACCCGCAGTTTTGGCCGATTTTGGCCCGTTCGTGGACTATTACTCACTGTTTTGGGGTCCCGGAGTGATTTCCATGATTGACGAACCCTGGGGTGCGTTTACGTGTCGGTCATGAACACCCGTAGTTTTAGCCGATTCTGGCCCGTATCTTGGACTATTACTCACTTTTTTTGGGTCCCGGAGTGATTTCCACGATTGATGAACTCCGGGGTGCGTTTACGTGTCGGTCATCAACACCCGCAGTTTTGGCCGATTTTGGCCCGTTCGTGGACTATTACTCACTGTTTTGGGGTCCCGGACTGATTTCCACGATTGACGAACCCCAGGGTGCGTTTACGTGTCGGTCATCAACACCCGCAGTTTTAGCCGATTCTGCCCCATATCGTGGACTATTACTCACTGTTTTTGGGTCCCGGACTGATTTCCACGATTGACGAACCCCGAGGTGCGTTTACGTGTCGGTCATCAACACCCGCAGTTTTAGCCGATTCCGGCCCGTTTCGTGGACTATTACTCACTGTTTTGGGGTCCCGGAGTGATTTCCACGATTGACGAACCCCGGGGTGCGTTTACGTGTCGGTCATCAACACCCGCAGTTCTGGCCGATTCCGGCCCGTTCGTGGACTATTACTCACTGTTTTGGGGTCCCAGAGTGATTTCCGCGATTGACGAACCCCGGGCTGCGTTTACGTGTCGGTCATCAACACCCGCAGTTTTAGCCGATTCTGGCCCGTATCATGGACTATTACTCACTTTTTTGGGTCCCGGAGTGATTTCCACGATTGATGAACTCCGGGGTGCGTTTACATGTCGGTCATCAACACCCGCAGTTTTAGCCGATTCCGACCCGTTTCGTGGATTATTACTCACTGTTTTGGGGTCCCGAAGTGATTTCCACGATTGACGAACCCCGGGGTGCGTTTACGTGTCGGTCATCAACACTCGCTGTTTTTGCCGATTTTGGCCCGTTCGTGGACTATTACTCACTTTTTTTGGGTCCCGGAGTGATTTCCACGATTGATGAACTCCGGGCTCCGTTTACGTGTCGGTCATCAACACCCGCAGTTTTAGCCGATTCTGGCCCGTATCGTGGACTATTACTCACTTTTTGTGGGTCCCGGAGTGATTTCCACGATTGATGAACTCCGGGGTGCGTTTACATGTCGGTCATAAACACCCGCAGTTTTAGCCGATTCCGGCCCGTTTCGTGGACTATTACTCACTGTTTTGGGGTCCCGGAGTGATTTCCACGATTGACGAACCCCGGGGTGCGTTTACATGTCGGTCATCAACACTCGCTGTTTTTGCGGATTCTGGCCCGTTCGTGGACTATTACTCACTGTTTTGGGGTCCCGGACTGATTTCCACGATTGACGAACCCCGGTGTGCGTTTACGTGTCGGTCATCAACACCCGCGTTTTAGCCGATTCTGGACCGTATCGTGGACTATTACTCACTTTTTTTGGGTCCCGGAGTGATTTCCACGATTGATGAACTCCGGGGTGCGTTTACATGTCGGTCATCAACACCCGCAGTTTTTGCCGATTTTGGCCCGTTCGTGGACTATTACTCACTGTTTTGGGGTCCCGGAGTGATTTCCATGATTGACGAACCCTGGGGTGCGTTTACGTGTCGGTCATGAACACCCGCAGTTTTAGCCGATTCTGGCCCGTATCTTGGACTATTACTCACTTTTTTTGGGTCCCGGAGTGATTTCCACGATTGATGAACTCCGGGGTGCGTTTACGTGTCGGTCATCAACACCCGCAGTTTTGGCCGATTTTGGCCCGTTCGTGGACTATTACTCACTGTTTTGGGGTCCCGGACTGATTTCCACGATTGACGAACCCCAGGGTGCGTTTACGTGTCGGTCATCAACACCCGCAGTTTTAGCCGATTCTGCCCCATATCGTGGACTATTACTCACTGTTTTGGGGTCCCGGACTATTTCCACGATTGACGAACCCCGAGGTGCATTTACGTGTCGGTCATCAACACCCGCAGTTTTAGCCGATTCCGGCCCGTTTCGTGGACTATTACTCACTGTTTTGGGGTCCCGGAGTGATTTCCACGATTGACGAACCCCGGGGTGCGTTTACGTGTCGGTCATCAACACCCGCAGTTTTGGCCGATTCCGGCCCGTTCGTGGACTATTACTCACTGTTTTGGGGTCCCAGAGTGATTTCCGCGATTGACGAACCCCGGGCTGCGTTTACGTGTCGGTCATCAACACCCGCAGTTTTAGCCGATTCTGGCCCGTATCATGGACTATTACTCACTTTTTTGGGTCCCGGAGTGATTTCCACGATTGATGAACTCCGGGGTGCGTTTACATGTCGGTCATCAACACCCGCAGTTTTAGCCGATTCCGACCCGTTTCGTGGATTATTACTCACTGTTTTGGGGTCCCGAAGTGATTTCCACGATTGACGAACCCCGTGGTGCGTTTACGTGTCGGTCATCAACACTCGCTGTTTTTGCCGATTTTGGCCCGTTCGTGGACTATTACTCACTTTTTTTGGGTCCCGGAGTGATTTCCACGATTGATGAACTCCGGGCTGCGTTTACGTGTCGGTCATCAACACCCGCAGTTTTAGCCAATTCTGGCCCGTATCGTGGACTATTACTCACTTTTTTTGGGTCCCGGAGTGATTTCCACGATTGATGAACTCCGGGGTGCGTTTACATGTCGGTCATAAACACCCGCAGTTTTAGCCGATTCCGGCCCGTTTCGTGGACTATTACTCACTGTTTTGGGGTCCCGGAGTGATTTCCACGATTGACGAACCCCGGGGTGCGTTTACGTGTCGGTCATCAACACCCGCAGTTTTGGCCGATTCCGGCCCGTTCGTGGACTATTACTCACTGTTTTGGGGTCCCAGAGTGATTTCCGCGATTGACGAACCCCGGGCTGCGTTTACGTGTCGGTCATCAACACCCGCAGTTTTAGCCGATTCTGGCCCGTATCATGGACTATTACTCACTTTTTTGGGTCCCGGAGTGATTTCCACGATTGATGAACTCCGGGGTGCGTTTACATGTCGGTCATCAACACCCGCAGTTTTAGCCGATTCCGACCCGTTTCGTGGATTATTACTCACTGTTTTGGGGTCCCGAAGTGATTTCCACGATTGACGAACCCCGGGGTGCGTTTACGTGTCGGTCATCAACACTCGCTGTTTTTGCCGATTTTGGCCCGTTCGTGGACTATTACTCACTGTTTTGGGGTGCCGGAGTGATTTCCACGATTGATGAACTCCGTGCTGCGTTTACGTGTCGGTCATCAACACCCGCAGTTTTAGCCGATTCTGGCCCGTATCATGGACTATTACTCACTTTTTTTGGGTCCCGGAGTGATTTCCACGATTGATGAACTCCGGGGTGCGTTTACATGTCGGTCATCAACACCCGCAGTTTTAGCCGATTCCGGCCCGTTTCGTGGACTATTCCTTACTATTTTCGGGTCCCGGAGTGATTTCCACGATTGACGAACCCCGGGGTGCGTTTACGTGTCGGTCATCAACACTCGCTGGTTTTGCGGATTTTGGCCCGTTCGTGGACTATTACTCACTGTTTTGGGGTCCCGGAGTGATTTCCATGATTGACGAACCCCGGTGTGCGTTTACGTGTCGGTCATCAACACCCGCGTTTTAGCCGATTCTGGACCGTATCGTGGACTATTACTCACTTTTTTTGGGTCCCGGAGTGATTTCCACGATTGATGAAATCCGGGGTGCGTTTACATGCCGGTCATCAACACCCGCAGTTTTGGCCGATTTTGGCCCGTTCGTGGACTATTACTCACTGTTTTGGGGTCCCGGAGTGATTTCCATGATTGACGAACCCTGGGGTGCGTTTACGTGTCGGTCATGAACACCCGTAGTTTTAGCCGATTCTGGCCCGTATCTTGGACTATTACTCACTTTTTTTGGGTCCCGGAGTGATTTCCACGATTGATGAACTCCGGGGTGCGTTTACGTGTCGGTCATCAACACCCGCAGTTTTGGCCGATTTTGGCCCGTTCGTGGACTATTACTCACTGTTTTGGGGTCCCGGACTGATTTCCACGATTGACGAACCCCAGGGTGCGTTTACGTGTCGGTCATCAACACCCGCAGTTTTAGCCGATTCTGCCCCATATCGTGGACTATTACTCACTGTTTTTGGGTCCCGGACTGATTTCCACGATTGACGAACCCCGAGGTGCGTTTACGTGTCGGTCATCAACACCCGCAGTTTTAGCCGATTCCGGCCCATTTCGTGGACTATTACTCACTGTTTTGGGGTCCCGGAGTGATTTCCACGATTGACGAACCCCGGGGTGCGTTTACGTGTCGGTCATCAACACCCGCAGTTCTGGCCGATTCCGGCCCGTTCGTGGACTATTACTCACTGTTTTGGGGTCCCAGAGTGATTTCCGCGATTGACGAACCCCGGGCTGCGTTTACGTGTCGGTCATCAACACCCGCAGTTTTAGCCGATTCTGGCCCGTATCATGGACTATTACTCACTTTTTTGGGTCCCGGAGTGATTTCCACGATTGATGAACTCCGGGGTGCGTTTACATGTCGGTCATCAACACCCGCAGTTTTAGCCGATTCCGACCCGTTTCGTGGATTATTACTCACTGTTTTGGGGTCCCGAAGTGATTTCCACGATTGACGAACCCCGGGGTGCGTTTACGTGTCGGTCATCAACACTCGCTGTTTTTGCCGATTTTGGCCCGTTCGTGGACTATTACTCACTTTTTTTGGGTCCCGGAGTGATTTCCACGATTGATGAACTCCGGGCTGCGTTTACGTGTCGGTCATCAACACCCGCAGTTTTAGCCGATTCTGGCCCGTATCGTGGACTATTACTCACTTTTTGTGGGTCCCGGAGTGATTTCCACGATTGATGAACTCCGGGGTGCGTTTACATGTCGGTCATAAACACCCGCAGTTTTAGCCGATTCCGGCCCGTTTCGTGGACTATTACTCACTGTTTTGGGGTCCCGGAGTGATTTCCACGATTGACGAACCCCGGGGTGCGTTTACATGTCGGTCATCAACACTCGCTGTTTTTGCGGATTCTGGCCCGTTCGTGGACTATTACTCACAGTTTTGGGGTCCCGGACTGATTTCCACGATTGACGAACCCCGGTGTGCGTTTACGTGTCGGTCATCAACACCCGCGTTTTAGCCGATTCTGGACCGTATCGTGGACTATTACTCACTTTTTTTGGGTCCCGGAGTGATTTCCACGATTGATGAACTCCGGGGTGCGTTTACATGTCGGTCATCAACACCCGCAGTTTTTGCCGATTTTGGCCCGTTCGTGGACTATTACTCACTGTTTTGGGGTCCCGGAGTGATTTCCATGATTGACGAACCCTGGGGTGCGTTTACGTGTCGGTCATGAACACCCGCAGTTTTAGCCGATTCTGGCCCGTATCTTGGACTATTACTCACTTTTTTTGGGTCCCGGAGTGATTTCCACGATTGATGAACTCCGGGGTGCGTTTACGTGTCGGTCATCAACACCCGCAGTTTTGGCCGATTTTGGCCCGTTCGTGGACTATTACTCACTGTTTTGGGGTCCCGGACTGATTTCCACGATTGACGAACCCCAGGGTGCGTTTACGTGTCGGTCATCAACACCCGCAGTTTTAGCCGATTCTGCCCCATATCGTGGACTATTACTCACTGTTTTGGGGTCCCGGACTATTTCCACGATTGACGAACCCCGAGGTGCATTTACGTGTCGGTCATCAACACCCGCAGTTTTAGCCGATTCCGGCCCGTTTCGTGGACTATTACTCACTGTTTTGGGGTCCCGGAGTGATTTCCACGATTGACGAACCCCGGGGTGCGTTTACGTGTCGGTCATCAACACCCGCAGTTTTGGCCGATTCCGGCCCGTTCGTGGACTATTACTCACTGTTTTGGGGTCCCAGAGTGATTTCCGCGATTGACGAACCCCGGGCTGCGTTTACGTGTCGGTCATCAACACCCGCAGTTTTAGCCGATTCTGGCCCGTATCATGGACTATTACTCACTTTTTTGGGTCCCGGAGTGATTTCCACGATTGATGAACTCCGGGGTGCGTTTACATGTCGGTCATCAACACCCGCAGTTTTAGCCGATTCCGACCCGTTTCGTGGATTATTACTCACTGTTTTGGGGTCCCGAAGTGATTTCCACGATTGACGAACCCCGTGGTGCGTTTACGTGTCGGTCATCAACACTCGCTGTTTTTGCCGATTTTGGCCCGTTCGTGGACTATTACTCACTTTTTTTGGGTCCCGGAGTGATTTCCACGATTGATGAACTCCGGGCTGCGTTTACGTGTCGGTCATCAACACCCGCAGTTTTAGCCAATTCTGGCCCGTATCGTGGACTATTACTCACTTTTTTTGGGTCCCGGAGTGATTTCCACGATTGATGAACTCCGGGGTGCGTTTACATGTCGGTCATAAACACCCGCAGTTTTAGCCGATTCCGGCCCGTTTCGTGGACTATTACTCACTGTTTTGGGGTCCCGGAGTGATTTCCACGATTGACGAACCCCGGGGTGCGTTTACGTGTCGGTCATCAACACTCGCTGTTTTTGCCGATTCTGGCCCGTTCGTGGACTATTACTCACTGTTTTGGGGTCCCGGACTGATTTCCACGATTGACGAACCCCAAGGTGCGTTTACGTGTCGATCATCAACACCCGCAGTTTTAGCCGATTCCGGCCCGTTTCTTGGACTATTACTCACTGTTTTGGGGTCCCGGAGTGATTTCCACGATTGACGAACCCCGGGGTGCGTTTACGTGTCGGTCATCAACACCCGCAGTTTTGGCCGATTCTGGCCCGTATCATGGACTATTACTCACCTTTTTTGGGTCCCGGAGTGATTTCCACGATTGATGAACTCCGGGGTGCGTTTACATGTCGGTCATCAACACCCGCAGTTTTAGCCGATTCCGGCCCGTTTCATGGAATATTACTCACTTTTTTGGGTCCCGGAGTGATTTCCACGATTGATGAACTCCGGGGTGCGTTTACGTGTCGGTCATCAACACCCGCAGTTTTGGCCGATTTTGGCCCGTTCGTGGACTATTACTCACTGTTTTGGGGTCCCAGACTGATTTCCACGATTGACGAACCCCAGGGTGCGTTTACGTGTCGGTCATCAACACCCGCAGTTTTAGCCGATTCTGCCCCATATCGTGGACTATTACTCATTGTTTTGGGGTCCCGGACTGATTTCCACGATTGACGAACCCCGAGGTGCGTTTACGTGTCGGTCATCAACACCCGCAGTTTTAGCCGATTCCGGCCCGTTTCGTGCACTATTACTCACTGTTTTGGGGTCCCGGAGTGATTTCCACGATTGACGAACCCCGGGGTGCGTTTACGTGTCGGTCATCAACACCCGCAGTTTTGGCCGATTCCGGCCCGTTCGTGGACTATTACTCACTGTTTTGGGGTCCCAGAGTGATTTCCGCGATTGACGAACCCCGGGCTGCGTTTACGTGTCGGTCATCAACACCCGCAGTTTTAGCCGATTCTGGCCCGTATCATGGACTATTACTCACTTTTTTGGGTCCCGGAGTGATTTCCACGATTAATGAACTCCGGGGTGCGTTTACATGTCGGTCATCAACACCCGCAGTTTTAGCCGATTCCGGCCCGTTTCGTGGACTATTCCTTACTATTTTCGGGTCCCGGAGTGATTTCCACGATTGACGAACCCCGGGGTGCGTTTACGTGTCGGTCATCAACACTCGCTGGTTTTGCGGATTTTGGCCCGTTCGTGGACTATTACTCACTGTTTTGGGGTCCCGGACGGATTTCCACGATTGACGAACCCCGGTGTGCGTTTACGTGTCGGTCATCAACACCCGCGTTTTAGCCGATTCTGGACCGTATCGTGGACTATTACTCACTTTTTTTAGGTCCCGGAGTGATTTGCACGATTGATGAACTCCGGGGTGCGTTTACATGCCGGTCATCAACACCCGCAGTTTTGGCCGATTTTGGCCCGTTCGTGGACTATTACTCACTGTTTTGGGGTCCCGGAGTGATTTCCATGATTGACGAACCCTGGGGTGCGTTTACGTGTCGGTCATGAACACCCGCAGTTTTAGCCGATTCTGGCCCGTATCTTGGACTATTACTCACTTTTTTTGGGTCCCGGAGTGATTTCCACGATTGATGAACTCCGGGGTGCGTTTACGTGTCGGTCATCAACACCCGCAGTTTTGGCCGATTTTGGCCCGTTCGTGGACTATTACTCACTGTTTTGGGGTCCCGGACTGATTTCCACGATTGACGAACCCCAGGGTGCGTTTACGTGTCGGTCATCAACACCCGCAGTTTTAGCCGATTCTGCCCCATATCGTGGACTATTACTCACTGTTTTGGCGTCCCGGACTATTTCCACGATTGACGAACCCCGAGGTGCGTTTACGTGTCGGTCATCAACACCCGCAGTTTTAGCCGATTCCGGCCCGTTTCGTGGACTATTACTCACTGTTTTGGGGTCCCGGAGTGATTTCCACGATTGACGAACCCCGGGGTGCGTTTACGTGTCGGTCATCAACACCCGCAGTTTTGGCCGATTCCGGCCCGTTCGTGGACTATTACTCACTGTTTTGGGGTCCCAGAGTGATTTCCGCGATTGACGAACACCGGGCTGCGTTTACGTGTCGGTCATCAACACCCGCAGTTTTAGCCGATTCTGGCCCGTATCATGGACTATTACTCACTTTTTTGGGTCCCGGAGTGATTTCCACGATTGATGAACTCCGGGGTGCGTTTACATGTCGGTCATCAACACCCGCAGTTTTAGCCGATTCCGACCCGTTTCGTGGATTATTACTCACTGTTTTGGGGTCCCGAAGTGATTTCCACGATTGACGAACCCCGGGGTGCGTTTACGTGTCGGTCATCAACACTCGCTGTTTTTGCCGATTTTGGCCCGTTCGTGGACTATTACTCACTTTTTTTGGGTCCCGGAGTGATTTCCACGATTGATGAACTCCGGGCTGCGTTTACGTGTCGGTCATCAACACCCGCAGTTTTAGCCAATTCTGGCCCGTATCGTGGACTATTACTCACTTTTTTTGGGTCCCGGAGTGATTTCCACGATTGATGAACTCCGGGGTGCGTTTACATGTCGGTCATAAACACCCGCAGTTTTAGCCGATTCCGGCCCGTTTCGTGGACTATTACTCACTGTTTTGGGGTCCCGGAGTGATTTCCACGATTGACGAACCCCGGGGTGCGTTTACGTGTCGGTCATCAACACCCGCAGTTTTGGCCGATTCCGGCCCGTTCGTGGACTATTACTCACTGTTTTGGGGTCCCAGAGTGATTTCCGCGATTGACGAACCCCGGGCTGCGTTTACGTGTCGGTCATCAACACCCGCAGTTTTAGCCGATTCTGGCCCGTATCATGGACTATTACTCACTTTTTTGGGTCCCGGAGTGATTTCCACGATTGATGAACTCCGGGGTGCGTTTACATGTCGGTCATCAACACCCGCAGTTTTAGCCGATTCCGACCCGTTTCGTGGATTATTACTCACTGTTTTGGGGTCCCGAAGTGATTTCCACGATTGACGAACCCCGGGGTGCGTTTACGTGTCGGTCATCAACACTCGCTGTTTTTGCCGATTTTGGCCCGTTCGTGGACTATTACTCACTGTTTTGGGGTGCCGGAGTGATTTCCACGATTGATGAACTCCGTGCTGCGTTTACGTGTCGGTCATCAACACCCGCAGTTTTAGCCGATTCTGGCCCGTATCATGGACTATTACTCACTTTTTTTGGGTCCCGGAGTGATTTCCACGATTGATGAACTCCGGGGTGCGTTTACATGTCGGTCATCAACACCCGCAGTTTTAGCCGATTCCGGCCCGTTTCGTGGACTATTCCTTACTATTTTCGGGTCCCGGAGTGATTTCCACGATTGACGAACCCCGGGGTGCGTTTACGTGTCGGTCATCAACACTCGCTGGTTTTGCGGATTTTGGCCCGTTCGTGGACTATTACTCACTGTTTTGGGGTCCCGGAGTGATTTCCATGATTGACGAACCCCGGTGTGCGTTTACGTGTCGGTCATCAACACCCGCGTTTTAGCCGATTCTGGACCGTATCGTGGACTATTACTCACTTTTTTTGGGTCCCGGAGTGATTTCCACGATTGATGAAATCCGGGGTGCGTTTACATGCCGGTCATCAACACCCGCAGTTTTGGCCGATTTTGGCCCGTTCGTGGACTATTACTCACTGTTTTGGGGTCCCGGAGTGATTTCCATGATTGACGAACCCTGGGGTGCATTTACGTGTCGGTCATGAACACCCGTAGTTTTAGCCGATTCTGGCCCGTATCTTGGACTATTACTCACTTTTTTTGGGTCCCGGAGTGATTTCCACGATTGATGAACTCCGGGGTGCGTTTACGTGTCGGTCATCAACACCCGCAGTTTTGGCCGATTTTGGCCCGTTCGTGGACTATTACTCACTGTTTTGGGGTCCCGGACTGATTTCCACGATTGACGAACCCCAGGGTCCGTTTACGTGTCGGTCATCAACACCCGCAGTTTTAGCCGATTCTGCCCCATATCGTGGACTATTACTCACTGTTTTGGGGTCCCGGACTGATTTCCACGATTGACGAACCCCGAGGTGCGTTTACGTGTCGGTCATCAACACCCGCAGTTTTAGCCGATTCCGGCCCGTTTCGTGGACTATTACTCACTGTTTTGGGGTCCCGGAGTGATTTCCACGATTGACGAACCCCGGGGTGCGTTTACGTGTCGGTCATCAACACCCGCAGTTCTGGCCGATTCCGGCCCGTTCGTGGACTATTACTCACTGTTTTGGGGTCCCAGAGTGATTTCCGCGATTGACGAACCCCGGGCTGCGTTTACGTGTCGGTCATCAACACCCGCAGTTTTAGCCGATTCTGGCCCGTATCATGGACTATTACTCACTTTTTTGGGTCCCGGAGTGATTTCCACGATTGATGAACTCCGGGGTGCGTTTACATGTCGGTCATCAACACCCGCAGTTTTAGCCGATTCCGGCCCGTTTCGTGGATTATTACTCACTGTTTTGGGGTCCCGAAGTGATTTCCACGATTGACGAACCCCGGGGTGCGTTTACGTGTCGGTCATCAACACTCGCTGTTTTTGCCGATTTTGGCCCGTTCGTGGACTATTACTCACTTTTTTTGGGTCCCGGAGTGATTTCCACGATTGATGAACTCCGGGCTGCGTTTACGTGTCGGTCATCAACACCCGCAGTTTTAGCCGATTCTGGCCCGTATCGTGGACTATTACTCACTTTTTGTGGGTCCCGGAGTGATTTCCACGATTGATGAACTCCGGGGTGCGTTTACATGTCGGTCATAAACACCCGCAGTTTTAGCCGATTCCGGCCCGTTTCGTGGACTATTACTCACTGTTTTGGGGTCCCGGAGTGATTTCCACGATTGACGAACCCCGGGGTGCGTTTACATGTCGGTCATCAACACTCGCTGTTTTTGCGGATTCTGGCCCGTTCGTGGACTATTACTCACTGTTTTGGGGTCCCGGACTGATTTCCACGATTGACGAACCCCGGTGTGCGTTTACGTGTCGGTCATCAACACCCGCGTTTTAGCCGATTCTGGACCGTATCGTGGACTATTACTCACTTTTTTTGGGTCCCGGAGTGATTTCCACGATTGATGAACTCCGGGGTGCGTTTACATGTCGGTCATCAACACCCGCAGTTTTTGCCGATTTTGGCCCGTTCGTGGACTATTACTCACTGTTTTGGGGTCCCGGAGTGATTTCCATGATTGACGAATCCTGGGGTGCGTTTACGTGTCGGTCATGAACACCCGCAGTTTTAGCCGATACTGGCCCGTATCTTGGACTATTACTCACTTTTTTTGGGTCCCGGAGTGATTTCCACGATTGATGAACTCCGGGGTGCGTTTACGTGTCGGTCATCAACACCCGCAGTTTTGGCCGATTTTGGCCCGTTCGTGGACTATTACTCACTGTTTTGGGGTCCCGGACTGATTTCCACGATTGACGAACCCCAGGGTGCGTTTACGTGTCGGTCATCAACACCCGCAGTTTTAGCCGATTCTGCCCCATATCGTGGACTATTACTCACTGTTTTGGGGTCCCGGACTATTTCCACGATTGACGAACCCCGAGGTGCATTTACGTGTCGGTCATCAACACCCGCAGTTTTAGCCGATTCCGGCCCGTTTCGTGGACTATTACTCACTGTTTTGGGGTCCCGGAGTGATTTCCACGATTGACGAACCCCGGGGTGCGTTTACGTGTCGGTCATCAACACCCGCAGTTTTGGCCGATTCCGGCCCGTTCGTGGACTATTACTCACTGTTTTGGGGTCCCAGAGTGATTTCCGCGATTGACGAACCCCGGGCTGCATTTACGTGTCGGTCATCAACACCCGCAGTTTTAGCCGATTCTGGCCCGTATCATGGACTATTACTCACTTTTTTGGGTCCCGGAGTGATTTCCACGATTGATGAACTCCGGGGTGCGTTTACATGTCGGTCATCAACACCCGCAGTTTTAGCCGATTCCGACCCGTTTCGTGGATTATTACTCACTGTTTTGGGGTCCCGAAGTGATTTCCACGATTGACGAACCCCGTGGTGCGTTTACGTGTCGGTCATCAACACTCGCTGTTTTTGCCGATTTTGGCCCGTTCGTGGACTATTACTCACTTTTTTTGGGTCCCGGAGTGATTTCCACGATTGATGAACTCCGGGCTGCGTTTACGTGTCGGTCATCAACACCCGCAGTTTTAGCCAATTCTGGCCCGTATCGTGGACTATTACTCACTTTTTTTGGGTCCCGGAGTGATTTCCACGATTGATGAACTCCGGGGTGCGTTTACATGTCGGTCATAAACACCCGCAGTTTTAGCCGATTCCGGCCCGTTTCGTGGACTATTACTCACTGTTTTGGGGTCCCGGAGTGATTTCCACGATTGACGAACCCCGGGGTGCGTTTACGTGTCGGTCATCAACACTCGCTGTTTTTGCCGATTCTGGCCCGTTCGTGGACTATTACTCACTGTTTTGGGGTCCCGGACTGATTTCCACGATTGACGAACCCCAAGGTGCGTTTACGTGTCGGTCATCAACACCCGCAGTTTTAGCCGATTCCGGCCCGTTTCTTGGACTATTACTCACTGTTTTGGGGTCCCGGAGTGATTTCCACGATTGACGAACCCCGGGGTGCGTTTACGTGTCGGTCATCAACACCCGTAGTTTTGGCCGATTCTGGCCCGTATCATGGACTATTACTCACCTTTTTTGGGTCCCGGAGTGATTTCCACGATTGATGAACTCCGGGGTGCGTTTACATGTCGGTCATCAACACCCGCAGTTTTAGCCGATTCCGGCTCGTTTCGTGGAATATTACTCACTTTTTTGGGTCCCGGAGTGATTTCCACGATTGATGAACTCCGGGGTGCGTTTACGTGTTGGTCATCAACACCCGCAGTTTTGGCCGATTTTGGCCCGTTCGTGGACTATTACTCACTTTTTTTGGGTCCCGGAGTGATTTCCACGATTGATGAACTCCGGGCTGCGTTTACGTGTCGGTCATCAACACCCGCAGTTTTAGCCAATTCTGGCCCGTATCGTGGACTATTACTCACTTTTTTTGGGTCCCGGAGTGATTTCCACGATTGATGAACTCCGGGGTGCGTTTACATGTCGGTCATAAACACCCGCAGTTTTAGCCGATTCCGGCCCGTTTCGTGGACTATTACTCACTGTTTTGGGGTCCCGGAGTGATTTCCACGATTGACGAACCCCGGGGTGCGTTTACGTGTCGGTCATCAACACTCGCTGTTTTTGCCGATTCTGGCCCGTTCGTGGACTATTACTCACTGTTTTGGGGTCCCGGACTGATTTCCACGATTGACGAACCCCAAGGTGCGTTTACGTGTCGGTCATCAACACCCGCAGTTTTAGCCAATTCCGGCCCGTTTCTTGGACTATTACTCACTGTTTTGGGGTCCCGGAGTGATTTCCACGATTGACGAACCCCGGGGTGCGTTTACGTGTCGGTCATCAACACCCGTAGTTTTGGCCGATTCTGGCCCGTATCATGGACTATTACTCACCTTTTTTGGGTCCCGGAGTGATTTCCACGATTGATGAACTCCGGGGTGCGTTTACATGTCGGTCATCAACACCCGCAGTTTTAGCCGATTCCGGCTCGTTTCGTGGAATATTACTCACTTTTTTGGGTCCCGGAGTGATTTCCACGATTGATGAACTCCGGGGTGCGTTTACGTGTCGGTCATCAACACCCGCAGTTTTGGCCGATTTTGGCCCGTTCGTGGACTATTACTCACTGTTTTGGGGTCCCAGACTGATTTCCACGATTGACGAACCCCAGGGTGCGTTTACGTGTCGGTCATCAACACCCGCAGTTTTAGCCGATTCTGCCCCATATCGTGGACTATTACTCATTGTTTTGGGGTCCCGGACTGATTTCCACGATTGACGAACCCCGAGGTGCGTTTACGTGTCGGTCATCAACACCCGCAGTTTTAGCCGATTCCGGCCCGTTTCGTGCACTATTACTCACTGTTTTGGGGTCCCGGAGTGATTTCCACGATTGACGAACCCCGGGGTGCGTTTACGTGTCGGTCATCAACACCCGCAGTTTTGGCCGATTCCGGCCCGTTCGTGGACTATTACTCACTGTTTTGGGGTCCCAGAGTGATTTCCGCGATTGACGAACCCCGGGCTGCGTTTACGTGTCGGTCATCAACACCCGCAGTTTTAGCTGATTCTGGCCCGTATCATGGACTATTACTCACTTTTTTGGGTCCCGGAGTGATTTCCACGATTGATGAACTCCGGGGTGCGTTTACATGTCGGTCATCAACACCCGCAGTTTTAGCCGATTCCGACCCGTTTCGTGGATTATTACTCACTGTTTTGGGGTCCCGAAGTGATTTCCACGATTGACGAACCCCGGGGTGCGTTTACGTGTCGGTCATCAACACCCGCAGTTTTAGCCGATTCCGGCCCGTTTCGTGGACTATTACTCACTGTTTTGGGGTCCCGGAGTGATTTCCACGATTGACGAACCCCGGGGTGCGTTTACGTGTCGGTCATCAACACCCGCAGTTTTGGCCGATTCCGGCCCGTTCGTGGACTATTACTCACTGTTTTGGGGTCCCAGAGTGATTTCCGCGATTGACGAACCCCGGGCTGCGTTTACGTGTCGGTCATCAACACCCGCAGTTTTAGCTGATTCTGGCCCGTATCATGGACTATTACTCACTTTTTTGGGTCCCGGAGTGATTTCCACGATTGATGAACTCCGGGGTGCGTTTACATGTCGGTCATCAACACCCGCAGTTTTAGCCGATTCCGACCCGTTTCGTGGATTATTACTCACTGTTTTGGGGTCCCGAAGTGATTTCCACGATTGACGAACCCCGGGGTGCGTTTACGTGTCGGTCATCAACACCCGCAGTTTTAACCGATTCCGGCCCGTTTCGTGGACTATTACTCACTGTTTTGGGGTCCCGGAGTGATTTCCACGATTGACGAACCCCGGGGTGCGTTTACGTGTCGGTCATCAACACCCGCAGTTTTGGCCGATTCCGGCCCGTTCGTGGACTATTGCTCACTGTTTTGGGGTCCCAGAGTGATTTCCGCGATTGACGAACCCCGGGCTGCGTTTACGTGTCGGTCATCAACACCCGCAGTTTTAGCCGATTCTGGCCCGTATCATGGACTATTACTCACTTTTTTGGGTCCCGGAGTGATTTCCACGATTGATGAACTCCGGGGTGCGTTTACATGTCGGTCATCAACACCCGCAGTTTTAGCCGATTCCGACCCGTTTCGTGGATTATTACTCACTGTTTTGGGGTCCCGAAGTGATTTCCACGATTGACGAACCCCGGGGTGCGTTTACGTGTCGGTCATCAACACTCGCTGTTTTTGCCGATTTTGGCCCGTTCGTGGACTATTACTCACTTTTTTTGGGTCCCGGAGTGATTTCCACGATTGATGAACTCCGGGCTGCGTTTACGTGTCGGTCATCAACACCCGCAGTTTTAGCCAATTCTGGCCCGTATCGTGGACTATTACTCACTTTTTTTGGGTCCCGGAGTGATTTCCACGATTGATGAACTCCGGGGTGCGTTTACATGTCGGTCATAAACACCCGCAGTTTTAGCCGATTCCGGCCCGTTTCATGGACTATTACTCACTGTTTTGGGGTCCCGGAGTGATTTCCACGATTGACGAACCCCGGGGTGCGTTTACGTGTCGGTCATCAACACCCGCAGTTTTAGCCGATTCTGCCCCATATCGTGGACTATTACTCACTGTTTTGGGGTCCCGGACTATTTCCACGATTGACGAACCCCGAGGTGCGTTTACGTGTCGGTCATCAACACCCGCAGTTTTAGCCGATTCCGGCCCGTTTCGTGGACTATTACTCACTGTTTTGGGGTCCCGGAGTGATTTCCACGATTGACGAACCCCGGGGTGCGTTTACGTGTCGGTCATCAACACCCGCAGTTTTGGCCGATTCCGGCCCGTTCGTGGACTATTACTCACTGTTTTGGGGTCCCAGAGTGATTTCCGCGATTGACGAACCCCGGGCTGCGTTTACGTGTCGGTCATCAACACCCGCAGTTTTAGCCGATTCTGGCCCGTATCATGGACTATTACTCACTTTTTTGGGTCCCGGAGTGATTTCCACGATTGATGAACTCCGGGGTGCGTTTACATGTCGGTCATCAACACCCGCAGTTTTAGCCGATTCCGACCCGTTTCGTGGATTATTACTCACTGTTTTGGGGTCCCGAAGTGATTTCCACGATTGACGAACCCCGGGGTGCGTTTACGTGTCGGTCATCAACACTCGCTGTTTTTGCCGATTTTGGCCCGTTCGTGGACTATTACTCACTTTTTTTGGGTCCCGGAGTGATTTCCACGATTGATGAACTCCGGGCTGCGTTTACGTGTCGGTCATCAACACCCGCAGTTTTAGCCAATTCTGGCCCGTATCGTGGACTATTACTCACTTTTTTTGGGTCCCGGAGTGATTTCCACGATTGATGAACTCCGGGGTGCGTTTACATGTCGGTCATAAACACCCGCAGTTTTAGCCGATTCCGGCCCGTTTCGTGGACTATTACTCACTGTTTTGGGGTCCCGGAGTGATTTCCACGATTGACGAACCCCGGGGTGCGTTTACGTGTCGGTCATCAACACTCGCTGTTTTTGCCGATTCTGGCCCGTTCGTGGACTATTACTCACTGTTTTGGGGTCCCGGACTGATTTCCACGATTGACGAACCCCAAGGTGCGTTTACGTGTCGGTCATCAACACCCGCAGTTTTAGCCGATTCCGGCCCGTTTCTTGGACTATTACTCACTGTTTTGGGGTCCCGGAGTGATTTCCACGATTGACGAACCCCGGGGTGCGTTTACGTGTCGGTCATCAACACCCGCAGTTTTGGCCGATTCTGGCCCGTATCATGGACTATTACTCACCTTTTTTGGGTCCCGGAGTGATTTCCACGATTGATGAGCTCCGGGGTGCGTTTACATGTCGGTCATCAACACCCGCAGTTTTAGCCGATTCCGGCCCGTTTCGTGGAATATTACTCACTTTTTTGGGTCCCGGAGTGATTTCCACCATTGATGAACTCCGGGGTGCGTTTACGTGTCGGTCATCAACACCCGCAGTTTTGGCCGATTTTGGCCCGTTCGTGGACTATTACTCACTGTTTTGGGGTCCCGGACTGATTTCCACGATTGACGAACCCCAGGGTGCGTTTACGTGTCGGTCATCAACACCCGCAGTTTTAGCCGATTCTGCCCCATATCGTGGACTATTACTCACTGTTTTGGGGTCCCGGACTGATTTCCACGATTGACGAACCCCGAGGTGCGTTTACGTGTCGGTCATCAACACCCGCAGTTTTAGCCGATTCCGGCCCGTTTCGTGCACTATTACTCACTGTTTTGGGGTCCCGGAGTGATTTCCACGATTGACGAACCCCGGGGTGCGTTTACGTGTCGGTCATCAACACCCGCAGTTTTGGCCGATTCCGGCCCGTTCGTGGACTATTACTCACTGTTTTGGGGTCCCAGAGTGATTTCCGCGATTGACGAACCCCGGGCTGCGTTTACGTGTCGGTCATCAACACCCGCAGTTTTAGCTGATTCTGGCCCGTATCATGGACTATTACTCACTTTTTTGGGTCCCGGAGTGATTTCCACGATTGATGAACTCCGGGGTGCGTTTACATGTCGGTCATCAACACCCGCAGTTTTAGCCGATTCCGACCCGTTTCGTGGATTATTACTCACTGTTTTGGGGTCCCGAAGTGATTTCCACGATTGACGAACCCCGGGGTGCGTTTACGTGTCGGTCATCAACACCCGCAGTTTTAGCCGATTCCGGCCCGTTTCGTGGACTATTACTCACTGTTTTGGGGTCCCGGAGTGATTTCCACGATTGACGAACCCCGGGGTGCGTTTACGTGTCGGTCATCAACACCCGCAGTTTTGGCCGATTCCGGCCCGTTCGTGGACTATTACTCACTGTTTTGGGGTCCCAGAGTGATTTCCGCGATTGACGAACCCCGGGCTGCGTTTACGTGTCGGTCATCAACACCCGCAGTTTTAGCCGATTCTGGCCCGTATCATGGACTATTACTCACTTTTTTGGGTCCCGGAGTGATTTCCACGATTGATGAACTCCGGGGTGCGTTTACATGTCGGTCATCAACACCCGCAGTTTTAGCCGATTCCGACCCGTTTCGTGGATTATTACTCACTGTTTTGGGGTCCCGAAGTGATTTCCACGATTGACGAACCCCGGGGTGCGTTTACGTGTCGGTCATCAACACTCGCTGTTTTTGCCGATTTTGGCCCGTTCGTGGACTATTACTCACTTTTTTTGGGTCCCGGAGTGATTTCCACGATTGATGAACTCCGGGCTGCGTTTACGTGTCGGTCATCAACACCCGCAGTTTTAGCCAATTCTGGCCCGTATCGTGGACTATTACTCACTTTTTTGGGTCCCGGAGTGATTTCCACGATTGATGAACTCCGGGGTGCGTTTACATGTCGGTCATAAACACCCGCAGTTTTAGCCGATTCCGGCCCGTTTCGTGGACTATTACTCACTGTTTTGGGGTCCCGGAATGATTTCCACGATTGACGAACCCCGGGGTGCGTTTACGTGTCGGTCATCAACACCCGCAGTTTTAGCCGATTCTGCCCCATATCGTGGACTATTACTCACTGTTTTGGGGTCCCGGACTATTTCCACGATTGACGAACCCCGAGGTGCGTTTACGTGTCGGTCATCAACACCCGCAGTTTTAGCCGATTCCGGCCCGTTTCGTGGACTATTACTCACTGTTTTGGGATCCCGGAGTGATTTCCACGATTGACGAACCCCGGGGTGCGTTTACGTGTCGGTCATCAACACCTGCAGTTTTGGCCGATTCCGGCCCGTTCGTGGACTATTACTCACTGTTTTGGGGTCCCAGAGTGATTTCCGCGATTGACGAACCCCGGGCTGCGTTTACGTGTCGGTCATCAACACCCGCAGTTTTAGCCGATTCTGGCCCGTATCATGGACTATTACTCACTTTTTTGGGTCCCAGAGTGATTTCCACGATTGATGAACTCCGGGGTGCGTTTACATGTCGGTCATCAACACCCGCAGTTTTAGCCGATTCCGACCCGTTTCGTGGATTATTACTCACTGTTTTGGGGTCCCGAAGTGATTTCCACGATTGACGAACCCCGGGGTGCGTTTACGTGTCGGTCATCAACACTCGCTGTTTTTGCCGATTTTGGCCCGTTCCTGGACTATTACTCACTTTTTTTGGGTCCCGGAGTGATTTCCACGATTGATGAACTCCGGGCTGCGTTTACGTGTCGGTCATCAACACCCGCAGTTTTAGCCAATTCTGGCCCGTATCGTGGACTATTACTCACTTTTTTTGGGTCCCGGAGTGATTTCCACGATTGATGAACTCCGGGGTGCGTTTACATGTCGGTCATAAACACCCGCAGTTTTAGCCGATTCCGGCCCGTTTCGTGGACTATTACTCACTTTTTTGGGTCCCGGAGTGATTTCCACGATTGATGAACTCCGGGGTGCGTTTACATGTCGGTCATCAACACCCGCAGTTTTAGCCGATTCCGACCCGTTTCGTGGATTATTACTCACTGTTTTGGGGTCCCGAAGTGATTTCCACGATTGACGAACCCCGGGGTGCGTTTACGTGTCGGTCATCAACACTCGCTGTTTTTGCCGATTTTGGCCCGTTCGTGGACTATTACTCACTTTTTTTGGGTCCCGGAGTGATTTCCACGATTGATGAACTCCGGGCTGCGTTTACGTGTCGGTCATCAACACCCGCAGTTTTAGCCAATTCTGGCCCGTATCGTGGACTATTACTCACTTTTTTGGGTCCCGGAGTGATTTCCACGATTGATGAACTCCGGGGTGCGTTTACATGTCGGTCATAAACACCCGCAGTTTTAGCCGATTCCGGCCCGTTTCGTGGACTATTACTCACTGTTTTGGGGTCCCGGAATGATTTCCACGATTGACGAACCCCGGGGTGCGTTTACGTGTCGGTCATCAACACCCGCAGTTTTAGCCGATTCTGCCCCATATCGTGGACTATTACTCACTGTTTTGGGGTCCCGGACTATTTCCACGATTGACGAACCCCGAGGTGCGTTTACGTGTCGGTCATCAACACCCGCAGTTTTAGCCGATTCCGGCCCGTTTCGTGGACTATTACTCACTGTTTTGGGGTCCCGGAGTGATTTCCACGATTGACGAACCCCGGGGTGCGTTTACGTGTCGGTCATCAACACCCGCAGTTTTAGCCGATTCCGGCCCGTTTCGTGGACTATTACTCACTGTTTTGGGGTCCCGGAGTGATTTCCACGATTGACGAACCCCGGGGTGCGTTTACGTGTCGGTCATCAACACTCGCTGTTTTTGCCGATTCTGGCCCGTTCGTGGACTATTACTCACTGTTTTGGGGTCCCGGACTGATTTCCACGATTGACGAACCCCAAGGTGCGTTTACGTGTCGGTCATCAACACCCGCAGTTTTAGCCGATTCCGGCCCGTTTCTTGGACTATTACTCACTGTTTTGGGGTCCCGGAGTGATTTCCACGATTGACGAACCCCGGGGTGCGTTTACGTGTCGGTCATCAACACCCGCAGTTTTGGCCGATTCTGGCCCGTATCATGGACTATTACTCACCTTTTTTGGGTCCCGGAGTGATTTCCACGATTGATGAGCTCCGGGGTGCGTTTACATGTCGGTCATCAACACCCGCAGTTTTAGCCGATTCCGGCCCGTTTCGTGGAATATTACTCACTTTTTTGGGTCCCGGAGTGATTTCCACCATTGATGAACTCCGGGGTGCGTTTACGTGTCGGTCATCAACACCCGCAGTTTTGGCCGATTTTGGCCCGTTCGTGGACTATTACTCACTGTTTTGGGGTCCCGGACTGATTTCCACGATTGACGAACCCCAGGGTGCGTTTACGTGTCGGTCATCAACACCCGCAGTTTTAGCCGATTCTGCCCCATATCGTGGACTATTACTCACTGTTTTGGGGTCCCGGACTGATTTCCACGATTGACGAACCCCGAGGTGCGTTTACGTGTCGGTCATCAACACCCGCAGTTTTAGCCGATTCCGGCCCGTTTCGTGCACTATTACTCACTGTTTTGGGGTCCCGGAGTGATTTCCACGATTGACGAACCCCGGGGTGCGTTTACGTGTCGGTCATCAACACCCGCAGTTTTGGCCGATTCCGGCCCGTTCGTGGACTATTACTCACTGTTTTGGGGTCCCAGAGTGATTTCCGCGATTGACGAACCCCGGGCTGCGTTTACGTGTCGGTCATCAACACCCGCAGTTTTAGCTGATTCTGGCCCGTATCATGGACTATTACTCACTTTTTTGGGTCCCGGAGTGATTTCCACGATTGATGAACTCCGGGGTGCGTTTACATGTCGGTCATCAACACCCGCAGTTTTAGCCGATTCCGACCCGTTTCGTGGATTATTACTCACTGTTTTGGGGTCCCGAAGTGATTTCCACGATTGACGAACCCCGGGGTGCGTTTACGTGTCGGTCATCAACACCCGCAGTTTTAGCCGATTCCGGCCCGTTTCGTGGACTATTACTCACTGTTTTGGGGTCCCGGAGTGATTTCCACGATTGACGAACCCCGGGGTGCGTTTACGTGTCGGTCATCAACACCCGCAGTTTTGGCCGATTCCGGCCCGTTCGTGGACTATTACTCACTGTTTTGGGGTCCCAGAGTGATTTCCGCGATTGACGAACCCCGGGCTGCGTTTACGTGTCGGTCATCAACACCCGCAGTTTTAGCCGATTCTGGCCCGTATCATGGACTATTACTCACTTTTTTGGGTCCCGGAGTGATTTCCACGATTGATGAACTCCGGGGTGCGTTTACATGTCGGTCATCAACACCCGCAGTTTTAGCCGATTCCGACCCGTTTCGTGGATTATTACTCACTGTTTTGGGGTCCCGAAGTGATTTCCACGATTGACGAACCCCGGGGTGCGTTTACGTGTCGGTCATCAACACTCGCTGTTTTTGCCGATTTTGGCCCGTTCGTGGACTATTACTCACTTTTTTTGGGTCCCGGAGTGATTTCCACGATTGATGAACTCCGGGCTGCGTTTACGTGTCGGTCATCAACACCCGCAGTTTTAGCCAATTCTGGCCCGTATCGTGGACTATTACTCACTTTTTTGGGTCCCGGAGTGATTTCCACGATTGATGAACTCCGGGGTGCGTTTACATGTCGGTCATAAACACCCGCAGTTTTAGCCGATTCCGGCCCGTTTCGTGGACTATTACTCACTGTTTTGGGGTCCCGGAATGATTTCCACGATTGACGAACCCCGGGGTGCGTTTACGTGTCGGTCATCAACACCCGCAGTTTTAGCCGATTCTGCCCCATATCGTGGACTATTACTCACTGTTTTGGGGTCCCGGACTATTTCCACGATTGACGAACCCCGAGGTGCGTTTACGTGTCGGTCATCAACACCCGCAGTTTTAGCCGATTCCGGCCCGTTTCGTGGACTATTACTCACTGTTTTGGGATCCCGGAGTGATTTCCACGATTGACGAACCCCGGGGTGCGTTTACGTGTCGGTCATCAACACCTGCAGTTTTGGCCGATTCCGGCCCGTTCGTGGACTATTACTCACTGTTTTGGGGTCCCAGAGTGATTTCCGCGATTGACGAACCCCGGGCTGCGTTTACGTGTCGGTCATCAACACCCGCAGTTTTAGCCGATTCTGGCCCGTATCATGGACTATTACTCACTTTTTTGGGTCCCAGAGTGATTTCCACGATTGATGAACTCCGGGGTGCGTTTACATGTCGGTCATCAACACCCGCAGTTTTAGCCGATTCCGACCCGTTTCGTGGATTATTACTCACTGTTTTGGGGTCCCGAAGTGATTTCCACGATTGACGAACCCCGGGGTGCGTTTACGTGTCGGTCATCAACACTCGCTGTTTTTGCCGATTTTGGCCCGTTCCTGGACTATTACTCACTTTTTTTGGGTCCCGGAGTGATTTCCACGATTGATGAACTCCGGGCTGCGTTTACGTGTCGGTCATCAACACCCGCAGTTTTAGCCAATTCTGGCCCGTATCGTGGACTATTACTCACTTTTTTTGGGTCCCGGAGTGATTTCCACGATTGATGAACTCCGGGGTGCGTTTACATGTCGGTCATAAACACCCGCAGTTTTAGCCGATTCCGGCCCGTTTCGTGGACTATTACTCACTTTTTTGGGTCCCGGAGTGATTTCCACGATTGATGAACTCCGGGGTGCGTTTACATGTCGGTCATCAACACCCGCAGTTTTAGCCGATTCCGACCCGTTTCGTGGATTATTACTCACTGTTTTGGGGTCCCGAAGTGATTTCCACGATTGACGAACCCCGGGGTGCGTTTACGTGTCGGTCATCAACACTCGCTGTTTTTGCCGATTTTGGCCCGTTCGTGGACTATTACTCACTTTTTTTGGGTCCCGGAGTGATTTCCACGATTGATGAACTCCGGGCTGCGTTTACGTGTCGGTCATCAACACCCGCAGTTTTAGCCAATTCTGGCCCGTATCGTGGACTATTACTCACTTTTTTGGGTCCCGGAGTGATTTCCACGATTGATGAACTCCGGGGTGCGTTTACATGTCGGTCATAAACACCCGCAGTTTTAGCCGATTCCGGCCCGTTTCGTGGACTATTACTCACTGTTTTGGGGTCCCGGAATGATTTCCACGATTGACGAACCCCGGGGTGCGTTTACGTGTCGGTCATCAACACCCGCAGTTTTAGCCGATTCTGCCCCATATCGTGGACTATTACTCACTGTTTTGGGGTCCCGGACTATTTCCACGATTGACGAACCCCGAGGTGCGTTTACGTGTCGGTCATCAACACCCGCAGTTTTAGCCGATTCCGGCCCGTTTCGTGGACTATTACTCACTGTTTTGGGGTCCCGGAGTGATTTCCACGATTGACGAACCCCGGGGTGCGTTTACGTGTCGGTCATCAACACCCGCAGTTTTGGCCGATTCCGGCCCGTTCGTGGACTATTACTCACTGTTTTGGGGTCCCAGAGTGATTTCCGCGATTGACGAACCCCGGGCTGCGTTTACGTGTCGGTCATCAACACCCGCAGTTTTAGCCGATTCTGGCCCGTTCGTGGACTATTACTCACTGTTTTGGGGTCCCGGACTGATTTCCACGATTGACGAACCCCAAGGTGCGTTTACGTGTCGGTCATCAACACCCGCAGTTTTAGCCGATTCCGGCCCGTTTCTTGGACTATTACTCACTGTTTTGGGGTCCCGGAGTGATTTCCACGATTGACGAACCCCGGGGTGCGTTTACGTGTCGGTCATCAACACCCGCAGTTTTGGCCGATTCTGGCCCGTATCATGGACTATTACTCACCTTTTTTGGGTCCCGGAGTGATTTCCACGATTGATGAGCTCCGGGGTGCGTTTACATGTCGGTCATCAACACCCGCAGTTTTAGCCGATTCCGGCCCGTTTCGTGGAATATTACTCACTTTTTTGGGTCCCGGAGTGATTTCCACGATTGATGAACTCCGGGGTGCGTTTACGTGTCGGTCATCAACACCTGCAGTTTTGGCCGATTTTGGCCCGTTCGTGGACTATTACTCACTGTTTTGGGGTCCCGGACTGATTTCCACGATTGACGAACCCCAGGGTGCGTTTACGTGTCGGTCATCAACACCCGCAGTTTTAGCCGATTCTGCCCCATATCGTGGACTATTACTCACTGTTTTGGGGTCCCGGACTGATTTCCACGATTGACGAAC
>CP136058.1:157500-165000 GCA_032464435.1 Aegilops umbellulata
CCCGGTTTTCCAAGGCGCGCGTCACGTTCCGTCCACGACGGGCGTCGGCCGTTTTTTTCACGTGTCCACGTACAGCCCGTTCACGGGTCCGTGTACGTGCGTGTGCGTCGTACATGGTTTTGCCCAGTTTTCCAAGGCGCGCGTCACGTTCCGTCCTCGACGGGCGTCGGCCGTTTTTTTCACGTGTCCACGTACAGCCCGTTCACGGGTCCGTGTAAGGGTCCGTGTACGTGTGTGTGCCTCGTACGTGGTTTTACCCAGTTTTCCATGGCGCGCGTCCCGTTCCGTCCACAACGGGCGTCGGCCGTTTTTTCCCGTGTCCACGTACAGCCCGTTCACGGGTCCGTGTACGTGCGTGTGCCTCGTACGTGGTTTTGCCCAGTTTTGCATGGCGCGCGTCACGTTCCGTCCACGATGGGCGTCGGCCGTTTTTTACGTGTCCACGTACAGCCCGTTCACGTGTCCGTGTAAGGGTCTGTGTACGTGTGTGTGCCTCGTACATGGTTTTGCCCAGTTTTCCATGGCGCGCGTCACGCTCCGTCCACGACGGGCGTCGGCCGTTTTTTTTCCACGTCTCCACGTACAGCCCGTTCACGGGTCCGTGTAAGGGTCCGTGTACGTTTGTGTGCCTCTTACGTGGTTTTGCCCAGTTTTCCATGGCGCGCCTCACGTTCCGTCCACGACGGCCGTCGGCCGTTTTTTCACTTGTCCACGTACAGCCCGTTCATGTGTCTGTGTAAGGGTCCGCGTACGTGTGTGTGCCTCGTACATGGTTTTGCCCAGTTTTCCATGGCGCGCGTCACGTTCCGTCCACGACGGGCGTCGGCCGTTTTTTTCCACGTCTCCACGTACAGCCCGTTCACGGGTCCGTGTAAGGGTCCGTGTACGTTTGTGTGCCTCGTACGTGGTTTTGCCCTGTTTTCGATGGCGCGCGTCACGTTCCGTCCACGATGGCCGTCGGCCGTTTTTTCACGTGTCCACGTACAGCCCGTTCACGGGTCCGTGTACGTGCGTGTGCGTCGTACATGGTTTTGCCCAGTTTTCCATGGCGCGCGTCACGTTCCGTCCACGACGAGCGTCGGCCGTTTTTTTTCACGTGTCCACGTACAGCCCGTTCACGGGTCCGTGTAAGGGTCCGTGTACGTGCTTGTGCCTCGTACGTGGTTTTGCCCAGTTTTCCATGGCGCGCGTCATGTTTCCTCCATGACGGTCGTCGGCCGTTTTTTCACGTGTCCACGTACAGCCCATTCACGGGTCCGTGTAAGGGTCCGTGCACGTGCGTGTGCTTCGTACATGGTTCTACCCAGTTTTCCATGGCGCGCGTCACGTTCCTTCCACGACGGGCGTCGGCCGTTTTTTTCACGTGTCCACGTACAGCCCATTCACTGGTCCGTGTTGAAGGAAATATGCCCTAGAGGCAATAATAAAGTTATTATTTATTTCCTTATATCATGATAAATGTTTTATTATTCATGCTAGAATTGTATTAACTGGAAACATAATACATGTGTGAATACATAGACAAACAGAGTGTCACTAGTATGCCTCTACTTGACTAGCTCATTAATCAAAGATGGTTATGTTTCCTAACCATGAACAAAGAGTTGTTATTTGATTAACGAGATCACATCATTAGTTGAATGATCTGATTGACATGACCCATTCCATTAGCATAGCACTCGATCGTTTAGTATGTTGCTATTGCTTTTATCCATGACTTATACATGTTCCTTTAACTATGATATTATGCAACTCCCGTTTACCGTAGGAACACTTTGTGTGCTACCAAACGTCACAACGTAACTGGGTGATTATAAAGGTGCTCTACAGGTGTCTCCGAAGGTACATGTTGGGTTGGCGTATTTCGAGATTAGGATTTGGCACTCCGATTGTCGGAGAGGTATCTCTCGGCCCTCTCGGTAATGCACATCACATAAGCCTTGCAAGCATTGCAACTAATGTGTTAGTTGTGAGATGATGTATTACGGAACGAGTAAAGAGACTTGCCGGTAACGAGATTGAACTAGGTATTGGATACCGACGATCGAATCTCGGGCAAGTAACATACCGATGACAAAGGGAACAACGTATGTTGTTATGCGGTCTGACCGATAAAGATCTTCGTAGAATATGTAGGAGCCAATATGGGCATCCAGGTCCCGCTGTTGGTTATTGACCGGAGACGTGTCTCGGTCATGTCTACATTGTTCTCGAACCGTAGGGTCCGCACGCTTAACGTTACGATGACAGTTATTATGAGTTTATAAATTTTGATGTATCGAAGGAGTTTGGAGTCCTGGATGTGATCACGGACATGACGAGGAGTCTCTAAATGGTCGAGACGTAAAGAATGATATATTGGAAGCCTATGTTTGGACATTGGATGCATTCCAGGTGAAATCAGGATTTTACCGGAATACCGGGAGGGTTACCGGAACCCCCCAGGAGCATAATGGGCCAACATGGGCCTTGGAGGAGAGGTGAGAGGGCTACCCTCATGGGATGCGCGCCTCCCCCCCTTCCCCTAGTCCTATTAGGACTAGGAGAGGTGGGCGCCCCCTCTCTCTCTCTCTCCCCCTTGGAGAATCCTAGTCCAACTAGGATTGGGGGGGGGGAATCCTACTCCCAGAGGGAGTAGGACTCTCTGGCGCGCCAGGCTTGGCCGGCCAGCCCCTCCCCCTTGGCTCCTTTATATACGGGGGCAGGGGGCACCCCAAAGACACACAAGTTGATCTACGGATCGTTCCTTAGCCGTGTGCGGTGCCCCCCTCCACCATATTCCACCTCGGTCATATTGTCGCGGTGCTTAGGCGAAGCCCTGCGTCGGTAGTACATCAAGATCGTCACCACGCCGTCGTGCTGACGGAACTCTTCCCCGACGCTTTGCTGGATCGGAGCCCGGGGATCGTCATCGAGCTGAACGTGTGCCAAGAACTCGGAGGTGCCGGAGTAACGGTGCTGTGATCTGTTGGATCGTGAGGAGAACGTACGACTACTTCCTCTACGTTGTGTCAACGCTTCTGCTTCGGTCTATGAGGGTACGTAGACAACACTCTCCCCTCTCGTTGCTATGCATCACCATGATCTTGCGTGTGCGTAGGAAATTTTTGAAATTACTACGTTCCCCAACAGTGGCATCCGAGCCTAGGTCTTTATGGTCTGATGTTATTTGCACGAGTAGAACACAAGTGAGTTGTGGACGATACAAGTCATACTGCCTACCAGCATGTCATACTTTGGTTCAGCGGTATTGTTGGACGAGACGATCCGGACCAACCTTACGCGTACGCTTACGCGAGACCGGTTCCCTCGACGTGCTTTGCACATAGATGGCTTGCGGAAGACTGTCTCTCCAACTTTAGTTGAACCGAGTGTGGCTACGCCCGGTCCTTGAGAAGGTTAAAACGGAGTCTATTGGACAAACTATCGTTGTGGTTTTGATGCGTAGGTAAGATGAGTTCTTGCTTAAAGCCCGTAGCAGCCACGTAAAACTTGCAACAACAAAGTAGAGGACGTCTAACTTGTTTTTGCAGGGCATGTTGTGATGTGATATGGTCAAGACATGATGCTAAATTTTATTGTATGAGATGATCATGTTTTGTAACCGAGTTATCGGCAACTGGCAGGAGCCATATGGTTGTCGCTTTATTGTATGCAATGCAATCGCGATGTAATGCTTTACTTTATTACTAAGCGGTAGTGATAGTCGTGGAAGCATAAGATTGGCGAGACGACAACGATGCTGCGATGAAGATCAAGGTGTCGCGACGGTGACGATGGTGATCATGACGGTGCTTCGAAGATGGAGATCACAAGCACGAGATGATGATGGCCATATCATATCACTTATATTGATTGCATGTGATGTTTATCTTTTATGCATCTTATCTTGCTTTGTTTGACGGTAGCATTATAAGATGATCTCTCACTAAATTATCATAGTAATAGTGTTCTCCCTGAGTATGCACCGTTGCGAAAGTTCTTCGTGCTGAGACACTACGTGATGATCGGGTGTGATAGGCTCTACGTTCAAATACAACGGGTGCAAAACAGTTGCACACGCGGAATACTCAGGTTTAACTTGACGAGCCTAGCATATAACAGATATGGCCTCGGAACACGGAGACCAAAAGGTCGAGCGTGAATCATATAGTAGATATGATCAACATAGTGATGTTCACCATTGAAACTACTCCATCTCACGTGATGATCGGACATGGTTTAGTTGATTTGGATCACGTGATCACTTAGAAGATTAGAGAGATGTCTATCTAAGTGGGAGTTCTTAAGTAATATGATTAATTGAACTTTAATTTATCATGAACTTAGTCCTGGTAGTATTAGCATATCTATGTTGTAGATCAATAGCTCACGTTGTTGCTTCCCTGTGTTTATTTTGATATGTTCCTAGAGAAAATTGTGTTGAAAAATGTTAGTAGCAATGATGCGGATTGGATCCGTGATCTGAGGTTTATCCTCATTGCTGCACAGAAGAATTATGTCCTTGATGCACCGCTAGGTGACGGACCTATTGCAGGAGCAGATGCAGACATTATGAACGTTTTGCTGGCTCAATATGATGACTACTTAATAATTTAGTGCACCATGCTTAACTGCTTAGAATCGGGACTTCAAAGACGTTTTGAACGTCATGGAGCATATGAGATGTTCCAGGAGTTGAAGTTAATATTTCAAGAAAATACCCGAGTTGAGAGATATGAAGTCTCCAACAAGTTCTATAGCTAAAAGATGGAGGAGAATCGCTCAACTAGTGAGCATGTGCTCAGATTGTCTGGGTACTACAATCGCTTGAATCAAGTGGGAGTTAATCTTCCAGATAAGATAGTGATTGACAGAATTCTCTAGTCACCATCACCAAGTTAGTAGAACTTCGTGATGAACTATAATATGCAAGGGATAACGGAAAATATTCCCAAGCTCTTCGCGATGCTAAAATCGGCGAAGGTAGAAATCAAAGAAAAACATCAAGTGTTGATGGTTGACAAGATCACTAGTTTCAAGAAAAGGGGCAAAAGGAAAGAAGGGGAACTTCAAGAAGAACGGCAAGCAAGTTGCTGCTCAAGTGGAAAAGCCCAAGTCTGGTCCTAAGCCTGAGACTAAGTGCTTCTACTGCAAAGGGACTGGTCACTGGAAGCGGAACTGCCCCAAGTGATTGGCGGATAAGAAGGATGGCAAAGTGAACATAAGTATATTTGATATACATGTTATTGATGTGTACTTTACTAGTGTTCATAGCAACTCCTCAGTATTTGGTACTAGTTCAAGTTGCTAAGATTAGTAACTCGAAACGGGAGTTGCAGAATGAACAAAGACTAGTTAAAGGGCAAGGTGACGATGTGTGTTGGAAGTGGTTCCAAGATTGATATGATAATCATCACACACTCCCTATACTTTCGGGATTAGTGTTGAAACTAAATAAGTGTTATTTGGTGTTTGCGTTGAGCATGAATATGATTTGATCATGTTTATTGCAATACGGCTATTCATTTAAGTAAGAGAATAAATTGTTGTTCTGTTTACATGAATAAAAACCTTCTATGGTTATACACACCAACGAAATGGTTTGTTTGATCTCGATCATAGTGATACACATATTCATAATATTGAAGCCAAAAGATGCAAAGTTAATAATGATAGTGCAACTTATTTGTGGCACTGCAGTTTAGGTCATATTGGTGTAAAGAGCATGAAGAAACTCCATGCTGATGGGATTTTGGAATCACTTGATTATGAATCACTTGATGCTTGCGAACCATGCCTCTTGGGCAACATGACTAAAACGCCGTTCTACGGAACAATGGAGCAAGCAACAGATTTGTTGGAAATCATACATACTGATGTATGTGGTCCGATGAATATTAAGGCTCGCGACAAGTATCATTATTTTCAGAACTTCACAGATGATTTAAGCAGATATGGGTATATCTACTTAATGAAACATAAGTCTGAAACGTTTGAAAAGTTCAAAGAATTTCAGAGTGAAGTGGATAATCATCGTAACAAGAAAATGAAAAGTTTATACGATATGATCGCAGAGGTAAAATATTTGAGTTACGAGTTTTGGCCTTCAGTTAAAACCGTGAAGAATAGTTTCACAAATCCATGCCACCTGGAACACCACAGCATAATGGTGCGTCCGAACGTCATAACCGTACTTTATTGGATATAGTACAATCTATGATGTTTCTTACCGATTTACCAATATCGTTTTGGGATCATGCATTAGAGACAGCTGCATTCACGTTAAAAGGGGCACCATCTAAATCCGTTGGGACGACACCGTATGAACTATGGTTTAGCAATAAACCTAAGCTGTCGTTTCTTAAAGTTTGGGGCTGCGATGCTTATGTGAAAAAGCTTCAACCTGATAAGCTCGAACCCAAATCGGAGAAATGTGTCTTCATAGGATATCCAAAGGAAACTGTTGGATACACCTTCTATCACAGATCCGAAGGCAAGACTTTTTGTTGCTAAGTTCGGAAACTTTCTAGAGAAAGAGTTTCTTTCGAAAGAAGTGAGTGGGAGGAAAGTAGAACTTGATAAGGTAATTGTACCTTCTCCCTTATTGGAAAGTAGTTCATCACAGAAATCTGTTCCTGTGACTACTACATCAATTAGTGAGGAAGCTAATGATGATGATCATGTAACTTCAGATCAAGTTACTACCGAATCTCGTAAGTAAACTAGAGTGAGATCCGCACCAGAGTGGTACGGTAATCCTGTTCTGTAAGTCATGTTACTAGACCATGACGAACTTGCGAACTATGAGGAAGCGATGATGAGCCCAGATTCCGCGAAATGGTTAGAGGCCATGAAATCTGAGATATGATCCATGTATGAGAACAAAGTAGGGACTTTGATGGATTTGCCCGATGATCGGCAAGCCAAAGAAAATAAATGGATCTTGAAGAGGAAGACGGACACTGATGGTAGTGTTACTATCTACAAAGCTAGAATTGTCGCAAAAAGGTTTTCGACAAGTTCAAGGTGTTGACTACGATGAGAGTTTCTCACTCGTATCTATGCTTAAGTCTGTCCGAATCATGTTAGCAATTGCCGCATTTTATGAAATCTGGCAAATGGATAAACAAAACTACATTCCTTAATGGAGAGTTGTATATGATACAACCAGAAGGTTTTGTCGACCATAAAGGTGCTAATAAAGTGAGCAAGCTCCAGCGATCCATCTATGGACTGGTGCAAGCATCTCAGAGTTGGAATATACGCTTTGATAAGTTGATCAAAGCATATAGTTTTATACAGACTTATGGTGAAGCCTGTATTTACAAGAAAGTGAGTGGGAGCACTACAACATTTCTGATAAGTATATGTGAATGACATATTGTTGATCGGAAATAATGTAGAATTATTCTGCAAAGCATAAAGGAGTGTTTGAAAAGAGTTTTTCAAAGAAAGACCTCGGGGAAGCTACTTACATATCGAGCATCAAGATCTATAGAGATAGATCGAGACGCTTGA
>CP136058.1:207500-245000 GCA_032464435.1 Aegilops umbellulata
GGGTCTGTGTAAGGGTCCGTGTACGTGTGTGTGCCTCGTACGTGGTTTTGCCCAGTTTTCCATGGCGCGCGTCCCGTTCCGTCCACGAGGGCGTCGGTCGTTTTTTCCCGTGTCCACGTACAGCCCGTTCACGGGTCCGTGTACGTGCGTGTGCGTCGTACATGGTTTTGCCCAGTTTTCCATGGCGCGCGTCACGTTCCGTCCACGACGGGCGTCGGCCGTTTTTTCCCGTGTCCACGTACAACCCGTTCACGGGTCCGTGTACGTGCTTGTGCCTCATACGTGGTTTTGCCCAGTTTTCCATGGCGCGCGTCACGTTTCGTCCATGACGGCCGTCGGCCGTTTTTTCCCGTGTCCACGTACAACCCATTCACGGGTCCGTGTAAGGGTCCGTGTACGTGCGTTTGCCTCGTACATGGTTGTAACGCCCCGGATGCAACTTTCCATATTCGTAACTCCAACTCTTGCCATTTCCGGCGATGTCATATATTATTTCCTCCGTGGTTGGGTTTTTGTTTTTTTTTGTTTTGCATTTTGTTCATGTCATGCTTCTGATCTCACAGCATCATAAAACTTGCAGCCGTTCGTAGTTGTCGTTTCCCTCTTTGTCTTTGTTGGTCTTTTGTCAAGCCCTTTGTCTCTGTCTACCTCTCTCAAACCACTTCGCGTGCGCGTCCGAAAATTGCCCGAACCCGACCTGGGCAGTCGCCACCGTTGTGTCTGGATCATCCCCTAACGTCTACAAAACATCTACGTTTTGTTAATTGCGCTCCCTAACCTATTTATTTCGGACCATCTGATCATGATCGGAGGATCAAATCATCCCGTTTTCGTATATATATATATATATAGTCCACCCCCTAGTCATTTTTTTTGCAAACCCTAGAACCTAGGCCTCCTGTCCCATCCACCCATTGCCGCCGCCGCACTCAAATCCCACCTCGGGATCCTCCTAGATCCATCCCCCCAACCAGCGCCCGAGGCCGTGCCTCCTCTTCCCTCCTCTGCTCGATCCTCCTCTTCCCCCTCTGCTCGATCCCGAATGGATCGTGACCACCGAGCACCTCCCCGATGCCTTGCCTGTCCATGCCACCGGCGACAACATCAGCAGACCCGCGTCCCCGAGCATCTCTCCCCTCGTTCCCGCAGCGCCCCAGCGCCTGCCTCCCTCGTTTTTTCCCCTTTCAATCACCAGCACCCGATCCCCCCTGCCCGAACTCCTCTTCGCGTCTGCAGCTCCTCGCCGGACCTCTTCGCGCCTGCAACTCCTCGCCGGAGCAGGCAACCGGACCGTAGCCAGGCCTCTCCCTCTTCCCTCTGCTTCCCCTTCCCTCTGCTCTCCATTCCCTTCTCTGACCTCCTGCTTTTTCCCTCTTGTCGACAGGAACAACGACGCCATGGCGCCCGGAGCTTGAGCTCGTCCGGCACCATCCAGACCCATCTCCGGGGACCGGATTCACCTCCCACCGCCGGGAATCGGTTCCCCTCGACCTCGCGCCGCCACCACTCGTCTTCCGGTCGAAGCCCCAGCTCCCGCCGAGGCCTTGCTTTGTTCGTTGTCGTCTCCGACGGACCCGACGCGGCCCCATGTCGTCGGCCTCGTCCCTGCCTCCAGGGTGCCGCGCCGCCCCATAGGAGATCACTTGCCTCCGCGCCAAGTCCTGCAGTCGCCTCGCCAAGTCCCGCCCCACCATCTCCAGCGTCGCGCCCAAGTCCCGTCGTCCGTCTCCCTGTACCTGCTGCTGCTGCTTCTGTTCTTCAGATGCGAGAGCGCATCGCCCCAGCTGCGTTGACCGCATCGTCAGCGCTCCCCTGCCTCGCCCGCGTGGGCCACAGGCAGGCCGGCCTAGCGCGCCCCCTTGCTGGCCTCTCTCCTCCACCGAACCGGGCCAAGCCCATGTGTGAGAAGCCCCTCTAGTTTCCCCTCCAGTATCCTGTCGGGCCAGCAAGATTTGGCCCGCATACATTTTTTTCCTTGACCTGCGAATTTGCTATTTATTCAGTGATTTACAGAATTGCAGAAAACCCCCCAAGCAACATGCATATAATATCTCACAAACGGTGCATCACATGTAAAAACTTAATACATGAAAGTTGCTTAGGATTTGGTGTAGTTTCATAATATGCAACTCACATCCATGTTTAAAATGTTTAAAATGATGTTTGTTTAAACTTGCTAAATGTCATGTTAAAATGATTTATTCCATAACTTAATAACCGTAGCTCCGATTTAAATAAACTTTATATGTAAATGGGGTAGCAAAATGCCTAGTTTAACATGGTGCACTTGCTTTGCATGTTTAACAACTCTAAAATTATGTTTAGGGCAGAACAGTACCAAATCTAATATATGCTCATGAGGATTTTCCGGACTTGTTGTTTGTTGTTCCGGCCTCATTTAAATTTGCCTAGATAGGTAGTTTTTCATATGCTTCACCTCTTGCCATGTTAATCAACATTTAATATTGTTGGGTACCATAACGAGAGAGAACTAAATAATTGTTGTGGTGTTTCGTCAATATGCAACTCGTTGCATATTGAGCTCCACTTAATTTGTAGTATTGTTTGTTACTTTTTGCCATGCCATGGCTCATTAAACCGTACATGCATCATACTTGTTTGTGCATCATGCCATGTTTACGTGATGGTTGTTTACTATGTTGTTTGTTTGTTTCCGGGTTGCTTCTCTCGTTAGCTTCGGTTTCGTTCCGGAGTTGTGAGGATCCGTTCGTCTTCATCCGTTTGTCTTCTTCATGGACTCGTTCTTCTTCCTTGCGGGATTTCAGGCAAGATGACCATACCCTCGAAATCACTTCTATCTTTGCTTGCTAGTTGCTCGCTCTTTTGCTATGCCTATGCTGCGATACCTACCACTTGCTTGTCATGCCTCCCATATTGTTAAACCAAGCCTCTAACCCACCTTGTCCTAGCAAACCGTTGTTTGGCTATGTTACCGCTTTGCTCAGCCCCTCTTATAGCGTTGTTAGTTGCAGGTGAAGATGAAGTTTGTTCCTTGTTGGAACATGGAGATGTTGTTCCTTGTTGGAACATGTTTACTTGTTGGGATATCACAATATATCTTATTTAATTAATGCATCTATATACTTGGTAAAGGGTGGAAGGCTCGGCCTTATGCCTGGTGTTTTGTTCCACTCTTTCCGCCCTAGTTTCCATCATATCGGTGTTATGTTCCCGGATTTTGCGTCCCTAACACGGTCGGGTGATTTATGGGACCCCCTTGACAGTTCGCTTTGAATAAGACTTTTCCAGCGAGGCCCAACATTGGTTTTACCATTTGCCTCACCACCACCTACTTTTCCGTTGGGAGTAATTAACCCAAGGGTCATCTTTATTTAGCCCCCCCGGGCCAATGCTTGTCTAAGTGTTGGTCCAAACTAGAGCACCGTGCGAGACCGTCCCTTGGCAACTTGGGTTATGTTGGTACCTGTACGCTTCGCTTATCCGGTGTTGCCCTGAGAACGAGATATGTGCAGCTCCTATCAGGATGTCGGCGCATCGGGCGGTTTTGCTGGACTTGTTTTATTGCCGTCGTAATGTCTTGTAGCCGGGATTTCGAGACTGATCGGGTCTTCCCGGGAAGAAGGAATATCCTATGTGGATCGCGAGATCTTATAATGGGCTAAGTTGGGACACCCCTGCAGGGTTTGAACTTTCGAAAGCCGTGCCCGCGGTTATGTGGCAGATGGGAATTTGTTAATGTCCGGTTGTAGAAAACCCGAAGTTGATCTAAATTAAAATACACCAACCGCATGTGTAACCGTGATGGTCTCTTCTCGGCGGGGTCCGGGAAGTGAACACGGTTGTTGGAGTTATGTCTGATGTAAGTAGTTCAGGATCACTTGTTGATCATAGTTGATCGACCGTGCTTTGCCTTCTCTTCTCGCTCTCATTTGCGTATGTTAGCCACCATATATGCTAGTCGCTTGCTGCAGCTCCACCTCACTACACTGTCCTACCTTTAAGCTTAAATAGTCTTGATCTCGCGGGTGTGAGATTGCTGAGTCCCCGTGACTCACCAGATACTTCCAAAACCAGTTTGCAGGTGCCGATGAAACCGTGCAGGTGACGCACCCGAGTTCAAGGAGGAGCCCGATGAAGACCTTGTTCATTGTGTTGTATCGTTTTAGTTGATCAGTAGTGGAGCCCAGTTGGGGTCGATCGGGGACCTTTGTCGCTTTTGGGGTTTCTTCTTTTATTTTGGCTCCGTAGTCGGGCCCCGATTGTAACTGTATGATGTAATGTTTTATTCATATATTTGAGTGAAGTGGCGATTGTAAGCCAACTATGTATCTTTTTCCCTTATGTATTACATGGGTTGTGTGAAGATTACCTCACTTGCGACATTGCTTTCAATGCGGTTATGCCTCTAAGTCGTGCTTCGACACGTAGGAGATATAGCCGCATCGAGGGCGTTACAAGTTGGTAATCAGAGCCTTCCCCGACCTTAGGAGCCCCCACTGATTGATCGTTTTTAGCGGTCGAGTTGTGTCTAGAAAAATGTTTTGAGTCATTTAGGAATTATATATCGGAGAGTTTAGGAATTCCTTTTACTTCCCAGTCTCCTCATCGCTCTGGTAAGGCATCCTGACGTAGAGTTTTGACTCTTCTCTTCTCAAATTTCACTAAAAAAATTTTAGGATCACGCGGGTATCTTAGAATCGTTCCGATGGTTTTATGATGACAACATTGTCTTGGTTGCCTCCTGTCAGCAGGGGTTTAGTGGAGGTGTCCCGGGGAGTTGAGCTCCGAGGTGTTGTCGTCATAATTTTATCGTTACAGTTCTGGAATACCTGAGTTTAGTACGCCGACATCGAAAATCTCTTTTGTACAGTTGTTGGTGAGATAACCCTGATAGCGCAGTACTGAGGCGAGTGCGGGAGTATTGCCATAACTTGTATAACAGATGCTTTTCGAAGGTTGAGGTAGATGATTTCCGAAGGTTTCTTGGTTATGTGTTGAAGGATGGATACAGCTGGATCTACGTATTGTTAGTTTGGGTGATATATTTTGTGTCCCCTGTATCCCCAACACCTGATTGCATAACCAGAAAGTTTCGGGAGTTTATAGGTGGGAATTCAAGTATCTCGTAGGATATCTTTCTAACAGACACATGATATGATATGGGATCTATCATATGTTTGTTTCCGGCTTATTCTACAAGCCAACTCCTTTGTTTTTGTTTTGTTTTGTGGTATTCGGGTTGCTTCAATGTCAAATGTTGATTCCATACCTTTTCCAAGCGGTGTTCTCATGTTCCTATGTGGATACTAATCCTTCTTGATCATCGAGATTGTCATGTCAATTCTTTTCCAACCGGTGTGTCCCTCTTCAAAGTAAATCCGATCATTTCAACATTCGCAAGACCAATTCTTGGTTTTCTCAACGGTGTTTGTTTCATTCGACCAAAGTTGCCTTTGTTTTCCCGCCCTCACACCCTTATTTCTTCAAGGACGCAGGTTTCTTGATCAAGTATCCATCTTATTGATGTGAAGCCTCTCCATTCGTCTCATTAATGTTCTTATCCGGTGATTATCATGAAGATGGTCAGGAGTTTCAAGTTCATCATTCGTCATTCTTTTCTTCTCCGGTTGTTCCAATTCAAGCCTTATCGATCATATCTTTTCCTCGTTTCTAGTGTTTTCTCGTACCGGTGCACCTCTTAATCATTCACCCCTCGCTATTGATTTGTTCCGGAGTGTTGAAGATATCTCAGAAGATTCAAGTTTCCATTCTCAATTCACTCAAGTTCTTTTGAGGATGCTATCTCATTCAAGTCATTTAATTCAACCGGTGCAATCTCTCTTTTCAAGCAATTGATCAATGGTGTTTTCTTTTGAGTGGGCCCTAACCCACAGTTCTTTTCCCAGGATCTTACCTGACTCTCCTAATTTCCCCGGAGCTATTCTCAAATTCATTTAAAAGATTGACGTAAGAATGAATTGTCATCAGTCATATGTCTTTCTCCAAGATCTTTCACATTCTTTTCATCGTTGGTTCAACCTTTCTAATTTTCATTCCGGAGTGCCTGAACAATTCATGGTGATGTTTCTCATCATCATTCTCAACAGCTGAAGACTGAAGAAGAGTTCCTCTTAAATCCTTACCCGTTCTTCCAAAGATGCGTGGTTCTAGCTTGTTGCTATCCTCTCATGATTGTTTTCCATTGTGAGAACAATTTTCACCCATCCGGAGCATTTCAGGAGTCTTTTTAGTTTGATTCTCGGAAGGCCATCATTTTAGAAGAATTATTTATTCTCAGCTTCGTCTATCGTTTTCCAAATCTTACTGGTGCATCTTTCAATATTCTCTAATTAGTTCATGATCTCTTCGTTCTCATGTATCTAAATCCTAGCAAGCATCTTCGTTCATTTGCTAATTCTTCCCGGTGTTTCTTTATCTTTTCTTCGTCCATTTTCAATTCTTACGGTGGTTCGTTCAAGAGTTCTCTTTCCTTGTTATCATATCAATCTATTCGTTGTTTCAATCCTACCGGTGGTTCGTTGAAGACCTTCCCAAGTTTGCGATATATCTCTCTTGATCCTTTCTATGAGAATAAGTGGTATGCCAAGTCCATTGCTTGTCATCAATTTAAATTGGTGAAGGATACGCATAACATAATTCTTATTCTTGTTTCATCCAAGTGATCTAGTTTCTTCTTTCCAGAGTGGTTCGTCATGTCATTTTTCTCGGTTTCGTGTGTTTCATCTTTTCTTTTTCGGAGTTCCAAGTTTTTCTGCTTTATCTTGTCGCGAAGCTCCATCTAAATCATTGCAAGATTTCACATGGTGTTTCAACTTCTCTTTCTTTCTATCATCCTTTTGTTTACCGGAGTTCTTCATGGAGGCTCTACATGGTGGCTCATCAAGGATTCTTTTCATTCTTCAATTGTTCTTCAAGATTTCTCTCGGAGTTATGATTCGCCAAGCTATACTCTAAAATAAACATGGTGCTCAACACATGTTTGTTTTGAGGAGTTCAAGTATTCTTCATCTTGCATTCTGAAGTGCATTCTTTCTTCCTTATCTTTGAGATGGCGTTATATCACTCTTGACAATTTTCACTCATGTTTCGTGATTCATATGTTGTCAAGAATGAGGTATTTTAAATCCATCAATCTCTTTGTTGGAGTCATCTTGGGTTATTTTTCACCTACAACCTGCCCTAAGGAATGTTGCTATTGTGGTACTTATCAATGTTCCAATTTTCTCCACTCATCTCGGCGAAGAAGTTTTCATCTCTTCGTTGATCTCAAGCAAGCAATTGTTTTCGTTAGTGGCAGAAGTTCACCTCAAGTTTTTAGATGTCTCCTTAAGCCCACGAGGATCATATCCTTTCGTTGTTGGTTTTCCAACAACTCCGTTTTAACCTTCTTGCAAGGGCGCTTTCCAAGCTCATTTGTGGCAGAAATTGGCATTTCCTTCTACATTCTTTTATTTCTATGATCTATCTTCTATTCTCTCTTCCGGAGGCAATGTGATGTTGCTCTCTTCACTCATCATCTAGAATTGTGAGGATCATGTTCTTTTCATGCTTATCCATTTAACCAGAGTGTTGTGACTATCATTCCTCTTTTAACCGGAGTCTCTTCCAGGTGCTATCATTTTGCCAAGGTCGAATTCGATTCCTTCCATTTCCAACCGTAGTGTTGCGTCAGCTCCACAATATCTTTGCATCTTATCAAGTTTTGCTCCTCTTATCAACCGGAGTGCTGCCGAAATTGTTCTTTATCGTTCCTTCTATATCTCGTTCCAACCGGTGTGGTGGCATATTCTTATTGGTTCGGGGAGCTCTTATTTGATGACTTTCAACCTACAAGGTTCTCGAATGTTCCTTGTCCCTCTTTGATAATGGAGTGTTTGCAATCTCGTTCATCTCCATGGTATTCTTTCTTTCAATTTGTTCAACCTCTCAAGGTTCATTGGTTTCACTCGTTTGTCAAAGAAGCAACTTAGTTTTACCTCTCCTCTTTATCTTCCATTTTCCCTCCGGTGCCATTCTAGATCTCGGGACGAGATCCTCTCGTAGTGGTGGAGTGTTGTAACGCCCCAGATGCAACTTTCCATATTCGTAACTCCAACTCTTGCCATTTCCAGCAATGTCATATATTATTTCCTCCGTGGTTGGGTTTTTGTTTTTTTTGTTTTGCATTTTGCTCATGTCATGCTTCTCATCTCATAGCATCATGCGCATTGCATCTGCATGTTTTCATAAAACTTGCAGCCGTTCGTAGTTGTCGTTTCCCTCTTTGTCTTTGTTGGTCTTTTGTCAAGCCCTTTGTCTCTGTCTACCTCTCTCAAACCACTTCGCGTGCAAGTCCGAAAATTGCCCGAACCCGACCCAGGCAGTCGCCACCATTGTGTCCGGATCATCCCCTAACGTCTACAAAACATCTCCGTTTTGTTAATTGGGCTCCCTAACCTATTTATTTCGGACCATCCGATCATGATCGGAGGTACAAATCATCCCGTTTTCGTATATATATATATATATATATATATAGTCCACCCCCTAGTCATTTTTTTGCAAACCCTAGAACCTAGGCCTCCTGTCTCATCCACCCATCGCCGCCGCCGCACTCAAATCCCACCTCGTGATCCTCCCAGATCCATCTCCCCCAACCAGCGCCTGAGGCCGTGCCTCCTCTTCCCTCCTCTGCTCGATCCTCCTCTTCCCCCCTTTGCTCGATCCCGAATGGATCGTGACCACCGAGCACCTCCCCGACGCCTTGCCCGTCCACGCCACCGGCGACAACATCAACAGCCCCGCGTCCCCGAGCATCTCTCCCCTCGTTCCCGCAGCGCCCCAGCGCCTGCCTCCCTCGTTTTTTCCCCTTTCAATCACCAGCACCCGATCCCCCTGCCCGAACTCCTCTTCGCGCCTGCAGCTCCTCGCCGGACCTCTTCGCGCCTGCAACTCCTCGCCGGAGCAGGCAACCGGACCGCAGCCAGGCCTCTCCCTCTTCCCTCTGCTTCCCCTTCCCTCTGCTCTCCATTCCCTTCTCTGACCTCCTGCTTTTTCCCTCTTAGCGACAGGAACAACGACGCCATGGCGCCCGGAGCTTGAGCTCATCCGTCACCATCGAGACCCATCTCCGGGGACCGGATTCACCTCCCACCGCCGGGAATCGGTTCCCCTCGACCTCGCGCCGCCACCACTCGTCTTCCGGTCGAAGCCCCAGCTCCCGCCGCGGCCTTGCTTTGTTCGTCGTCGTCTCCGACGGACCCGACGCGGCCCCATGTCGTCGGCCTCGTCCCTGCCTCCAGGGCGCCGCGCCGCCCCATAGGAGACCACCTTCCTCCACGCCAAGTCCTGCAGTCGCCTCGCCAAGTCCCGCCCCGCCATCTCCAGCGTCGCGCCCAAGTCCCGCCGTCCGTCTCCCTGTACCTGCTGCTGCTGCTTCTGTTCTTCAGATACGAGAGCGCATCGCCCCAGCTGCGTTGACAGCATCGTCAGCGCTCCCCTGCCTCGCCCGCGTGGGCCACAGGCAGGCCGGCCTAGCGCGCCCCCTTGCTAGCCTCTCTCCTCCACCGAACCGGGCCAAGCCCATGTGTGAGCAGCCCCTCTAGTTTCCTCTCCTGTATGCTGTTGGGCCAACAAGATTCGGCCCGCGTACGTTTTTTTCCTTGACCTGCGAATTTGCTATTTATCCAGTGATTTACAGAATTGCAGAAAACCCCCCAAGCAACATGCATATAATATCTCACAAACGGTGCATCACATGTAAAAACTTAATACATGAAAGTTGCTTAGGATTTGGTGTAGTTTCATAATATGCAACTCTCTTCCACGTTTAAAATGTTTAAAATGATGTTTGTTTAAACTTGCTAAATGTCATGTTAAAATGATTTATTCCATAACTTAATAACCGTAGCTCCGATTTAAATAAACTTTATATGTAAATGGGGTAGCAAAATGCCTAGTTTAACACGGTGCACTTGCTTTGCATGTTTAACAATTCTAAAATTATGTTTAGGGCAGAACAGTACCAAATCTAATATATGCTCATGAGGATTTTCCGAACTTGTTGTTTGTTGTTCCGGCCTCATTTAAATTTGCCTAGATAGGTAGTTTTTCATATGCTTCACCTCTTGCCATGTTAAACAACATTTAATATTGTTGGGTACCATAACGAGAGAGAACTAAATAATTGTTGTGGTGTTTCGTCAATATGCAACTCGTTTCATATTGAGCTCCACTTAATTTGTAGTATTGTTTGTTACTTTTTGCCATGCCATGGCTCATTAAACCGGACATGCATCATACTTGTTTGTGCATCATGCCATGTTTATGTGATGGTTGTTTACTATGTTGTTTGTTTGTTTCCGGGTTGCTTCTCTCGTTAGCTTCGGTTTCGTTCCGGAGTTGCGAGGATCCGTTCGTCTTCATCCGTTTGTCTTCTTCATGGACTCGTTCTTCTTCCTTGCAGGATTTCAGGCAAGATGACCATACCCTCGAAATCACTTCTATCTTTGCTTGCTAGTTGCTCGCTCTTTTGCTATGCCTATGCTGCGATACCTACCACTTGCTTGTCATGCCTCCCATATTGTTAAACCAAGCCTCTAACCCACCTTGTCCTAGCAAACCGTTGTTTGGCTATGTTACCGCTTTGCTCAGCCCCTCTTATAGCGTTGTTAGTTGCAGGTGAAGATGAAGTTTGTTCCTTGTTGGAACATGGAGATGTTGTTCCTTGTTGGAACATGTTTACTTGTTGGGATATCACAATATATCTTATTTAATTAATGCATCTATATACTTGGTAAAGGGTGGAAGGCTCGGCCTTATGCCTGGTGTTTTGTTCCACTCTTGCCGCCCTAGTTTCCATCATATCGGTGTTATGTTCCCGGATTTTGCGTCCCTAACGCGGTCGGGTGATTTATGGGACCCCCTTGACAGTTCGCTTTGAATAAGACTTTTCCAGCGAGGCCCAACATTGGTTTTACCATTTTCCTCACCACCACCTACTTTTCCCGTGGGAGTAATTAACCCAAGGGTCATCTTTATTTAGCCCCCCCGGGCCAATGCTTGTCTAAGTGTTGGTCCAAACTAGAGCACCGTGCGGGACCGTCCCTTGGCAACTTGGGTTATGTTGGTACATGTACGCTTCGCTTATCCGGTGTTGCCCTGAGAACGAGATATGTGCAGCTCCTATCAGGATGTCGGCGCATCGGGCGGTTTTGCTGGACTTGTTTTATTGCCGTCGAAATGTCTTGTAGCCGGGATTCCGAGACTGATCGGGTCTTCCCGGGAAGAAGGAATATCCTTCGTTGATCGCGAGAGCTTATAATGGGCTAAGTTGGGACACCCCTACAGGGTTTGAACTTTCGAAAGCCGTGCCCGTGGTTATGTGGCAGATGGGAATTTGTTAATGTCCGGTTGTAGAAAACCCGAAGTTGAACTAAATTAAAATACACCAACCGCATGTGTAACCGTGATGGTCTCTTCTCGGCGGGGTCCGGGAAGTGAACACGGTTGTTGGAGTTATGTCTGATGTAAGTAGTTCAGGATCACTTGTTGATCATAGTTGATCGACCGTGCTTTGCCTTCTCTTCTCGCTCTCATTTGCGTATGTTAGCCACCATATATGCTAGTCGCTTGCTGCAGCTCCACCTCACTACCCTGTCCTACCTTTAAGCTTAAATAGTCTTGATCTCGCGGGTGTGAGATTGCTGAGTCCCCGTGACTCACCAGATACTTCCAAAACCAGTTTGCAAGTGCCGATGAAACCGTGCAGGTGACGCACCCGAGTTCAAGGAGGAGCCCGATGAAGACCTTGTTCATTGTGTTGTATCGCTTTAGTTGATCAGTAGTGGAGCCCAGTTGGGGTCGATCGGGGACCTTTGTCGCTTTTGGGGTTTCTTCTTTTATTTTGGCTCCGTAGTCGGGCCCTGATTGTAACTGTATGATGTAATGTTTTATTCATGTATTTGAGTGAAGTGGCGATTGTAAGCCAACTATGTATCTTTTTCCCTTATGTATTACATGGGTTGTGTGAAGATTACCTCAGTTGCGACATTGCTTTCAATGCGGTTATGCCTCTAAGTCGTGCTTCGACACGTAGGAGATATAGCCGCATCGAGGGTGTTACAAGTTGGTAATCAGAGCCTTCCCCGACCTTAGGAGCCCCCACTGATTGATCGTTTTTAGCGGCCGAGTTGTTTCTAGAAAAATGTTTTGAGTCATTTAGGAATTATATATCGGAGAGTTTAGGAATTCTTTTTACTTCCCAGTCTCCTCATCGCTCTGGTAAGGCATCCTGACGTAGAGTTTTGACTCTTCTCTTCTCAAATTTCACTAAAAAAATTTTAGGATCACGCGGGTATCTTAGAATTGTTCCGATGGTTTTATGATGACAACATTGTCTTGGTTGCCTCCTGTCAGCAGGGGTTTAGTGGAGGTGTCCCGGGGAGTTGAGCTCCGAGGTGTTGTCGTCATAATTTTATCGTTACAGTTCTGGAATACCTGAGTTTAGTACGCCGACATTGAAAATCTCTTTTGTACATTTGTTGGTGAGATAACCCTGATAGCGCAGTACTGAGGCGAGTGCGGGAGTATTGCCATAACTTGTATAACAGATGCTTTTCGAAGGTTGAGGTAGATGATTTCCGAAGGTTTCTTGGTTATGTGTTGAAGGATGGATACAGCTGGATCTAGGTATTGTTAGTTTGGGTGATATATTTTGTGTCCCCTGTATCCCCAACACCTGATTGCATAACCAGAAAGTTTCGGGAGTTTATAGGTGGGAATTCAAGTATCTCGTAGGATATCTTTCTAACAGACACATGATACGATATGGGATCTATCATATGTTTGTTTCCGGCTTATTCTACAAGCCAACTCCTTTGTTTTTGTTTTGTTTTGTGGTATTCGGGTTGCTTCAATGTCAAATGTTGATTCCATACCTTTTCCAAGCGGTGTTCTCATGTTCCTATGTGGATACTAATCCTTCTTGATCATCGAGATTGTCATGTCAATTCTTTTCCAACCGGTGTGTCCCTCTTCAAAGTAAATCCGATCATTTCAACATTCGCAAGACCAATTCTTGGTTTTCTCAACGGTGTTTGTTTCATTCGACCAAAGTTGCCTTTGTTTTCCCGCCCTCCCACCCTTATTTCTTCAAGGACGCAGGTTTCTTGATCAAGTATCCATCTTATTGATGTGAAGCCTCTCCATTCGTCTCATTAATGTTCTTATCCAGTGATTATCATGAAGATGGTCAGGAGTTTCAAGTTCATCATCCGTCATTCTTTTCTTCTCCGGTGGTTCCAATTCAAGCCTTATCGATCATATCTTTTCCTCGTTTCTAATGTTTTCTCGTACCGGTGCACCTCTTAATCATTCACCTCTCGCTATTGATTTGTTCCGGAGTGTTGAAGATATCTCAGAAGATTCAAGTTTCCATTCTCAATTCACTCAAGTTCTTTTGAGGATGCTATCTCATTCAAGTCATTTAATTCAACCGGTGCAATCTCTCTTTTCAAGCAATTGATCAACGGTGTTTTCTTTTGAGTGGGCCCTAACCCACAGGTCTTTTCCCAGGATCTTACCTGACTCTCCTAATTTCCCCGGAGCTATTCTCAAATTCATTTAAAAGTTTGATGTAAGAATGAATTGTCATCAGTCATATGTCTTTCTCCAAGATCTTTCACATTCTTTTCATCGTTGGTTCAACCTTTCTAATTTTCATTCTGGAGTGCCTGAACAATTCATGGTGGTGTTTCTCATCATCATTCTCAACAGCTGAAGACTGAAGAAGAGTTCCTCTTAAATCCTTACCCGTTCTTCCAAAGATGCGTGGTTCTAGCTTGTTGCCATCCTCTCATGATTGTTTTCGATTGTGAGAACAATTTTCACCCATCCGGAGCATTTCAGGAGTCTTTTTAGTTTGATTCTCGGAAGGCCATCATTTCAGAAGAATTATTTATTCTCAGCTTCGTCTATCGTTTTCCAAATCTTACCGGTGCATCTTTCAATATTCTCTAATCAGTTCATGATCTCTTCGTTCTCATGTATCTAAATCCTAGCAAGCATCTTCGTTCATTTGCTAATTCTTCCCGGTGTTTCTTTATCTTTTCTTCGTCCATTTTCAATTCTTACGGTGGTTCGTTCAAGAGTTCTCTTTCCTTGTTATCATATCAATCTATTCGTTGTTTCAATCCTACCAGTGGTTCGTTGAAGACCTTCCCAAGTTTGCGATATATCTCTCTTGGTCCTTTCTATGAGAATAAGTGGTATGCCAAGTCCATTGCTTGTCATCAATTTAAATTGGTGAAGGATACGCATAACATAATTCTTATTCTTGTTTCATCCAAGTGATCTAGTTTCTTCTTTCCAGAGTGGTTCGTCATGTCATTTTTCTCGGTTTCGTGTGTTTCATCTTTTCTTTTTCGGAGTTCCAAGTTTTTCTGCTTTATCTTGTCGCGAAGCTCCATCTAAATCATTGCAAGATTTCACATGGTGTTTTCAACTTCTCTTTCTTTCTATCATCCTTTTGTTTACCGGAGTTCTTCATGGAGGCTCTACATGGTGGCTCATCAAGGATTCTTTTCATTCTTCAATTGTTCTTCAAGATTTCTCTCGGAGTTATGATTCGCCAAGCTATACTCTAAAATAAACATGGTGCTCAACACATGTTTGTTTTGAGGAGTTCAAGTATTCTTCATCTTGCATTCTGAAGTGCATTCTTTCTGCCTTATCTTTGAGATGGCGTTATATCACTCTTGACAATTTTCACTCATGTTTCGTGATTCATATGTTGTCAAGAATGAGGTATTTTAAATCCATCAATCTCTTTGTTGGAGTCATCTTGGGTTATTTTTCACCTACAACTTGCCCTAAGGACTGTTGCTATTGTGGTACTTATCAATGATCAAATTTTCTCCTCTCATCTCGGCGAAGAAGTTTTCATCTCTTCGTTGATCTCAAGCAAGCAATTGTTTTCGTTAGTGGCAGAAGTTCACCTCAAGTTTTTAGATGTCTCCATAAGCCCACGAGGATCATATCCTTTCGTTGTTGGTTTTCCAACAACTCCGTTTTAACCTTCTTGCAAGGGCGCTTTCCAAGCTCATTTGTGGCAGAAATTGGCATTTCCTTCTACATTCTTTTATTTCTATGATCTATCTTCTATTCTCTCTTCCGGAGGCAATGTGATGTTGCTCTCTTCACTCATCATCTCGAATTGTGAGGATCATGTTCTTTTCATGCTTATCCATTTAACCGGAGTGTTGTGACTATCATTCCTCTTTTAACCGGAGTCTCTTCCAGGTGCTATCATTTTGCCAAGGTCGAATTCGATTCCTTCCATTTCCAACCGGAGTGTTGCATCAGCTCTACAATATCTTTGCATCTTATAAAGTTTTGCTCCTCTTATCAACCGGAGTGCTGCCGAAATTGTTCTTTATCGTTCCTTCTATATCTCGTTCAAACCGGTGTGGTGGCATATTCTTATTGGTTCATGGAGCTCTTATTTGATGACTTTCAACCTACAAGGTTCTCGAATGTTCCTTGTCCCTCTTTGATAATGGAGTGTTTGCAATCTCGTTCATCTCCAGGGTATTCTTTCTTTCAATTTGTTCAACCTCTCAAGGTTCATTGGTTTCACTCGTTTGTCAAAGAAGCAACTTAGTTTTACCTCTCCTCTTTATCTTTCGTTTTCCCTCCGGTGCCATTCTAGATCTCGGGACGAGATCCTCTCGTAGTGGTGGAGTGTTGTAACGCCCCGGAAGCAACTTTCCATATTCGTAACTCCAACTCTTGCCATTTCCGGCGATGTCATATATTATTTCCTCCGTGGTTGGGTTTTTGTTTTTTTTGTTTTGCATTTTGTTCATGTCATGCTTCTCATCTCATAGCATCATGCGCATTGCATCTGCATGTTTTCATAAAACTTGCAGCCGTTCATAGTTGTCGTTTCCCTCTTTGTCTTTGTTGGTCTTTTGTCAAGCCCTTTGTCTCTGTCTACCTCTCTCAAACCACTTCGCGTGCGCGTCCGAAAATTGCCCGAACCCGACCCGGGCAGTCGCCACCGTTGTGTCTGGATCATCCCCTAACGTCTACAAAACATCTCCGTTTTGTTAATTGGGCTCCCTAACCTATTTATTTCGGACCATCCGATCATGATCGGAGGATCAAATCATCCTGTTTTCGTATATATATATAGTCCACCCCCTAGTCATTTTTTTTGCAAACCCTAGAACCTAGGCCTCCTGTCCCATCCACCCATCGCTGCCGCCGCACTCAAATCCCACCTCGGGATCCTCCCAGATCCATCTCCCCCAACCAGCGCCCGAGGCCGTGCCTCCTCTTCCCTCCTCTGCTCGATCCTCCTCTTACCCCCTTTGCTCGATCCCGAATGGATCGTGACCACCGAGCACCTCCCTGACGCCTTGCCCGTCCACGCCACCGGCGACAACATCAGCAGCCCCGCGTCCCCGAGCATCTCTCCCCTCGTTCCCACAGCGCCCCAGCGCCTGCCTCCCTCGTTTTTCCCCTTTCAATCACCAGCACCCGATCCCCCCTGCCCGAACTCCTCTTCGCGCCTGCAGCTCCTCGCCGGACCTCTTCGCGCCTGCAACTCCTCGCCGGAGCAGGCAACCGGACCGCAGCCAGGCCTCTCCCTCTTCCCTCTGCTTCCCCTTCCCTCTGCTCTCCATTCCCTTCTCTGACCTCCTGCTTTTTCCCTCTTAGCGACAGGAACAACGACGCCATGGCGCCCGGAGCTTGAGCTCGTCCAGCACCATCCAGACCCATCTCCGGGGACCGGATTCACCTCCCACCGCCGGGAATCGGTTCCCCTCGACCTCGCGCCGCCACCACTCGTCTTCCGGTCGAAGCCCCAGCTTCCGCCGCGGCCTTGCTTTGTTCGTCGTCGTCTCCGACGGACCCGACACGGCCCCATGTCGTCGGCCTCGTCCCTGCCTCCAGGGCGCCGCGCCGCCCCATAGGAGACCACCTGCCTCCGCCCCAAGTCCTGCAGTCGCCTCGCCAAGTCCCGCCCCGACATCTCCAACGTCGCGCCCAAGTCCCGCCGTCCGTCTCCCTGTACCTGCTGCTGCTGCTTCTGTTCTTCAGATACGAGAGCGCATCGCCCCAGGTGCGTTGACCGCATCGTCAGCGCTCCCCTGCCTCGCCCGCGTGGGCCACAGGCAGGCCGGCCTAGCGCGCCCCCTTGCTGGCCTCTCTCCTCCACCGAACCGGGCCAAGCCCATGTGTGAGCAGCCCCTCTAGTTTCCCCTCCTGTATCCTGTCGGGCCAGCAAGATTCGGCCCGCGTACGTTTTTTTTCCTTGACCTGCGAATTTGCTATTTATCCAGTGATTTACAGAATTGCAGAAAACCCCCCAAGCAACATGCATATAATATCTCACAAACGGTGCATCACATGTAAAAACTTAATACATGAAAGTTGCTTAGGATTTGGTGTAGTTTCATAATATGCAACTCTCATCCATGTTTGTTTAAACTTGCTAAATGTCATGTTAAAATGATTTATTCCATAACTTAATAACCGTAGCTCCGATTTAAATAAACTTTATATGTAAATGGGGTAGCAAAATGCCTAGTTTAACACGGTGCACTTGCTTTGCATGTTTAACAACTCTAAAATTATGTTTAGGGCAGAACAGTACCAAATCTAATATATGCTCATGAGGATTTTCCGGACTTGTTGTTTGTTGTTCCGGCCTCATTTAAATTTGCCTAGATAGGTAGTTTTTCATATGCTTCACCTCTTGCCATGTTAATCAACATTTAATATTGTTGGGTACCATAACGAGAGAGAACTAAATAATTGTTGTGGTGTTTCGTCAATATGCAACTCGTTGCATATTGAGATCCACTTAATTTGTAGTATTGTTTGTTACTTTTTGCCATGCCATGCCTCATTAAACCGGACATGCATCATACTTGTTTGTGCATCATGCCATGTTTATGTGATGGTTGTTTACTATGTTGTTTGTTTGTTTCCGGGTTGCTTCTCAAGTTAGCTTCGGTTTCGTTCCGGAGTTGTGAGGATCCGTTCGTCTTCGTCCATTTGTCTTCTTCATGGACTCGTTCTTCTTCCTTGTGGGATTTCAGGCAAGATGACCATACCCTCGAAATCACTTCTATCTTTGCTTGCTAGTTGCTCGCTCTTTTTCTATGCCTATGCTGCGATACCTACCACTTGCTTGTCATGCCTCCCATATTGTTAAACAAAGCCTCTAACCCACCTTGTCCTAGCAAACCGTTGTTTGGCTATGTTACCGCTTTGCTCAGCCCCTCTTATAGCGTTGTTAGTTGCAGGTGAAGATGAAGTTTGTTCCTTGTTGGAACATGGAGATGTTGTTCCTTGTTGGAACATGTTTACTTGTTGGGATATCACAATATATCTTATTTAATTAATGCATCTATATATTTGGTAAAGGGTAGAAGGCTCGGCCTTATGCCTGGTGTTTTGTTCCACTCTTGCCGCCCTAGTTTCCGTCATATCGGTGTTATGTTCTCGGATTTTGTGTCCCAAACGCGGTCGGGTGATTTATGGGACCCCCTTGACAGTTCGCTTTGAATAAGACTTTTCCAGCGAGGCCCAACATTGGTTTTACCATTTGCCTCACCACCACCTACTTTTCCCTTGGGAGTAATTAACCCAAGGGTCATCTTTATTTAGCCCCCCCGGGCCAATGCTTGTCTAAGTGTTGGTCCAAACTAGAGCACCGTGCGGGACCGTCCCTTGGCAACTTGGGTTATGTTGGTACCTGTATGCTTCGCTTATCCGGTGTTGCCCTGAGAACGAGATATGTGCAGCTCCTATCAGGATGTCGGCGCATCGGGCGGTTTTGCTGGACTTGTTTTATTGCCGTCGAAATGTCTTGTAGCCGGGATTCCGAGACTGATCGGGTCTTCCCGGGGAGAAGGAATATCCTTGGTTGATCGGGAGAGCTTATAATGGGCTAAGTTGGGACACCCCTGCAGGGTTTGAACTTTCGAAAGCCGTGCCCGCGGTTATGTGGCAGATGGGAATTTGTTAATGTCCGGTTGTAGAAAACCCGAAGTTGATCTAAATTAAAATACACCAACCGCGGGTGTAACCGTGATGGTCTCTTCTCGGCGGGGTCCGGGAAGTGAACACGGTTGTTGGAGTTATGTCTGATGTAAGTAGTTCATGATCACTTGTTGATCATAGTTGATCGACCGTGTTTTGCCTTCTCTTCTCGTTCTCATTTGGGTATGTTAGCCACCATATATGCTCGTCGCTTGCTGCAGCTCCACCTCACTACCCTGTCCTACCTTTAAGCTTAAATAGTCTTGATCTCGCGGGTGTGAGATTGCTGAGTCCCCGTGACTCACCAGATACTTCCAAAACCAGTTTGCAGGTGCCGTTGAAACCGTGCCGGTGACGCACCCGAGTTCAAGGAGGATCCCGATGAAGACCTTGTTCATTGTGTTGTATCGTTTTAGTTGATCAGTAGTGGAGCCCAGTTGGGGTCGATCGGGGACCTTTGTCGCTTTTGGGGTTTCTTCTTTTATTTTGGCTCCGTAGTCGGGCCCTGATTGTAACTGTATGATGTAATGTTTTATTCATGTATTTGAGTGAAGTGGCGATTGTAAGCCAACTATGTATCTTTTTCCCTTATGTATTACATGGGTTGTGTGAAGATTACCTCACTTGCGACATTGCTTTCAATGCGGTTATGCCTCTAAGTCATGCTTCGACATGTAGGAGATATAGCCGCATCGAGGGCGTTACAATGGTTCTGCCCATTTTTCCATGGCGCGGTTCACGTTCCTTCCACGACGGGCGTCGGCCGTTTTTTTTCACGTGTCCACGTACAACCCATTCACGGGTCCGTGTAAGGGTCCGTGTACGTGCGTGTGCCTCGTACGTGGTTTAGCCCAGTTTTCCATGGCGCGCGTCACGTTCCGTCCACGACGGGTGTCGGCCGTTTTTTCTCGTGTCCACGTACAGCCCGTTCACGGGTCCGTGTAAGTGTCCGTGTACGTTTGTCTGCCTCGTACGTGGTTTTGCCCAGTTTTCCATGGCGCGCGTCCCGTTCCGTCCACGACGGGCGTCGGCCGTTTTTTCACGTGTCTACGTACAGCCCGTTCACGGGTCCGTGTACGTGCTTGTGCCTCGTACGTGGTTTTGCCCAGTTTTCCATGGCGCGCGTCACGTTTCGTTCATGACGGCCGTCGGCCGTTTTTACCCGTGTCCACGTACAGCCCGTTCACGGGTCCGTGTAAGGGTCCGTGTACGTGCGTGTGCCTCGTACATGGTTTTGCCCAGTTTTCCATGGCGCGCGTCATGTTCCGTCCACGACGGGCGTGGGTCGTTCTTTTCCACGTGTCCACGTACAGCCCGTTCACGGGTCCGTGTAAGTGTCCGTGTACGTTTGTCTGCCTCGTACGAGGTTTTGCCCAGTTTTCCATGGCGCGCGTCCCGTTCCGTCCATGACGGGCGTCGGCCGTTTTTTCACGTGTCTATGTACAGCCCGTTCACGGGTCCGTGTACGTGCTTGTGCCTCGTACGTGGTTTTGCCCAGTTTTCCATGGCGCACGTCACGTTTCGTCCATGACGGCCGTCGGCCGTCTTTACCCGTGTCCACGTACAGCCCGTTCACGGGTCCGTGTAAGGGTCTGTGTACGTTTGTGTGCCTCGTACGTGGTTTTGCCCAGTTTTCCATGGCGCGCGTCATGTTCCGTCCACGACGGCCGTCGGCCGTTTTTTCACGTGTCCACGTACAGCCCGTTCACGGGGCCGTGTACGTGCGTGTGCGTCGTACATGGTTTTGCCCAGTTTTCCATGGCGCGCGTCACGTTCCGTCCACGACGAGCGTCAGCCGTTTTTTCACGTGTCCACGTACAGCCCGTTCACGGGTCCGTGTAATGGTCCGTGTACGTGCGTGTGCCTCGTACGTGGTTTTGCCCAGTTTTCCATGGTGCGCGTCACGTTCCGTCCACGACGGCCGTCGGCCGTTTTTCTCGTGTCCACGTACAGCCCGTTCACGGGTCCGTGTACGTGCGTGTGCGTCGTACATGGTTTTGCCCAGTTTTCCATGGCGCGTGTCACGTTCCGTCCACGACGAGCGTCGGCCGTTTTTTTCACGTGTCCAAGTACAGCCCGTTCACGGGTCCGTGTAAGGGTCCGTGTACGTGCGTGTGCCTCGTACGTGGTTTTGCCTAGTTTTCCATGGCGCGCGTCACGTTCCGTCCACGACGGGTGTCGGCCGTTTTTTCTCGTGTCCACGTACAGCCCGTTCACGGGTCCATGTAAGTGTCCGTGTACGTTTGTCTGCCTCGTACGTGGTTTTGCCCAGTTTTCCATGGCGCGCGTCCCGTTCCGTCCACGACGGACGTCGGCCGTTTTTTCACGTGTCTACGTATAGCCCGTTCACGGGTCCGTGTACGTGCTTGTGCCTCGTACGTGGTTTTGCCCAGTTTTCCATGGCGCGCGTCACGTTTCGTCCATGACGGCCGTCGGCTGTCTTTACCCGTGTCCACGTACAGCCCGTTCACGGGTCCGTGTAAGGGTCTGTGTACGTTTGTGTGCCTCGTACGTGGTTTTGCCCAGTTTTCCATGGCGCGCGTCATGTTCCGTCCACGACGGCCGTCGGCCGTTTTTTCACGTGTCCACGTACAGCCCGTTCACGGGGCCGTGTACGTGCGTGTGCGTCGTACATGGTTTTGCCCAGTTTTCCATGGCGCGCGTCATGTTCCGTCCACGACGAGCGTCAGCCGTTTTTTCACGTGTCCACGTACAGCCCGTTCACGGGTCCGTGTAATGGTCTGTGTACGTGCGTGTGCCTCGTACGTGGTTTTGCCCAGTTTTCCATGGCGCGCGTCACGTTCCGTCCACGACGGCCGTCGGCCGTTTTTCTCGTGTCCACGTACAGCCCGTTCACGGGTCCGTGTACGTGCGTGTGCGTCGTACATGGTTTTGCCCAGTTTTCCATGGCGCGTGTCACGTTCCGTCCACGACGAGCGTCGGCCGTTTTTTTCACGTGTCCACGTACAGCCCGTTCACGGTTCCGTGTAAGGGTCCGTGTACGTGCGTGTGCCTCGTACGTGGTTTTGCCTAGTTTTCCATGGCGCGCGTCACGTTCCGTCCACGACGGGTGTCGGCCGTTTTTTCTCGTGTCCACGTACAGCCCGTTCACGGGTCCGTGTAAGTGTCCGTGTACGTTTGTCTGCCTCGTACGTGGTTTTGCCCAGTTTTCCATGGCGCGCGTCCTGTTCCGTCCACGACGGGCGTCGGCCGTTTTTTCACGTGTCTACGTACAGCCCGTTCACGGGTCCGTGTACGTGCTTGTGCCTCGTACGTGGTTTTGCCCAGTTTTCCATGGCGCGCGTCACGTTTCGTCCATGACGGCCGTCGGCCGTTTTTACCCGTGTCCACATACAGCCCGTTCACGGGTCCATGTAAGGGTCCGTGTACGTGTGTGTGCCTCGTACGTGGTTTTGCCCCGTTTTCCATGGCGCGCGTCCCGCTCCCTCCACGACGGGCGTCGGCCGTTTTTTCCCGTGTCCACGTACAGCCCGTTCACGGGTCCGTGTAAGTGTCCGTGTACGTTTGTCTGCCTCGTACGTGGTTTTGCCCAGTTTTCCATGGCGCGCGTCCCGTTCCGTCCACGACGGGCGTCGGCCGTTTTCTCACGTGTCTACGTACAGCCCGTTCACGGGTCCGTGTACGTGCTGGTGCCTCGTACGTGGTTTTGCCCAGTTTTCCATGGCGCGCGTCACGTTTCCTCCATGACGGCCGTCGGCCGTTTTTACCCGTGTCCACGTACAGCCCGTTCACGGGTCCGTGTAAGGGTCCGTGTACGTGCGTGAGCCTCGTACATGGTTTTGCCCAGTTTTCCATGGCGCGCGTCATGTTCCGTCCACGACAGGCGTGGGCCGTTCTTTTCCACGTGTCCACGTACAGCCTGTTCACGGGTCCGTGTAAGTGTCCGTGTACGTTTGTCTGCCTCGTACGAGGTTTTGCCCAGTTTTCCATGGCGCGCGTCCCGTTCCGTCCACGACGGGCGTCGGCCGTTTTTTCACGTGTCTACGTACAGCCCGTTCACGGGTCCGTGTACGTGCTTGTGCCTCGTACGTGGTTTTGCCTAGTTTTCCATGGCGCACGTCACGTTTCGTCCATGACGGCCGTCGGCCGTCTTTACCCGTGTCCACGTACAGCCCGTTCATGGGTCCGTGTAAGGGTCTGTGTACGTTTGTGTGCCTCGTACGCGGTTTTGCCCAGTTTTCCATGGCGCGCGTCATGTTCCGTCCACGACGGCCGTCGGCCGTTTTTTCACGTGTCCACGTACAGCCCGTTCACGGGGCCGTGTACGTGCGTGTGCGTCGTACATGGTTTTGCCCAGTTTTCCATGGCGCGCGTCACGTTCCGTCCACGACGAGCGTCAGCCGTTTTTTCACGTGTCCACGTACAGCCCGTTCACAGGTCCGTGTAATGGTCCGTGTACGTGCGTGTGCCTCGTACGTGGTTCTGCCCAGTTTTCCATGGCGCGCGTCACGTTCCGTCCACGACGGCCGTCGGCCGTTTTTCTCGTGTCCATGTAGAGCCCGTTCACGGGTCCGTGTACGTGCGTGTGCGTCGTACATGGTTTTGCCCAGTTTTCCATGGCGCGTGTCATGTTCCGTCCACGACGAGCGTCGGCCGTTTTTTTCACGTGTCCACGTACAGCCCGTTCACGGGTCCGTGTAAGGGCCCGTGTACGTTTGTCTGCCTCGTACGTGGTTTTGCCCAGTTTTCCATGGCGCGCGTCCCGTTCCGTCCACGACGGGCGTCGGCCGTTTTTTCACGTGTCTACGTACAACCCGTTCACGGGTCCGTGTAATGGTCCGTGTACGTGCGTGTGCCTCGTACGTGGTTTTGCCCAGTTTTCCATGGCGCGCATCACGTTCCGTCCACGACGGGCGTCGGCCGTTTTTTCACGTGTCCACGTACAGCCCGTTCACGGGTCCGTGTACGTGCGTGTGCCTCGTACGTGGTTTTGCCTAGTTTTCCATGGCGCGCGTCATGTTCCGTCCACGACGGGTGTCGGCCGTTTTTTCTCGTGTCCACGTACAGCCCGTTCACGGGTCCGTGTAAGTGTCCGTGTACGTTTGTCTGCCTCGTACGTGGTTTTGCCCAGTTTTCCATGGCGCGCGTCCCGTTCCGTCCACGACGGGCGTCGGCCGTTTTTTCACGTGTCTACGTACAGCCCGTTCACGGGTCCGTGTACGTGCTTGTGCCTCGTACGTGGTTTTGCCCAGTTTTCCATGGCGCGCGTCACGTTTCGTCCATGACGGCCGTCGGCCGTTTTTACCCGTGTCCACGTACAGCCCGTTCACGGGTCCGTGTAAGGGTCCGTGTACGTGCGTGTGCCTCGTACATGGTTTTGCCCAGTTTTCCATGTCGCACGTCATGTTCCGTCCACGACGGGCGTGGGCCGTTCTTTTCCACGTGTCCACGTACAGCCCGTTCACGGGTCCGTGTAAGTGTCCGTGTACGTTTGTCTGCCTCGTACGAGGTTTTGCCCAGTTTTCCATGGCGCGCGTCCCGTTCCGTCCACGACGGGCGTCGGCCGTTTTTTCACGTGTCTACGTACAGCCCGTTCACGGGTCCGTGTACGTGCTTGTGCCTCGTACGTGGTTTTGCCCAGTTTTCCATGGCGCACGTCACGTTTCGTCCATGACGGCCGTCGGCCGTCTTTACCCGTGTCCACGTACAGCCCGTTCACGGGTCCGTGTAAGGGTCTGTGTACGTTTGTGTGCCTCGTACGTGGTTTTGCCCAGTTTTCCATGGCGCGCGTCATGTTCCGTCCACGACGGCCGTCGGCCGTTTTTTCACGTGTCCACGTACAGCCCGTTCACGGGGCCGTGTACGTGCGTGTGCGTCGTACATGGTTTTGCCCAGTTTTCCATGGCGCGCGTCACGTTCCGTCCACGACGAGCGTCAGCCGTTTTTTCACGTGTCCACGTACAGCCCGTTCACTGGTCCGTGTACGTGCGTGTGCCTCGTACGTGGTTTTGCCCAGTTTTCCATGGCGCGCGTCACGTTCCGTCCACGACGGCCGCCGGCCGTTTTTCTCGTGTCCACGTACAGCCCGTTCACGGGTCCGTGTACGTGCGTGTGCGTCGTACATGGTTTTGCCCAGTTTTCCATGGCGCGTGTCACGTTCCGTCCACGACGAGCGTAGGCCGTTTTTTTCATGTGTCCACGTACAGCCCGTTCACGGGTCCGTGTAAGGGCCCGTGTACGTTTGTCTGCCTCGTACGTGGTTTTGCCCAGTTTTCCATGGCGCGCGTCCCGTTCCGTCCACGACGGGCGTCGGCCGTTTTTTCACGTGTCTACGTACAGCCCGTTCACGGGTCCGTGTAATGGTCCGTGTACGTGCGTGTGCCTCGTACGTGGTTTTGCCCAGTTTTCCATGGCGCGCATCACGTTCCGTCCACGACGGGCGTCGGCCGTTTTTTCACGTGTCCACGTACAGCCCGTTCACGGATCCGTGTACGTGCGTGTGCCTCGTACGTGGTTTTGCCTAGTTTTCCATGGCGCGCGTCATGTTCCGTCCACGACGGGTGTCGGCTGTTTTTTCTCGTGTCCACGTACAGCCCGTTCACGGGTCCGTGTAAGTGTCCGTGTACGTTTGTCTGCCTCGTACGTGGTTTTGCCCAGTTTTCCATGGCGCGCGTCCCGTTCCGTCCACGACGGGCGTCGGCCGTTTTTTCACGTGTCTACGTACAGCCCGTTCACGGGTCCGTGTACGTGCTTGTGCCTCGTACGTGGTTTTGCCCAGTTTTCCATGGCGCGCGTCACGTTTCGTCCATGACGGCCGTCGGCCGTTTTTACCCGTGTCCACGTACAGCCCGTTCACGGGTCCGTGTAAGGGTCCGTGTACGTGCGTGTGCCTCGTACATGGTTTTGCCCGGTTTTCCATGGCGCGCGTCATGTTCCGTCCACGACGGGCGTGGGCCGTTCTTTTCCACGTGTCCACGTACAGCCCGTTCACGGGTCCGTGTAAGTGTCCGTGTACGTTTGTCTGCCTCGTACGAGGTTTTGCCCAGTTTTCCATGGCGCGCGTCCCGTTCCGTCCACGACGGGCGTCGGCCGTTTTTTCACGTGTCTACGTACAGCCCGTTCACGGGTCCGTGTACGTGCTTGTGCCTCGTACGTGGTTTTGCCCAGTTTTCCATGGCGCACGTCACGTTTCGTCCAAGACGGCCGTCGGCCGTCTTTACCCGTGTCCACGTACAGCCCGTTCACGGGTCCGTGTAAGGGTCTGTGTACGTTTGTGTGCCTCGTACGTGGTTTTGCCCAGTTTTCCATGGCGCGCGTCATGTTCCGTCCACGACGGCCGTCGGCCGTTTTTTCACGTGTCCACGTACAGCCCGTTCACGGGGCCGTGTACGTGCGTGTGCGTCTTACATGGTTTTGCCCAGTTTTCCATGGCGCGCGTCACGTTCCGTCCACGACGAGCATCAGCCGTTTTTTCACGTGTCCACATACAGCCCGTTCACGGGTCCGTGTAATGGTCCGTGTACGTGCGTGTGCCTCGTACGTGGTTTTGCCCAGTTTTCCATGGCGCGCGTCACGTTCCGTCCACGACGGCCGTCGACCGTTTTTCTCGTGTCCACGTACAGCCCGTTCATGGGTCCGTGTACGTGCGTGTGCGTCGTACATGGTTTTGCCCAGTTTTCCATGGCGCGTGTCACGTTCCTTCCATGACGAGCGTCGGCCGTTTTTTTCACGTGTCCACGTACAGCCCGTTCACGGGTCCGTGTAAGGGCCCGTGTACGTGCGTGTGCCTCGTACATGGTTTTGCCTAGTTTTCCATGGCGCGCGTCACGTTCCGTCCACGACGGGTGTCGGCCGTTTTTTCTCGTGTCCACGTACAGCCCGTTCACGGGTCCGTGTAAGTGTCCGTGTACGTTTGTCTGCCTCGTACGTGGTTTTGCCCAGTTTTCCATGGCGCGCGTCCCGTTCCGTCCACGACGGGCGTCGGCCGTTTTTTCACGTGTCTACGTACAACCCGTTCACGGGTCCGTGTACGTGCTTGTGCCTCGTACGTGGTTTTGCCCAGTTTTCCATGGCGCGCGTCATGTTTCGTCCATGACGGCCGTCGGCCGTTTTTACCCGTGTCCACGTACAGCCCGTTCACGGGTCCGTGTAAGGGTCCGTGTACGTGTGTGTGCCTCGTACGTGGTTTTGCCCAGTTTTCCATGGCGCGCGTCCCGCTCCGTCCACGACGGGCGTCGGCCGTTTTTTCCCGTGTCCACGTACAGCCCGTTCACGGGTCCGTGTACGTGCGTGTGCCTCGTACGTGGTTTTGCCCAGTTTTCCATGGCGCGCATCACGTTCCGTCCACGACGGGCGTCGGCCGTTTTTTCACGTGTCCACATATAGCCCGTTCACGTGTCCGTGTAAGTGTCCGTGTACGTGCGTGTGCCTCGTACATAGTTTTGCCCAGTTTTCCATGGCGCGCGTCACGTTCCGTCCACGACGGGCGTCGGCCGTTTTTTTCCACGTCTCCACGTACACCCCGTTCACGGGTCCGTGTAAGGGTCCGTGTACGTTTGTGTGCCTCGTACGTGGTTTTGCCCAGTTTTCCATGGCGCGCGTCATGTTCCGTCCATGACGGCCGTCGGCCGTTTTTCACGTGTCCACGTACAGCCCGTTCACGTGTCCGTGTACGTGCGTGTGCGTCGTACATGGTTTTGCCCAGTTTTCCATGGCGCGTGTCACGTTCCGTCCACGACGAGCGTCGGCCGTTTTTTTCACGTGTCCACGTACAGCCCGTTCACGGGTCCGTGTAAGGGTCCGTGTACGTGTGTGTGCCTCGTACGTGGTTTTGCCTAGTTTTCCATGGCGCGCGTCATGTTCCGTCCACGACGGGTGTCGGCCGTTTTTTCTCGTGTCCACGTACAGCCCGTTCACTGGTCCGTGTAAGGGTCCGTGTACGTGCGTGTGCCTCGTACATGGTTTTGCCCAGTTTTCCATGGCGCGCGTCACGTTCCGTCCACGACGGCCGTCGGCCGTTCTTTTCCGCGTGTCCACGTACAGCCCGTTCACGGGTCCGTGTAAGTGTCTGTGTACGTTTGTCTGCCTCGTACGTTGTTTTGCCCAGTTTTCCATGGCGCGCGTCCCGTTTCGTCCACGACGGGCGTCGACCGTTTTTTCACGTGTCTACGTACAGCCCGTTCACGGGTCCGTGTAAGGGTCCGTGTACGTGATTGTGCCTCGTACGTGGTTTTGCCCAGTTTTCCATGGCGCGCGTCACGTTCCGTCCACGACGAGCGCCAGCCATTTTTTCACGTGTCCACGTACAGCCCGTTCACAGGTCCGTGTAATGGTCCGTGTACGTGTGTGTGCCTCGTACGTGGTTTTGCCCAGTTTTCCATGGCGCGCGTCACGTTCCGTCCACGGCGGCCGTCGGCCGTTTTTTCTCGTGTCCACGTACAGCCCGTTCACGGGTCCGTGTACGTGCGTGTGCGTCGTACATGGTTTTGCCCAGTTTTCCATGGCGCGTGTCACGTTCCGTCCATGACGAGCGTCGGCCGTTTTTTTCACGTGTCCACGTACAGCCCGTTCACGGGTCCGTGTAAGGGTCCGTGTACGTGCGTGTGCCTCGTACGTGGTTTTGCCTAGTTTTCCATGGCGTGCGTCACGTTCCGTCCACAACGGGTGTCGGCCGTTTTTTCTCATGTCCACGTACAGCCCATTCACGGGTCTGTGTAAGGGTCCGTGTACGTGCGTGTGCCTCGTACATGGTTTTGCCCAGTTTTCCATGGCACGCGTCATGTTCCGTCCACGACGGGCGTGGGCCGTTCTTTTCCACGTGTCCACGTACAGCCCGTTCACGGGTCCGTGTAAGTGTCCGTGTACGTTTGTCTGCCTCGTACGTGGTTTTGCCCAATTTTCCATGGCGCGCGTCCCGTTCCGTCCACGACGGGCGTCGGCCGTTTTTTCACGTGTCTACGTGCAGCCCGTTCACGGGTCCGTGTACGTGCGTGTGCGTCGTACATGGTTTTGCCCAGTTTTCCATGGCGCGTGTCACGTTCCGTCCACGACGAGCGTAGGCCGTTTTTTTCATGTGTCCACGTACAGCCCGTTCACGGGTCCGTGTAAGGGCCCGTGTACGTTTGTCTGCCTCGTACGTGGTTTTGCCCAGTTTTCCATGGCGCGCGTCCCGTTCCGTCCACGACGGGCGTCGGCCGTTTTTTCACGTGTCTACGTACAGCCCGTTCACGGGTCCGTGTAATGGTCCGTGTACGTGCGTGTGCCTCGTACGTGGTTTTGCCCAGTTTTCCATGGCGCGCATCACGTTCCGTCCACGACGGGCGTCGGCCGTTTTTTCACGTGTCCACGTACAGCCCGTTCACGGATCCGTGTACGTGCGTGTGCCTCGTACGTGGTTTTGCCTAGTTTTCCATGGCGCGCGTCATGTTCCGTCCACGACGGGTGTCGGCCGTTTTTTCTCGTGTCCACGTACAGCCCGTTCACGGGTCCGTGTAAGTGTCCGTGTACGTTTGTCTGCCTCGTACGTGGTTTTGCCCAGTTTTCCATGGCGCGCGTCCCGTTCCGTCCACGACGGGCGTCGGCCGTTTTTTCACGTGTCTACGTACAGCCCGTTCACGGGTCCGTGTACGTGCTTGTGCCTCGTACGTGGTTTTGCCCAGTTTTCCATGGCGCGCGTCACGTTTCGTCCATGACGGCCGTCGGCCGTTTTTACCCGTGTCCACGTACAGCCCGTTCACGGGTCCGTGTAAGGGTCCGTGTACGTGCGTGTGCCTCGTACATGGTTTTGCCCGGTTTTCCATGGCGCGCGTCATGTTCCGTCCACGACGGGCGTGGGCCGTTCTTTTCCACGTGTCCACGTACAGCCCGTTCACGGGTCCGTGTAAGTGTCCGTGTACGTTTGTCTGCCTCGTACGAGGTTTTGCCCAGTTTTCCATGGCGCGCGTCCCGTTCCGTCCACGACGGGCGTCGGCCGTTTTTTCACGTGTCTACGTACAGCCCGTTCACGGGTCCGTGTACGTGCTTGTGCCTCGTACGTGGTTTTGCCCAGTTTTCCATGGCGCACGTCACGTTTCGTCCAAGACGGCCGTCGGCCGTCTTTACCCGTGTCCACGTACAGCCCGTTCACGGGTCCGTGTAAGGGTCTGTGTACGTTTGTGTGCCTCGTACGTGGTTTTGCCCAGTTTTCCATGGCGCGCGTCATGTTCCGTCCACGACGGCCGTCGGCCGTTTTTTCACGTGTCCACGTACAGCCCGTTCACGGGGCCGTGTACGTGCGTGTGCGTCGTACATGGTTTTGCCCAGTTTTCCATGGCGCGCGTCACGTTCCGTCCACGACGAGCATCAGCCGTTTTTTCACGTGTCCACATACAGCCCGTTCACGGGTCCGTGTAATGGTCCGTGTACGTGCGTGTGCCTCGTACGTGGTTTTGCCCAGTTTTCCATGGCGCGCGTCACGTTCCGTCCACGACGGCCGTCGGCCGTTTTTCTCGTGTCCACGTACAGCCCGTTCATGGGTCCGTGTACGTGCGTGTGCGTCGTACATGGTTTTGCCCAGTTTTCCATGGCGCGTGTCACGTTCCGTCCATGACGAGCGTCGGCCGTTTTTTTCACGTGTCCACGTACAGCCCGTTCACGGGTCCGTGTAAGGGCCCGTGTACGTGCGTGTGCCTCGTACGTGGTTTTGCCTAGTTTTCCATGGCGCGCGTCACGTTCCGTCCACGACGGGTGTCGGCCGTTTTTTCTCGTGTCAACGTACAGCCCGTTCACGGGTCCGTGTAAGTGTCCGTGTACGTTTGTCTGCCTCGTACGTGGTTTTGCCCAGTTTTCCATGGCGCGCGTCCCGTTCCGTCCACGACGGGCGTCGGCCGTTTTTTCACGTGTCTACGTACAACCCGTTCACGGGTCCGTGTACGTGCTTGTGCCTCGTACGTGGTTTTGCCCAGTTTTCCATGGCGCGCGTCACGTTTCGTCCATGACGGCCGTCGGCCGTTTTTACCCGTGTCCACGTACAGCCCGTTCACGGGTCCGTGTAAGGGTCCGTGTACGTGTGTGTGCCTCGTACGTGGTTTTGCCCAGTTTTCCATGGCGCGCGTCCCGCTCCGTCCACGACGGGCGTCGGCCGTTTTTTCCCGTGTCCACGTACAGCCCGTTCACGGGTCCGTGTACGTGCGTGTGCCTCGTACGTGGTTTTGCCCAGTTTTCCATGGCGCGCATCACGTTCCGTCCACGACGGGCGTCGGCCGTTTTTTCACGTGTCCACATATAGCCCGTTCACGTGTCCGTGTAAGGGTCCGTGTACGTGCGTGTGCCTCGTACATAGTTTTGCCCAGTTTTCCATGGCGCGCGTCACGTTCCGTCCACGACGGGCGTCGGCCGTTTTTTTCCACGTCTCCACGTACACCCCGTTCACGGGTCCGTGTAAGGGTCCGTGTACGTTTGTGTGCCTCGTACGTGGTTTTGCCCAGTTTTCCATGGCGCGCGTCATGTTCCGTCCACGACGGCCGTCGGCCGTTTTTCACGTGTCCACGTACAGCCCGTTCACGTGTCCGTGTACGTGCGTGTGCGTCGTACATGGTTTTGCCCAGTTTTCCATGGCGCGTGTCACGTTCCGTCCACGACGAGCGTCGGCCGTTTTTTTCACGTGTCCACGTACAGCCCGTTCACGGGTCCGTGTAAGGGTCCGTGTACGTGTGTGTGCCTCGTACGTGGTTTTGCCTAGTTTTCCATGGCGCGCGTCATGTTCCGTCCACGACGGGTGTCGGCCGTTTTTTCTCGTGTCCACGTACAGCCCGTTCACTGGTCCGTGTAAGGGTCCGTGTACGTGCGTGTGCCTCGTACATGGTTTTGCCCAGTTTTCCATGGCGCGCGTCACGTTCCGTCCACGACGGCCGTCGGCCGTTCTTTTCCGCGTGTCCACGTACAGCCCGTTCACGGGTCCGTGTAAGTGTCTGTGTACGTTTGTCTGCCTCGTACGTTGTTTTGCCCAGTTTTCCATGGCGCGCGTCCCGTTTCGTCCACGACGGGCGTCGACCGTTTTTTCACGTGTCTACGTACAGCCCGTTCACGGGTCCGTGTAAGGGTCCGTGTACGTGATTGTGCCTCGTACGTGGTTTTGCCCAGTTTTCCATGGCGCGCGTCACGTTCCGTCCACGACGAGCGCCAGCCGTTTTTTCACGTGTCCACGTACAGCCCGTTCACAGGTCCGTGTAATGGTCCGTGTACGTGTGTGTGCCTCGTACGTGGTTTTGCCCAGTTTTCCATGGCGCGCGTCACGTTCCGTCCACGACGGCCGTCGGCCGTTTTTTCTCGTGTCCACGTACAGCCCGTTCACGGGTCCGTGTACGTGCGTGTGCGTCGTACATGGTTTTGCCCAGTTTTCCATGGCGCGTGTCACGTTCCGTCCATGACGAGCGTCGGCCGTTTTTTTCACGTGTCCACGTACAGCCCGTTCACGGGTCCGTGTAAGGGTCCGTGTACGTGCGTGTGCCTCGTACGTGGTTTTGCCTAGTTTTCCATGGCGTGCGTCACGTTCCGTCCACGACAGGTGTCGGCCGTTTTTTCTCGTGTCCACGTACAGCCCATTCACGGGTCCGTGTAAGGGTCCGTGTACGTGCGTGTGCCTCGTACATGGTTTTGCCCAGTTTTCCATGGCACGCGTCATGTTCCGTCCACGACGGGCGTGGGCCGTTCTTTTCCACGTGTCCACGTACAGCCCGTTCACGGGTCCGTGTAAGTGTCCGTGTACGTTTGTCTGCCTCGTACGTGGTTTTGCCCAATTTTCCATGGCGCGCGTCCCGTTCCGTCCACGACGGGCGTCGGCCGTTTTTTCACGTGTCTACGTGCAGCCCGTTCACGGGTCCGTGTACGTGCTTGTGCCTCGTACATTGTTTTGCCCAGTTTTCCATGGCGCGCGTCACGTTTCGTCCATGACGGCCGTCGGCCGTTTTTACCCGTGTCCACGTACAGCCCGTTCACGGATCCGTGTAAGGGTCCGTGTACGTGTGTGTGCCTCGTACGTGGTTTTGCCCAGTTTTCCATGGCGCGCGTCCCGCTCCGTCCACGACGGGCGTCGGCCGTTTTTTCTCGTGTCCACGTACAGCCCGTTCACGGGTCGGCGTACGTGCGTGTGCCTCGTACGTGGTTTTCCCAGTTTTCCATGGCGCGCGTCACGTTCCGTCCACGACGGGCGTCGGCCGTTTTTTTCCACGTCTCCACGTACGGCCCGTTCACGGGTCCGTGTAAGGGTCCGTGTACGTTTGTGTGCCTCGTACGTGGTTTTGCCCAGTTTTCCATGGCGCGCGTCATGTTCCGTCCACGACGGCCGTCGGCCGTTTTTTCACGCGTTCACGTACAGCCCATTCACGGGGCCGTGTACGTGCGTGTGCGTCGTACATGGTTTTGCCCAGTTTTCCATGGCGCGCGTCACGTTCCGTCCACGATGAGCGTCAGCCGTTTTTTCACGTGTCCATGTACAGCCCGTTCACGGCTCCGTGTAATGATCCGTGTACGTGCGTGTGCCTCGTACGTGGTTTTGCCCAGTTTTCCATGGCGCGCGTCATGTTCCGTCCACGACGGCCGTCGGCCGTTTTTCTCGTGTCCACGTACAGCCCGTTCACGGGTCCGTGTATGTGCGTGTGCGTCGTACATGGTTTTGCCCAGTTTTCCATGGCGCGTGTCACGTTCCGTCCACGACGAGCGTCGGCCGTTTTTTTCACGTGTCCACGTACAGCCCGTTCACGGGTCCGTGTAAGGGTCCGTGTACGTGTGTGTGCCTCGTACGTGGTTTTGCCTAGTTTTCCATGGCGCGCGTCACGTTCCGTCCACGACGGGTGTCGGCCGTTTTTTCTCGTGTCCACGTACAGCCCGTTCACGGGTCCGTGTAAGTGTCCGTGTACGTTTGTCTGCCTCGTACGTGGTTTTGCCCAGTTTTCCATGGCGCGCGTCCCGTTCCGTCCACGACGGGCGTCGGCCGTTTTTTCACGTGTCTACGTACAGCCCGTTCACGGGTCCGTGTACGTGCTTGTGCCTCGTACGTGGTTTTGCCCAATTTTCCATGGCGCGCGTCACGTTTCGTCCATGACGGCCGTCGGCCGTTTTTACCCGTGTCCACGTACAGCCCGTTCACGGGTCCGTGTAATGGTCCGTGTACGTGTGTGTGCCTCGTACGTGGTTTTGCCCAGTTTTCCATGGCGCGCGTCCCGCTCCGTCCACGACGGGCGTCGGCCGTTTTTTCCCGTGTCCACGTACAGCCCGTTCACGGGTCCGTGTACGTGCGTGTGCCTCGTACGTGGTTTTGCCCAGTTTTCCATGGCGCGCATCACGTTCCGTCCACGACGGGCGTCGGCCGTTTTTTCACGTGTCCACATATAGCCCGTTCACGTGTCCGTGTAAGGGTCCGTGTACGTGCGTGTGCCTCGTACATAGTTTTGCCCAGTTTTCCATGGCGCGCGTCACGTTTCGTCCACGACGGGCGTCTGCCGTTTTTTTCCACGTCTCCACGTACACCCTGTTCACGGGTCCGTGTACGTTTGTGTGCCTCGTACGTGGTTTTGCCCAGTTTTCCATGGCGCGCGTCATGTTCCGTCCACGACGGCCGTCGGCCGTTTTTCATGTGTCCACGTACAGCCCGTTCACGTGTCCGTGTACGTGCGTGTGCGTCGTACATGGTTTTGCCCAGTTTTCCATGGCGCGTGTCACGTTCCGTCCACGACGAGCGTCGGCCGTTTTTTTCACATGTCCACGTACAGCCCGTTCACGGGTCCGTGTAAGGGTCCGTGTACGTGCGTGTGCCTCGTACGTGGTTTTGCCTAGTTTTCCATGGCGCGCGTCACGTTTCGTCCATGACGGCCGTCGGCCGTTTTTACCCGTGTCCACGTACAGCCCGTTCACGGGTCCGTGTATGTGTGTGTGCCTCGTACGTGGTTTTGCCTAGTTTTCCATGGCGCGCGTCCCGCTGCGTCCACGACGGGCGTCGGCCGTTTTTTCTCGTGTCCACGTACAGCCCATTCACGGGTCCGTGTACGTGCGTGTGCCTCGTACGTGGTTTTGCCCAGTTTTCCATGGCGCGCATCATGTTCCGTCCACGACGGGCGTCGGCGGTTTTTTCACGTGTCCACATACAGCCCGTTCACGTGTCCGTGAAAGGGTCCGTGTACGTGTGTGTGCCTCGTACATAGTTTTGCCCAGTTTTCCATGGCGCGCGTCACGTTCCGTTCACGACGGGCGTCGGCCGTTTTTTTCCACGTCTCCACGTACAGCCCGTTCACGGGTCCGTGTAAGGGTCCGTGTATGTTTGTGTGCCTCGTACGTGGTTTTGCCCAGTTTCCATGGCGTGCGTCACGTTCCGTCCACGACGGCCGTCCGCCGTTTTTCACGTGTCCACGTACAGCCCGTTCACGTGTCCGTGTAAGGGTCCGTGTACGTGCGTGTGCCTCGTACATGGTTTTGCCCAATTTTCCATGGCGCGCGTCACGTTCCGTCCACGACGGGCGTCGGCCGTTTTTTTCCACGTCTCCACGTACAGCCCGTTCACGGGTCCGTGTAAGGGTCCGTGTACGTTTGTGTGCTTCGTACGTGGTTTTGCCCAGTTTTCCATGGCACGCGTCACGTTCCGTCCACGACGGCCGTCGGCCTTTTTTCACATGTCCACGTACAGCCCGTTCACGGGGCCGTGTACGTGCGTGTGCGTCGTACATGGTTTTGCCCAGTTTTCCATGGCGCGCGTCATGTTCCGTCCACGACGAGCGTTGGCCGTTTTTTTCACGTGTCCACGTACAGCCCGTTCACGGGTCCGTGTAAGGGTCCGTGTACGTGCATGTGCCTCATCCGTGGTTTTGCCAAGTTTTCCATGGCGCGCGTCACGTTCCGTCCACGACGGCCGTCGGCCGTTTTTTCCCGTGTCCACGTACAGCCCGTTCACGGGTCCGTGTACGTGCGTGTGCGTCGTACATGGTTTTGCCCAATTTTCCATGGCGCGCGTCACGTTCCGTCCACGACGAGCTTCGGCCGTTTTTTTCACGTGTCCACGTACAGCCCGTTCACGGGTCCGTGTAAGGGTCCGTGTACGTTTGTGTGCCACGTACGTGGTTTTGCCCAGTTTTCCATGGCGCGCGTCACGTTCCGTCCACGACGGCCGTCGGCCGTTTTTCACGTGTCCACGTACAGCCCGTTCACGTGTCCGTGTAAGGGTCCGTGTACGTGCATATGCCTCGTACATGGTTTTGCCTAGTTTTCCATGGCGCGCGTGACGTTCCGAACACGACGGGCGTCGGCCGTTTTTTTCCACGTCTCCACGTACAGCCCGTTCACGGGTCCGTGTAAGGGTCCGTGTACGTTTGTGTGCCTCGTACGTGGTTTTGCCCAGTTTTCCATGGCGCGCGTCACGTTCCGTCCACGACGGCCATCGGCCGTTTTTTCACGTGTCCACGTACAGCTCGTTCACGGGGCCGTGTACGTGCGTGTGCGTCGTACATGGTTTTGCCCAGTTTTCCATGGCGCGCGTCACATTCCGTCCACGACGAGCGTCGGCCATTTTTTCTCTTGTCCACGTACAGCCCGTTCACGGGTCCGTGTAAGGGTCCGTGTACGTGCGTGTGCCTCGTACGTGGTTTTGCCCAGTTTTCCATGGCGCGCGTCATGTTCCGTCCACGACGGCCGTCGGACGTTTTTTCCCGTGTCGACGTACAGCCCGTTCACGGGTCCGTGTACGTGCGTGTGCGTCGTACATGGTTTTGCCCAGTTTTCCATGGCGCGCGTCATGTTCCGTCCACGACGAGCGTTGGCCGTTTTTTTCACGTGTCCACGTACAGCCCGTTCACGGGTCCGTGTAAGGGTCCGTGTACGTGCATGTGCCTCATCCGTGGTTTTGCCAAGTTTTCCATGGCGCGCGTCACGTTCCGTCCACGACGGCCGTCGGCCGTTTTTTCCCGTGTCCACATACAGCCCGTTCACGGGTCCGTGTACGTGCGTGTGCGTCGTACATGGTTTTGCCCAATTTTCCATGGCGCGCGTCACGTTCCGTCCACGACGAGCTTCGGCCGTTTTTTTCACGTGTCCACGTACAGCCCGTTCACGGGTCCGTGTAAGGGTCCGTGTACGTTTGTGTGCCACGTACGTGGTTTTGCCCAGTTTTCCATGGCGCGCGTCACGTTCCGTCCACGACGGCCGTCGGCCGTTTTTCACGTGTCCACGTACAGCCCGTTCACGTGTCCGTGTAAGGGTCCGTGTACGTGCATATGCCTCGTACATGGTTTTGCCTAGTTTTCCATGGCGCGCGTGACGTTCCGAACACGACGGGCGTCGGCCGTTTTTTTCCACGTCTCCACGTACAGCCCGTTCACGGGTCCGTGTAAGGGTCCGTGTACGTTTGTGTGCCTCGTACGTGGTTTTGCCCAGTTTTCCATGGCGCGCGTCACGTTCCGTCCACGACGGCCATCGGCCGTTTTTTCACGTGTCCACGTACAGCTCGTTCACGGGGCCGTGTACGTGCGTGTGCGTCGTACA